>JAODXP020000018.1:22682731-22740231 GCA_027497455.2 Sardinella longiceps | reverse complement strand
GTCCTGAGTCCTGGGCTGTGAACCGCTGTGCTGTAGTAATATGGATCACAGGAAATCTGCTGCCTTATCACAGCGGATGACAAAAGCCTACAGTGTGCACTGATATTGGCCCCGACATGCTGAGAGACTGCCGTCATTCGTACCACCACCAGCGGACCTGGGTTGTTTTTTATTATTATTTTTTTTATTTTTTTTATCTTCTGAACAGGGTCTGGGCTGGCAGGAACACTGGCTGAGGTGTTGGCCCACATAGGGAAACTGCTTGATGAGATTACTGTCAGGCAAGCAGAATAAGCCCCTGCAGGCCTCCGGATTTCATCCAAACAAACCAACCCAGCCCAAGCCCCAGAACCCAACCCCACCCCACCCCCCACACACACACACACACACACACACACACACACACGCCCCACACCCCACCCCCCCCCAATACCCCCCCTTCCAAACCCCCAACCTTATAGTGGCAGCCACCTGATTTCCAAGCCAGCTTTTTTTCCCACATGGTATTACACTGTCATTTCCGACAGCGATCGGAAAACAATGGGCTCGTACCCTTTGCCAGGCTAAGCCGCGGTGATTTGCTCCCTGAGCTCCTTAGACTTTCCAGAGTTCACTTCCACAGGGGTGTTAGCTTAGCCGAGCCGAGCGGCCCAGGAGATAACGCTGGCGGGCGGGCGGCTGCTGCTGCAGTCTGCTGCAGTTATTTTGCTATGTGCCTGAACCTGGGGCTTGATAAATAAAAGGGAGTCTGAATGGGTTAAGATAATGAAAAGCGCTGGACTAGGCTAGCTGTCTGTGGCCAAACTACAGTGAGATCACTTCCAGTGTACCACACCGCTCGGGCCAGATAACATTCTTTTCGAAAATGGCTGGAAAAACTCTGACGACTCCTCGTGACCCAAAACAATTTAAGACCCCGCTGCCCTTCACGACACCTTTTCATGTAAAGAATGTGGGCTGTAGAGGGCATCCCTTCGTTTCCATGAGATCTGAATTGGATTAGATAGCGGATTATTTCACTTGCAGGATCAGAAGTTTCTTTTGCCAAGGGAACAGTTCACTCAGTTCACCTGCTGAATTCTACCCAGTGGAGACACCTTTTCCATAATGTCAGCATCCACATGCAAACTAATTGAATTTGATTATAATTTAATCCCTTTTTGATATAAAAAGGTCAGCTTCACTCTCCGTATTTCTCTTTAATTTTCATGTAGTTGTGTATACAGTACATAAAGGGATTTTATATAATGTGTTGTAAGTGGTCAGATACAGTCAGAGCAGTTACTTTATATCACACTTTGGTTCACTGAAATAATAGGTAACTGTGAAATTGGCCACAATAGAAAGAAATAATCTTTTTTTTCCCCAATGTTTATAATGAGAGGTGTGGAGCAGGCTTTGGTCTCCAGTTCCTCTTCATTAGCTATAATTGCAGATGCCTTGTGTAGGGATGGTATCTCATTTCACCCAAACCTGTCTTCAACCACTGAACTCTTCCTTTATCAGTATCCAAGTTAACACAATGAATGAAAAAGAAAGGCATGAGGGCCCTATTCAGAGCCTTCACTTTTCTGCAGAACAACTCAGTTTCAGCATCAGCTGTGTGTGTGTGTGTGTGTGTGTGTGTGTGTGTGTGTGTGTGTGTGTGTGTGTGTGTGTGTAGCTGGCACGTCTCTTTCTTCCTCTACTGCCCTTTCCTATTGCCCTTCACAGCCAGACCTAATTCAGCTGAATCTCCAATCTGAGAGATCAGACCAGCCCCCCTTCGGAGTCCATAGGCCTACCCACCACTGCCACCACGCCACCACCACCATTTTCCTCATTTCTATTCCTTTCTCTGGTTTGTGTATTTACCTCCCTGGGTCAACAAAAAAAAAAAAGATTGCTCCGATATCGACCTTCTACTCCCTCCCCCTCCCCAATTCCAAGAATAGTGGAGGCGGAAAAGTCGGACGCGTTTTGGCCGCGCGCGTCTCTTGTTCTCAGGCGTGTCGGCAGCGGAGATGGATTGTTCATTGTTCGCGACAGGGACGGCCTTTGTGTGAGAGGCGCCTGCAGAGAGCGAGGGAGGGGACGCAGGCCCGGGAGAACAGCCATCTCTGGGAGCGGACTAGGGCCATCTCCGGGCCAAATCTGGGCCAAATCAAAACCATATCAAGGCCAGTTTGGCCACACAGTGCCAGATCCTTGCCAGATCAAGGCCGAAGGTTTTGGATTTGGACCAGATCTGAGGAAGATCAGGTTCAGTCCAGTTCCAGGGCCAGGGTCAGCTCTGTTCCAGAACACTGTTGTAACGAAAGCGGTTTAAAGAGAGCAGGAGAAAAGGGATATCACCATTGAGTCAACTTCACACATTTTATTTTTTCTAGTCTCCATAGATTAAAATGTATTTTCACCAAATAGTTCAACAAATGAATAGTTCCCAAACACATATTCACAAATGCTCAAAACTCACTCTGTTGCTTTATTTAGAATATTCTAGAAATAAATACAGCACAGACAAATACAGAACTTTTCACCAATTATGCTTTTTTTTGTATAAAGATCCGCCGACCTCCGAGTGCTCTGCTGTTGCTCTAGGGCTCTCCCCTGACTGAGAGATCGTCTAGCCTGACCCTGCTGCTCCTCCGTCAGCCCTGGCGCTGGATGGGTGGGCGGCGTGGCGTGGCGTGGCTTCAGGGGCTGCGGGGGAGGCAGCAAGGCCTGCTGGGTAAAGTGGAACTGCGGAGGCTCGGGCTCCGACTCCGACTCCTACCCGCTGGTCCTGGTGCTGGGGTGTAAAGTAGGGCTTAGCGGCCTCCCGCCGGCTCCCAAGGTCACTGGAGATGTGAAGGGGAATGGCTAATGCATACTGGAGCCGTGTGATACCAGCAAGCAGCGTGTGAACCCTGTGCCCATACTCAAGGTCAGATTGGATCTCTCTGTGTTATCATAAAGGGAAAAAAAAAATAGGGAAAAAAAATGATTGAAGTGAAAGGAGTGGAGTTGTGCAGTGTTTGCACTTTGAAGCCTTGTTGTAAATATGCCATGAAGAAACGACTCTGGTATGTTGTGGTACAAGATAGATGTTGTAATAAGATGTACAGTAACACTAAAAAACAAGGAACACTAGCAGATAACGCTAATAATTGTGCAATCAATTATACAGTTGTGTTATATATTTCAGTGCAGGCACTAAAGTACTCCTTATTTCTGCTGCAGTAAAGAGTTAAATTGTTGGCTGTGTTACAATAGATTTCCAAACAGATACCCGCAGGCTGTCATTACTATAGCAGAGGACCATAGGATCAGATGTTATCGTATCACATTTAGCAGCGAATGCTCCTGCAACCTGTTTCTCTGCTGAGATTGAATTACTCGCCAGATTAAAAGAGATTAAGCTCTATAAAAATGCTGTAAAGTAGCCCTATTATGAGGGTTCCTGGTTCAGGCTTTTCTCTGAATCTCCTCTCACCTGTCTGTAAACCCCTGTGGCAGTAACAGATCGCAGTCGCACAATAAACTCTAAGCACACTTACAGTTAGAGATTTAACAGAGGCTGAGCAGCGGCATAAGAACCTGCAAAGAAAAAGTTTAGCCTTCAGCATTTCTGTGTATTAATTAACTCCCTTTTTAATATCCAACTAAGGATTAAATTCCATTTGCTATTAATTAACCAGTAGGTGCACTGCAGATCTGCACTATTCTGTACTGATAAAAAATCTGCAAGCACTAAGCTTAAAGGAGACATAGAATGGAAAACACTTTTACATTGGCTTTAATTAATTAAGAGAGGTTGTGCATGGTCAAAGAGCTATCATGAACATGAGGCATGGTTCTGCCCTCTTTCATATGGAAATCCTACATTTAGAAATGGCCACTAAATCATGAGCGAATTAGAACAAAGCCTACAAATGATGTCAAATAGCCCAAAGCCATTGCAGTTCAATTAAGGTGGCCAGAGTGAGGCGTTGTTTAGGCAAAAAAAACATTTCAATACTCATCTTAAATATGAGATGATCTTCTCACTTGATCTTCTATTTCACAAAATAGTATTGAGTATATTGTATTTTAACATCAGAGAACAAGGTACAATACTCCATTAATCCATTCTATGTCACCTTTAAATTTTGTATTTGCCCAGCATCATTTCACAACTATGAGGATTTCTTAGTACTAGAGCAGTTATTAAAATGTCTGCAGCAGGAAATACAAACATAAGTCATTATGAAGTGTTTATAAGGCGTGATTGACATTGTTTGAATAACAATGTCAAAGTTAGGGCTATGTTAAAAAAGAAAAAAGAAAAAAAAAACTTATGATGTTTTATTATAAACCTCAACAACAGGCTAAGCTAAGACTGTCAGTCAGGTCTAATAATACAGCACTGTGCTACTTCATCAGTGCAGTCTATTGTATTTCTGAATGATTACATAAACTTCATCAATATTTACAAGGCATGAATAGGCTTACTTCATAACCCTGTATTATAGACATGTTCCTAATGTTATATTCATGTAGCATATGAAGAGTCTGATTGCTCTTTTACCTTGGGACAGCTCTACTGAAAGCGTAGGATAGGCTGGGCTGGTGTTGTACATGTACACGCATGGTTGTTACGCAGAGATGTTTCCGGGAAGTGAGCCCTCCTCAGTTGGGCACAGTTGTGTAAGCCTGCCAGGTACGTAGGTTATATTTAAATCCGCTTCCCTAATGAGTCAGAGTGGCTCTGATCAGTGTTGCGCTGACCTGTGCTCCGGTGGTGGTCTGAGTGGCGATGCGCCACTGTGTGCTTCCTGTGTTTACCACAGAGGAAGACTGCTCTTACTCAGGAACCGGACTCAGGAACAGGCCTCACGCTTGGCCTCCAGAACACGGTTCCACCCTTGGCTGCCACCCCCCCACGTCACTCTTGTTCCTGGTTCTGACACCCTCTTGTATATATACACACACACACACGCAAACACACACATATACACATGCACACACATACACACACACACCTACACACAAATACACGCACACACACAAACACACGCACACACACAAACACACTGACACACACACGCACACACACAAACACACTGACACACACACACACACACACACACTTAGATACATGTACACAGACACAAACTTTTGGACTGGGCTTGCCTACCGTTTATTTATGGAAAGTGTGTTTACTGTTCCCTTGTAAACATATGCGATCCGTTACGACATCAAGGTTCATGTTGAACTGGACTCATTTCCTGGTGACCAAACAAATCTGAAGGGGTCCGTTTCAGCTTGGCAAGCTAACGTTAGGATGACGATAATGATGATGATGATGATGATGATAATAATGATTAGGATGTTCCTGAGTGTCGGAAAGACAGACGGTCTTTGGTGGTGCCAGTGTTCCTGGAGATACATGGAGGCGCCTCCGTGTTACGCTGCAGCTGCAGCCATTTCTCCTCTCTGTCTCTGTCTGCAGAGGATGTGCTCCACTGCTGCCAATTAACATACAGTAGAAGAGAAGAGAAGCACCAGTGTAGTATGGATGGACCTCCAAATTTGTGTGCTTCAAATGTTTATTATTTGAAAGAAAGTGCATTTAGACATGTTTTAAATGTTATTACCGTACCCATTTTTTTTCAAGTCAGAAAGAGGCATAAATCCAATGCATTTCAATGATAGAATGTTCAGTTTACTACCATGGAATGCTTTTAGAATGTCGGAATGTTCAGGTGTGAAATAAGCCCACAGTGGTCGCAACGTTTTGCTATGGTTCCCATTCCTCCCCATGGGTGATGTATAAAACTTGTTGCAAAATGTTATCATCTTGAACTCGATGTAGGCCTCACATCAGTGTCAGTGGTGGCCAAACTTAGACCTGGGGGCCAATGATTGCCCTCTGCTATTGTTCATTATGCCCACCATGATGTATAAAGGCTAACGTGACCTGTTTTTACATTCATCTGATATTATTTTTTGCTACACTTCACTTGTAATTGGTTGGAAATTGGTGCTTTTAATTTTGCATTGGTTCTTGGCAGTTTTCTTTCCGGATTTTTCTGCATATGGCCTGGACCCAAAAAAGTTTGGCCATATCCATCTTAAGTAAAGAAGTCAAGCTGTCTGTCTGTCTGTCTGTCTGCCTGTCTGTCTGCTTGACTGCCTGTTTGCCTGTACTGGATGTGTGGAGACAGTGTTGAAAGTAGTTCACCATTCAAAATGAATGGTGAATAGAATTTACAAATGTTGAATGTTATGCCGCATCTGGTGTAGCCACTTCCATTATTTATAATGAAAGCTAATTGTTACGGCAGATAAGTCTTTGACTTAACACATCCAGTGTAGCCTCCCTGTCAGTGAAGTCTGACGTACGTCATTGGAGAGCTAGCGCCAAAGATGTCCCTCCTGACTGCTGTTGTTGTTTCGCTGTCTCTTCATCACAATGGCTGAGGTCAGCACATCTCTCCTGTAAATGTTGATGGATGGGCTGTGCAGGTAGAGGTGTGGTGGAAAGAACAGGCAGCCTGTTTCCATCCTCTCACAGTTGAAGGTTTGTTCCATGACTTCCATTCTGGCATGTAGCGCAGTTTTGAGGGCACGGTGATGACATTGGGAAAGTCAATGGCTCAGCTCTACAAGCACATGTCTGCAGATGAACACACGCACGCACACACACACACACACACACACACACACACACACAGACAGACACAGTCATACAGTACACACATATGCACACACACACACACATGTGCTCACCTAATATGCCTGTACACACACACATACACTCTCTCTCTCTCTCTCTCTCTCTCTCTCTCTCTCTCTCTCTCTCTCTCTCTCACGCACACACACACACACACACACACACACACACACACACACACACACTTTCACCATATGCTTAGCATGACCTATTGTAGACTAAACATAAATGTACAGAAAGTGTCCTGTTTATAATTTTCAAATTTCTTTCCCAAAGCCTTTGAAACAACATTGGAGTAGGATAGCCTACCTTTAGAATGGAGAAAGGAACAGACAGTTAGGCTATGTCACGTCTTTACAAAAGCAGTCTTATTTTCACAGCTGGCCTCCATGAGCCACTGCAGGTTGTGATTGTTTGGAATCAATGGCAGATTTGTGCCAGTTTAATCAGCTACAAAGTCTTTTTCACAAAACGTCATCTTTCTCTGGGGCTTTCTTGTCTAAATAGAGGAGAAATTAACCTACATTTTCCATATTAGTCATCAGACATTTCCTTCCTACAGAAAAATCTAACTTATTCTATGCCCTCAATTAACCAAAAGCATTAGCTCTTAGCATACATTAGCGTATTGCTAACTTACAGTACAGTATTGTAGCGTTTAGGAACCTTGGTAGCCCAGGGTAGATGGGTGGGCCTCTAGGGACGCCTCTGGAGTTTTGTTAAGTTTAGTTTTTTGTTTTTGCTCTCTCGTTGTTCCGTACCAGAAGCGGGCCACATGCAGACTTTTGACTGTGTGTGCGGTATTTGACCAATAAATCCAGTAAAACCGACCTCCTGAGCTTCCTACCTACCAGAAACATTACAATATATATCAGTATACATGTATACAATATATACCCTGAGACACTCTGGTCCTACCGAGTACCCCCTGCACCACGAATACCTTGCTTTTATTGCTGAATTATTGCTGCAAAATGTGAACACATATGTATAACATGATAGCATTAGTGGGTATTGGGGATAGTTTTTAGATCTTTCTCTATTATTTTTATGCTGGTGACAACTGAACCCATTCACAGATTAATTTTGTGTACCCCCTAGAACCCATTTAAGTACCCCCAGGGGTACTTGTACCCAAGTTTGACAACTACTGCAGTATATAATGCAAGCTAATTATAAAGACTGATGTAGCTTAGCCTCTATTCAAAACTAGCCATGCGCTAACTGACTAATAAAGCTGTCCTTCTGGAGGCTGGCTGGCTGGCTGGCTGGCTATGGGCCTGTGTGGAACGGCTGCCCTGGGACTCGGAGTGGGTGAGCCAGTGAAGGGCAGCAGGGTTGGGCTCTCTGCCTGCCAGAGGGGAGCCATAAGGCTGCTGGCCTCCAGGCTCCACTGGGTAGGGCTGGGCTGGGCTGGGTTGGCCTGGGTTGAGACGCCGCTCAGCTCAGACAGGGCTAGCATTACGCCACATTGAGCTCTGGGACTCGTCCAAAGTGTCTACACACACACACATACACACACACACACACACACACACACACACACACACACACAGAGACACATGCAAACTCTCATACAAACACTCTCACACGCATACCGCATACACACACACATACACACACACATGCTCTTAGATATGCACATGTGGGCACAAACATCATGTACACACTTGCCTTGCACAGACACACACACACACACACACACACACACACACACACACACACACACACACACACACACACACACACACAGAGGCCCAGAGAATGGGAGGCTTAGAATATTGAACCCTTAAAAGCTCGTCAGGGACAGACACAGAGACAGGGGCAGGGGCAAGAAAATTACTTGCGGATCAGGTTTCCAGGGGTTTCTAATAGTCACCCTGACAGTGTGGGAGCTGTGCCAAAATCTGCCAGAGTAATGTGTGTGTGTGTGTGTGTGTGTGTGTGTGTGTGTGTGTGTGTGTGTGTGTGTGTGTGTGTGTGTGTGTGTGTGTGTGTGTGTGTGTGTGTGTTTGTGTGTTGGGGTGAGGGTTGGGGTGGTCAGGGTACAGTATGAAGTGGTGCTGATAGGTGTATCATGTGAGCCTACTGGGAAATACATCTGTGTGTGTGTGTGTGTGTGTGTGTGTGTGTGTGTGTGTGTGTGTGTGTGTGTGTGTGAGTTTGTGATATAGGGATATACTGAATGGTGGTGTGAATAACTAGGTGTGTGTTTGTGTCAATTTATGTGTCAGTGAAGGCTAATATGAAATGGTAGTAATTGGGTCTGTGCATGCATGCGTGTGTGTCTGTGTGTGTGTGTGTGTCTGTGTGTGTATGAGTGTGTGTGTGTGTGTGTGTGTGTGTGTGTGTGTGTGTGTGTGTGTGTGTGTGTGTGTGTGTGTGTGTGTGTGTGTGTGTGTGTGCCATAACATATGTGTGATAGTTAGAATAACTCCTCAATGACATTTGTTCAGCCACAGGAGAAGATTTGCCTCTAGTATTTTTGTGGCAGAATAAGAAGCAGCGGTGCAGCCAGCGTGTCTCTCTGTCTCTTCTGAGGGCTTTTGTCCGTTTCTCTCCTCTGAGACGTCTAATCAGCGCACCATTATTACACCGAGATAATTATGGTTCCTTCATTATGTGAGTAAATTAGCTGGAGTTATTTTGAGGGGCGCAGTTTTTCGACAATCCTGCTCTTCCTCGCCTGATATGTGGGCCGATAAACGGATGTAAACGATGACTGTCACCTGGTTTGGCCCCACGTGGCAGTTTTCTTTTCTCTCTTTCTCTCTTTCTCTCTTTCTCTCCCTCCAACACGTCTCCCTCAGGTTGGTTTCGGTGCTTGAGGTGGAGGCGAACGAAAGAAGCATTTTGACTTTCCATTGATGAATCATACGACACACTTGGAAACAAAAAGAAGTGTGATCGCCCTCTTGTGGCCAAGATTTGTACACAATTGAAATGCTCACCTTTGTTTGTGGCTATATCACAACAAATTTCAAGTGGCATCCAGCCAGGACACACAAACTTTATCAGTTCTAAAAGTCCTTTGGGTATTCCCTAAACTCTCTCTGAGTTTCAATGTTTTGGTCTTAAAAACTACATTTCCCATGTTCCTCTGTTGCAGAGTTGCTGGAAACACGGGCAGCTCGCCCCTTCAGCTTCACCTTCAACACCAGCGACTACCGAATCCTTCATGTAGACCCAGATCAGGGACGTCTTTACCTTGGCAGCCGTGAGTACCTGGTGTCCATGGACATGCAGAACGTCAACAAGGAACCCCTCATTGTAAGCATTTCGGAAACTATCCTTTTACACTTTTTATTGCATGTTCCCATGATACAATATTGTGTTGACAAGTGAGCCGCAAAATGCATTGTTTTCTACTACTGTTACTACATTTGTTTAATTACCAGTACAATAAAATAATTCGGTGTTTGCATGTTACGTAAGTGATCTTTCAGAAAAACCCAGCAAATAATCTGAGCACCAAGACAACTTCTTTCACCAGGGATTAGTTTTCTTCAGAAGGATGTTTGGGAGGGGAAGAGGGGGGAGGGGGATATAGATAGACACACAACTGTGGGAATGAGAAGACGCCTTTGTTTATTTTTGTGAGGGTGTCCTCCTGCATAATGACTCCTTTGATCTTGTTTACCTCTCAGATTCACTGGCCAGCCTCCGCCCAGAGGAAAGGAGAATGCCAGCTCACAGGAAAGGGAAGGCAGGTAAGAGCTGGCACATCCTGCTTTATCTATACAATAAGCTAAATATAGAGACACGTCTTGGGATGTGTAGACGGCAGCCGGATGTATATAGGCCTACTGTATGTTACTCTGATGGGACACTTTGTACATTACCCCTTGCTGCAGTGGCGCTCTGTTTGTGTAATTTGATAGAAATGTATATTACCAAAGATCATGAAATACTGACCAAGATAAAGCAACATAATGCTTTTCAATTGGAGCAAGAGTGAAAAATTCTGGTCTGCATAAATGCATTATGTCACAATATCAACTTTTCAACAATCTTTCATATGAGAGCTTGTCTTTGGTCTGAATAAAGAGTGATTTTTCCCTTCCCTCTTGTGAAAATAGAACACGAAACATAATGATCGTTTGGACCTCTTGGTCCACTTTTACCCTCTCTGGTATTACTATAATAACAATTAAATTTTATCTACTAAACAAAATAAAATCAATTTGATTCCTTTAACTTTAGAAGGCAAAATTGTTGACTGATTACTATTGCATGTGTATCAAACCAGAAAGCATGAAACAAATAGCAAGGTTGGCATGTAACTGTGAGAGTAATTGTCTGATTATGTTATTGTGGCAGGGTGAATATGCCAACTTTGTGTGCCTGATTGAGCCGTGGAACCTAGGGGAAAATTGTGAGGGTTAATTGGTTGATGATGTTCTTGTGGTACTGTAGGGTGAATGTGCCAACTTTGTGCGCCTGATTGAGCCGTGGAACCGCACTCACCTGTACGCCTGTGGGACAGGAGCCTACAGACCCATCTGCACATACATACACAGAGGCTGGAGGGCTGAGGTGAGTAGTGTCATTTCCACTGTGTGTCAGTCCCTCATTAGCACACACACACACACACACACACACACACCCCACACCACCACACACACACACTCTCTCTCTCTCTCTCTCTCTCTCTCTCTCTCTCTCTCTCTCTCTCCACACACACACACACACACACATACATACATACAAACATACACACACACACACACACACACACACACACACACACACACACACACACATACACACAGAAGGTCCCAATAAGGAATCTCTTATTACTGGTTTTAGAGTGGATTTTGGGCCCCCATGGCCAATATATTCTTCTAACCTAATCTAATCCTGACTAAAATAAAACCTACAGCACATGTGTGTGTGTGTGTGTGACATGACACTGTTTTCTCTCCTTGCAGGATTACATCTTCCGGCTGGTTCCGGGTCATGTGGACTCTGGAAAAGGGAGATGCTCTTATGACCCCAACCATCAGGGTGTTGCTGCTCTCATCAGTAAGCACTACTCAGAACAGCACAACAAGCGTTTCTCAAAGTCGAGGAAGCATGCTTAGAAGGCTGCTTTTTCGAGCATTCCACGTCATTGTCAGTCGCCAAGTACTGTTCCAAAGTCAAGCATCCTTCTAAATTTTAGCTAGGACAGAGGCCTTTGTTCATAGATTTTTCAAGGATGCACTGATGGGGTTCCTCGTTTTAGAAGCGTACGGCTTCCAAGGCAAGTGTGCTACCTAGGAAGCATTCTCGACTTTGAGAAACACTCATCATTCTCAATGACTTACTTTTTTAGTCTTATCAGGATTTGCTACTCTTCTTCTTCACCATCTATCTCTTATTTGTATAATAGCCTACTGTGTCTGAGATTCACGCCTATTTGGATGTACTTCACCATCTTTCTTACACTGACTCTTTTCTCTTTTTTGTCTCCCTCATCACAACCCCCCGCCACCACCACCACCACCACACACTAACATAAACACACACACACACACACACACACACACTCTTTTCTGTAGATGGTAACTTGTATGCTGGCGTGCATGTTGACTTCATGGGAACGGATCCGGCCATCTTTAGGACCATGGGGAATAGGCCAGCCACCCGAACTGAGCAGTATGACTCCAGATGGCTCAATGGTGCGTCTCTGATCTCATAATTATGCACAATAAAGTACAAATTGAGTTGACAGTGTCGTGGATTCTTACTTCCACTGTTGGTAGCGGTTGTTTTTCTTGAACAAGTTGTGTCTTGACAGTGTATGCTTGCATACCGCTGTCAAATGATTTTTTGGCTCACCTTGTCTCTGTGTTTGGTTCACCTTATGTGCTCTCTCTCTCTCACACACACACACACACACATACACACACTCACTCACTCAATGTTTCTTTTTCTTTCTTTCCTCTCAGAACCTGTTTTCACTCAAATCCAAATGATCCCGGACAGCGCAGAGCGGAATGATGACAAGCTTTACTTCTTCTTCCGAGAGAAGACTCTGGATTCAGGAGGCAGTGCAAGTCCAAGTGTCTTGGCCCGGGTCGGGCGAATCTGTTTGGTAAGTGATAGTCACTGTCTAGTACCTTCAAACAATGATGATTATGATGTATACATGGGAAATTATACTACTTGTATACAATGTTATTCGTATTGAATTTGCGTATCCAATGTCTGTGTGTTGTTTGTTTATGTGTGTGTATGTGTATGTGTATGGACAAATATTCTGTGTGTGTGTGTGTGTGTGTGTGTGTGTGTGTGTGTGTGTGTGTGTGTTTTGTTTGTGTTCTTATGTGTGTTGTTTGTTTATGTGTGTGTATGTATGTGTATGGACAAATATACTGTGTGTGTATGTGTGTGCATGTGTATATGTGTGTGTGTGTGTTTTTTGTTTGTGTGCTGAAGTGTGTATATGTGTATGGAAACAGGCACTGTGTGTGTGTGTGTGTGGGTGTGTATGGGTACATGTTGTGAATATATCCATCAGTTTGCATATGTATTAGTTCAGAGCATTTAAGTGAGTATACCAAACTAATTGCACATATTTGAATGCTGTTGTGCTTGTCCACAGAATGATGAGGGTGGGCAGAAGTCTCTGGTGAACAAGTGGACCACTTTCCTCAAGGCCAGACTGGTGTGCTCAGTCATAGGGGAGGACGAGGTGGAGACCTACTTTGATGAGCTCAGTAAGTTCAACTTTAGTGAAGTCAAAGGAGGTGGGGTTGGGGGGGGGTCATTTAGTTTTGAATTTGTTTATTAGGATAAGCCTCTTGAGATGCACTCAGATTCTCATATCCAAGGGTGTCCTTGATTGAAAAGACTTCAACAGTGAAGTGATCATTTGATCGGTATTGTTGCAGAAGAATGTACTATGTGTTATGGATTCAGAATGAAGCATTCCTGTAACAATTTTCAAGGATCCTGTGCGGAAGATTATTCATTCATTACTGTAAAATGTGTGTGTGTGCATTTTGAATGCAAGACTGAGAATGGATTAAAGGATGCTTGCTTTATTCTGACTTTTTAAAAAGACGCAGGGTTTTAATATGACATGATTTGCACAAGAGTATAAGTTCCTGCTTTCATTACTCTTTTGTTTCATAACTGTCTGATGTCTGTGTGTGTGTGTGTGTGTGTGTGTGTGTGTGTGTGTGTGTGTGTGTGTGTGTGTGTGTGTGTGTGTGTGTGTGTGTGTGTGTGTGTGGCTGTGTGGCTGTGTGTGTGTGTTTAATGCCCAAATGTGTAAATGTAAATGCTGTGTTCTCCTCTCAGGGGACGTCTTCATCCAGCCCACTCAGGACGAGCGAAACCCAGTGGTGTACGCCGTCTTCTCCACCGCGGGGTAAGAGGGAAGAAAGGCTTCCTCTCTTCTCTTTCTTTCTTCTCTTTTCTTCATTCATCCTCTGTTCTTCCCTCTGTTCTTGTGGTGTTTACCATTGCAGTTGGCTAAGCCCTTTTTATCCTCTGAGAAAGTCTGTGGGCACTTTCATGTTATATTAATGATACGCTAGTTAAAGAGTGTAGGCGTGCGTGAAGAGAGTAAGGGAAAGTAACATTACTTTTTTTCTCTCCTCTCCTCTTTCTTCCCTTTTTCTCTCCTGCTCTGTCCTATCTTCTATTTTCTTCATCCACCCATCCTTTCCTCTCTTCTCTTACTCTTCTCTTCTTTTTTTTCTTCTCTTCCTCTTCTCTTCACTTCTCCTCTCTTCCTTTCTCCTGTCCTGTCCTATCTTCAACTTTCCTCGTCCCTCCCATCCTCTCCTCTCCTCTCCTCCCAGCTCTGTGTTCAAAGGCTCTGCCGTCTGCGTCTACTCCATGTCTGACATCCGAAACGTCTTCAACGGTCCCTTCGCCCACAAGCACGGCCACAACTACCAGTGGACGGCTTACACGGGCAAGATCCCCTACCCCCGGCCTGGCACAGTAAGTACAACACACACACACACACACACACGCACACACACACACCCAACATCCCACCCTTGGCCCTCTGTTGTTGTACCGCCTGAAGCAGTGGTTTTAATAGTTAATAAGGCGCTCACTTTTTATGTCCAACACTGGCACGCTATTTCCAGACCTCATTCTCTCTGTGGTCTCTTTCACTTAGAAAGAGTGAAAAACTACTGCCGCACATTGTTAACTTCTCACTTTCTTCTTTCCTTTTCTCCCCTCCTCCCTCTGTCTTTGTTTCTGTCTTTCACTCTCTCACCCTTTCATTCTCTCCCTCCCTCTCTCTCTCTCTCTCTCTCTCTCCAGTGTCCTGGGGGAACCTTCACTCCGGGCCTGCGCTCAACTAAGGAGTTTTCAGATGAGGCGGTGAACTTCATCCGCAGCCATCCCCTCATGTACCACTCAGTCTACCCCATCCACAAGCGCCCCCTAGTGGTGAGAACCGGAGTGGACTATCGCTTCACCACCATCGCAGTGGACCAGGTGGATGCTGTTGATGGGAGATATGAGGTGCTCTTCCTGGGGACAGGTGAGCTGTGTGTGTGTGTGTGTGTGTGTGTGTGTGTGTGTGTGTGTGTGTGTGTGTGTGTGTGTGTGTGTGTCAGAATTTGTCTTGGCCAAGCACACTTCCCTCCCCACAATTATAGCATCCATGTACCTAAAGCACTTTAGAGGGCAGGCAGGTGAGGATCATGTCCCTTCAGCCTTTGGTCTTTTTTGCCCTCAACAGTGTCTTCCTTCAAAGCACTACCATCCCAGTTTAGGGTTAGGGTGAAGGTTGATTGAGTTATGGTTAGGGTTATGGTGAAGTTGTGCCTTTTTAGGCTCAGTGGTGTCCTAACCTTACCCTCATCCTAAACCTAGATTTTGGGGAGTAGTAGTGCTGACTGAGGCACTGGACCAAAGACCTAGGCTGCTTTGAAGGTGCCGTTGGGGGCAAAAAACACCATTGAACTGTCACTTCAAAGTCAAAGTCAAAGCGATCTTAATTGTCAATCAAGCACTGCAACAGTACATTGCCCGCATTTCTCAAAGCTCCAAATGTGCATTTAAAATTAAGACATACAACTAAGATGTATATATAAGACATCACAACTCACTAGACATAAAGTGCAAAGATATCAAGATATCAGGCATGGTAATAATAGATAACAGTAACATAACTAGAAAAGCGCTCAGAGAGTGCAGACCTCCGCCAAGGCAATGTGGTCACAGACACAATATACATTCCAGATCATGTTCTGGATCACCGATCGCCACCAAAATTTAATCAGCTCTCACTAGTCCCAATATATACATTGTCCGAAAATTTCATCCAAATTCATGCAGTACTTTTCGAGTTATCCTGCTGACAAACTGACAAACAGACAGACAAACCAACGCGACCGAATACATGACCTCCTTGGCGGAGGTAATAACAGACAACATAACAGACATTTGTGAGCATACTGTACATTCTGAACTGTCTCAGCCTCCTGATGAGTTGCTGTCTGTCTCCCTGTTGTGTGTGTAGACCAGGGGACTGTGCAGAAGGTCATTGTGCTGCCCAAGGACCCCAGCACCATGGAGGAACTCACTCTGGAGGAGGTGGAAGTCTTCAGGGTAAATAGTCTTCATGATCCATAATGACAGTCATTTACTTATTACTGTAAGTTAAGACTTAAGGCTTGTTTGACTTGTTGTTCGATCACTAAAATTTTATCCGTAAACCATTATAAACACATCCATAAATGATCATAAAGATGAAGAAAAGAAAATGAACTAGTAACAATATTGTAATATAAGTATACTTACAATTCTTTATGAAACTCATATACACATTGATGTAGAATTCAAATGTCAGTATCTTAAAATAAAAAAAAAGTCATGTAAATAGTGATCTGCTACTCTAGCTGACATTACTGTGTGCCCTCACAGACCCCAACAGCTATCAAAACCATGAAGATATCAGCCAAAAGGGTAGGTTCCTTTTCATTGCCCAAAGTATATATAACCATACTAAATAGAGTAGTATGCACCTGATGTCATAGCATCAGGTATACTAAATAGAGTAGTATGCACCTGATGTCATAGCATGTCTCTCATATCTTTTGTGTCTCTCTCACACAAACAGCAACAGTTGTATGTGTCCTCGGACGCTGGTCTTACCCAGGTGTCTTTGCACCGCTGTGGGGTTTATGGGAAGGCGTGCTCAGACTGCTGTCTGGCCCGAGACCCATACTGTGCCTGGGATGGGGAGAGCTGTACCCCCTTCACACAGGCCACCAAAAGGTCAGTATAGGGGCAACACTGAGGTTATTACCTCCGCCAAGGAGGTTAGTTTTGCTTGCCGTGTGGTCTGTGTGTGAGTGTGTACTGAAAACTACTGCACTGATTTGGAGAAATTTTCGGACAACGTCTGTATTGGGACAAGTAAGAACTGACTAGATTTTGGTGGCATGGTGTCCAGAACACCATCAGTGACCACATTGTTTGGCAGAGGTATGCGCACTCTGAGGTTATTACTAATGCTGTCAAAATATGCTGTAATCTATATATAAAGACCCATTCAAAGTACAAAGATAGCACCAGCACATGGTAGGATTGTTACTTTCTGGATTTCCTCATTTTTGGACTTTAAAGGTATTTGTTGATGAAAGCTCTCTCTCTCTCTCTCTCTCTCTCTCTCTCTCTCTCTCTCTCTCTCTCTCTCTCTCTCTCTCTCTCTCTCTCTCTCTCTCTCACTTTCTCTTTCTCTCTCTCTGTCCTCCAGACGAAGCAGAAGACAGGACATCAGGCACGGTGATCCCCTGCGTCAGTGCAGAGGCTTCAACGCAAAAGGTGAGAAACCAAATAGTCACTTTCTGTCTTTCAGCTCTAAAGGTGAGAAACCAAAGAGCCTGTAATTTACCTTTCTGTATGACACTTGTTCATTTCATTTACCTCAGGAAATACCTGGACCATGAAATCTCTTCTTTTTGACCTATGCATTACTGAAAAGCGTTGCTAAAAAGCAGCATCATTTTACCACTCTACCACACTATCACAACATTAATTTATTAGTTGTCATGGTTACTGTATATGAGAGTAAATAAAGGATAAATAAAGTGTTACTTTTGTTTTAGTGTCTCTCACAGTGTCTCTCATTCTCTCACTTGTCGGTTGCTTCTGTCTTGTTTTAATATGTGCAGTGCTGAATGTATCCTTTGTGGCTGTGTGATGAGTGTGTGATGACTGTAAGTTTTGTTTTACTGCCGTGTTGTGTTGTCTGTGTTGACTCTGTGTTGACTGTATCCTCCATGTGTTTTCAGTGGAGAAGCGTCTGAAGGAGATTGTGCAGTTTGGGGTGGAGGGCAGCAGCACCTTCCTGGAGTGCCAGCCTCGCTCCCCTCAGGCCACCATCAAATGGCTCTTCCAGACGGATGGCAAGAGGAAAGCTGTATGTAACAGGCCTTTCATAAACATTATATTTTTGCTAGATGCAAGATCTGATATCACCAAGTAATTAAGAGTCCAGGATCAATGTTAAACTTGTTTGTCCTGGATCAATGAACTCTAACCCTAACCCTAACCCTAACCCTAACCTTAACCCTAGCCCTAAACCTAACCCATTGATCCAGGGCAACAAGTTTGACATTGATCCTGGACTCTTAATTACTTGGTGATATCAGATCTTCCTTTGGGCAGATAGATTATAGATAACAGTAAATCAGCAATTACAGACCAGGGGTCTGTTTCCCAAAAGCATAGCAACTTTGTTGGTTGCTATGCAATGCAATTTCCCATTGACAACTAACTGGTTAGCATCTATGCTTTTGGGAAACGGATGGCAGTTTTTTTTTATTATTATTTGAATGTCATTGGTCTTAAATTGTTTGTTAGTTCTGTTTAGTTTTATATATTATGTATAGAAAAGAGCTGTATGTATGTGTATATTACCCGCAATATTGTTCCTCATCCTTCCCTTCCTCCTTATCCTCTTCCTCTAGCTGAGCCGTGACCGTGACGTGCTGAAGACTCCCCACGGCATCCTTCTGAAGTCCCTGTCGCAGGAGGACGCCGGACTCTACCACTGCCTGGCCACCGAGAACAACTTCAAACACACAATCGCCCGCGTCTCCCTCCGCATCCTCGACCGCCAGATCGCCGTGGCTCTCAGCTCGCCCGACGAGGATGAGGTAGAGCAGGAGGATGTCAACAACCAACGCAAGTCGCACCAACAGCACCGGGACAGGGACCACTCGTCCTCCAGCTACCCGGCCCAAGGGCAGGGCCAGGGGCAGGGGCACCCAACGGCGCAGTCATGGCCTCATGACCCCGTGCCCTCAAAGGCTGAGGTGATGCTCATCCACCAGTACTGCCAGTCCTATTTGGAACAGCTGGGGGCCCAACAGCAGCAGCAGAAAAACAAGCTGAAGAGTCGGAGACACACAGAGAACCAGGCCTCCAGCGGAGGATGAGGATGAGGAGGAAGAGGAAGAGGGACAGCAGTAGGAGAGAGAGAGAGAGTTAACTCTGCATTGTTCACTTTTTTTAAAAGCCTCACCATCTTGCCACCTGTTGAGTTGTCTAGTTTTGCATCCTGTCCAAGGCTGCTACCGTACCGTACTGTAGGTCATGGAGTGTGGAATCTTTTTCCTCTCCTGTCTTCCTTTCATCCCTTTGAACATTCTTCTCATTCGTCTGTCTGTCCATCAGTCACCTTTTTCTCCCTCCCCCTTTCTCTTGACTGTGTATGAGTGGTTCACTGCTTCCTGCCTGTCTGAAGTGACTGTTGCTACGGTGACAGTCATCGAGGTGAGATGAACTGGATATAAACTGTGTCCCCAGGGTTGCTGCGCTCACTCACTCTGTGGACATGCGGCTAGGATGACTCATTGACAGAAGGTGTGTGTGCATTTGGAGGTCATGATCTGTGTCTGCCCTAACTGTCGGGACTCTTCAGCATCGACTGTCTCCTCATCGTCTTCGATACCCTCATCATCTTCGATAATTCACTGGTCAGATTTCACACAGAAGTTTTCTCTAGCTACAGTTAACTGTGCTCAATAAAATAGGCAGTGTGTCCCAAATTATGCCGAATTATTCGTGAATCATATGTTGAATGCTACCATTCATGATGCGTATGTAAATGCATTACATTTTTACATCTAAGGTCAATTAAAAATGGTTAGCTGGCGTTGTGGTACCATACACTGCTCCATACATTTAGTCTTAATTTTGAAAAAAATACTTTTGGGTGGGGAAAATCGATCATCCCAGCTCCAACACACACATGAATGCTAATAGTGAGTGAATGGGTTTGTCATATTTACATTGAGAGCAGAGATTTTAGCATTGTTAGCATTGCAAAACGTTCTATTCAATCCCAATAAGAGCAAACAAACACCCTTATCTGGTAGAAGGAGCCAGATGCAACAAACAAACGAAACATTGTATGCAGGGATGCCAAAGACAAGGTCTGAGAGTCATTCTGATGGAGGACTAGACTTTTATTTCTCTCTATAACGGTGAGCATCACCAAGACAACACAGAACTGGAATTATTGCACCTTATTTTTGAACTGTAACCACCATTTTTCCACTCCAATACCATTTAATTCCCCTAATATTCCTAATATTTCCAGACACAATTATTCTGTAGTTGTAAGGAAGCGGATGTCCCCATATAAAATGTGACTAAAGAAAACAGATTACTATTGTCTTTGTGTGATTAGTATTTAGAGGAAGTATCCAACTGTCATTTTTTTGTGAGAGGAAGCATAGTCTGTTTGACAAGAAACAAACAAGTGTTGGCCAGGCAGATGTGTAACACTCTGACATTTGATCGTGTCTATTTACCACTTAAACAATATCATATCTGTGTAAAAACATGGTAATGTATTTCTGCACATATTAACATAGGACTACAGTATGTTCATAATGTTCATCACCCCTCCAATTCCTGTGTAACACTCAGAACGATGGGTATTTATTATGAGATTGTATATATATTTTTTTTTTCTGTGAGATATATTGTATGTTCTGTAAAATTATTGCTCATTTTCTGTGTGGTGGTGAGGGGGCATTGTTTTGCATGATAAGATAAACTCTAAATGATATTTATTACCAGTGCCAGTTACAGTAAGCAACTGACAGTACAGTAGCTGTGTAGTTTTAGGACACTGACCGACCGTGAGTCACAGTCATCAGCTTTGGTTTGTGTCAGGTGACATAGACACTCTTTGACGAAGCTGAAATGTTATATAAAACTCTTGTAATGAGAAAGAAAATGGTTGACGAATGTGGATGACGGCCACTCTCATGTAAAGACTTAATATATAATATTAATAGACAGAAGTATGTTCACTAAAGACAACAAGTCTTACACTGGAGATGTTGTGAACATTGCACAAGGGGTGTTGGTGATCTGTTTTCTATTATTACTGCGTTTAACTGCATCCAGATCTGTAGTTGTGCTGAAATGTGTCCCTCTTGTTTTATATTGAAATCTATCATTGTAACAAAGTATAAATAAAGGAATGAAATGATGGCATGAAGGTGAATTTTAATACTGCACCAAAGAACTAGTCTAAGCTTATTGTGCCATTACAGTGCTGCATGTTTCTGCTGTAAGCAGAATTTCTTTTTTTTTTTTTCACCAGTAGGAGGCGACATTCCACATCACTCATTTATTCCCAGCTGAGCATTCAGGGTTGTTAAAAAGGCATAAAGTGATCTTTTTTGTAGATAATGAAATGGTCCATAGTGCCTCTGTCCACCCTTTATTTACACAAATATTTTTCCAGCTCAACATTTGGTAGATTTCACGTGGATAGCCAGGAAATTCAAAGCTTATGCCAACTCTTTTTCAGTCTTTTCGTTCTTGCCATAAGGCTACTTTCTTGGTTACAGAACAGGCTGTCACATTATACACCATACATCTGGTGTGCAGGTCCTCAGTCATCTGTTCTGTTCAGTCAAACAAACTACAGTGTCCATGCGTGCATGTACGTCTCGTTTATCAGACTAACTTATGCAACATTAAGCAATTTCACATTAGGCCTAGAACTTAAGAAAGATAAAAAAAAAAACTTATGATAAAATATCAAGTTTACTCAACAAGAGCTCTCTTTTCATGCTGACGTATTGTACAATAGACCTGTAAGTAGAAGGTTTTAACTTCCTTGTGTAGCCTAACATATAGCATAAGTGTTATTGTCACAGTTGTGACTAGGTTGAGAACCACATGTGAACATGCACCAGAATGGACACGCAAGTCTGCAAGGAAGTGACAAGAGAGAGTGATAAAGGGAGTGGATTGGTGAACTAAAAAACAAAGAAGAAGAGGAAGAAGAGGAGGATGGCTTTGTCAGTCGTCCCATTCGTCATCATCATCATCTTCCACTTCTTCGTCCTCGCCTTCATCTACAGTATAATGCAGAAGAAGACATTGTCATAGACTGTAAATTATGTTACAAGAACATTAAGATACATTTGCAACAAACTATTCAGCAACCAAGATCTACATGAATATAGTCTGTAAATGTAGACGTGTGCGATGCAAACAGCGACAACGACACAGAATTAATATAGCTTGCATAGCTAACACATGAATACATGAACACACCACACATATGCACACAAAAACCCTAATGACAGAAACCACCATGGTTGTTTCACTAACGAAATCCTAAGATAGACATCAAATAGAAAACAACAAGCACTTGCTGAATCTAACATTTGTCTAGGCTGCAGTATATGAAGAGTTTGGTTCCAAAACGCTATAAAAGCCATTCTACATCACATTCAGAAATCGTTTTATTACACTTTATTTTTCAGATGTATGAGTGTAACTACTTTTGGGATACTTTTAGTACTTTTATCATCACAAAATAAAATCAACATAATTGAAGTTTGGTCAATAATTTCTGAAATACACAATTAAAAATGGATTTATAGCATTTTGGAATCAAACTCTTCATATTTTGTGCAGCTCAAATGAATGACCTCCATTTCTTTCACTTTACCAGGAATAACTGAACTACTTCTTTGCTTTTTTCAACAGGAACTAACAATACTTTTAAGGAAGAGAAGTAGTAGAGAAACTACACTAAATTTATATGCAACTCTCTACGCTCTCATTTGAAAATCATGTATTTAAACCCAAAGCTCAGCTTAGCATTCCTTGAAAGAGGTCAAGACCTCCTGGTAGTTACTGAATTGTATGACCATTTCTATAGACTGTGTTGCATAATTGTTCTTCTGTACCACAGTACATTAGCCATGGGTCAAAAATAGTAATTCATGTACTCAATCATACTTGCACAATCATAATAACGGATATGGATGTTTTGACCAGGAAATTCTAAGATATTTTAACTGTAAAATTCAAACGAAAGTTCCTGCTTATTTCTAAGAACTATGACAGAGTGCTGTCGATTTCTCTTTTAAATCTATTTCAACACTTTACCATCTTGACAACAAACAACACAGTTTTTGCTTGTTTGTTTGTTTGTTTGTTTAAAAAAAGAAAGATTGGGGTGCTGCACCGTGGGGGCTAGAGCGTCAGACCATTACCCTGGGGACCCGGGTTCAATTCCGACCCGAGGTCATTTCGCGCGATCCGCGACCCCGATCTCTCTCTCTCCCACTTGTTTCCTGTCATCTCTACACTGTCCTATCTAATAAAAAGTCCCAAAAATATCTTTAAAAAAAAAGAAAGAAAGATTGTTACCTGAGGAATGGATGGCTTTACTTCTCTTCTGCATGACCATCATGAGGGCTCCCACAATGCCCTCTCCAGAGTCCACTGGTGGTGGTGGTGGCAGATCATTACTACTGGACACCTGAGGATGGGAGCAATGACAGACTGCATTAGAATCAAAAATGTTAGGGGGCGCTGTGGCTCAGTGGCGAGAGTTCAATTCCCACCCGAGGTCATTGTCCAATCCTACCCCATCTCTCTCTCCCACTTGTTTCCTGTCATCTCTACACTGTCCTATCTGATTAAAGGCAAAAAGCCTCAAAAATATCTTTAAAAAAATAATCAAAAATGTTAAACTTTGTTTAACAAGGAAAGATATTGAGGACATTACGGCTTTATAAATGTGGCCTGGTAGTGGCAGGTACTTGAAGAGACTTGAAACAGAAAGGGTAAAAGTGGCACTATAGTATTCAATTATCTTTGCTTGCTTGAAGAGAGGAGGGTGGGAAAGGAGAATGGGATCTGTGTGAGATCCAAAGGAACTTGCCTTTGAGTTTGGTTGTGGTGAATACGTTTATTTGGTGGTGATATTTGTTGCCATTCCTGACTCATTTAACTGTACTGTAATTCACATATTGAGGATGTGCCTGGCAGGACATGGTGAATTGTCTGAACCTGAAAGGGGGGGGCCTTATTCTCCTTCATTCTCTATACCCCAGAGACCAACATTCTGACATTCTGACTAAAATGACATGAGGACTAGTGTGAAACTACAGTATGTTACATAGAGAATAGACAAAGAGATGAGAATAATATAGATAATGAGTGAAAGTCGAGGAAGTATGCTTGGAAGGCTGCATTTTCGAGCATTCCACGTCATTGTCAGTCGCCAAGTACTGTTCCAAAGTCAAGCATCCTTCTAAATTCTAGCGAGGAAAGAGACCTTTGTTCATAGATTTTTCAAGGATGCACTGATGGAGCCTCGTTTTTGAAGTGTACGGCTTCCAAGGCGATTGTGCTACCTAGGAAGCATTCTCGACTTTGAGAAACACTCAATAGAAATAGAAAAAGAGATGAGAATAGACAGACACCTGCATGCCCTCACAGGTCCCTGATTTGCCTCCCCTACTCCCCATGATCCCCTGCTTTGAACTACAAAGGCAGGAAACCATAATCTCTTGGTCACAGCCCTGTGAAGCTGATGAGCACCTACGGCTCAGTTACTATACGCACCAGAGGACAAGAATAACACCATTTCCTCTCTTACAGTAGAGCAAGTCTTCACCTCAAGTCACCTATCATATACTGTAATTTCCTGACTATTAGCCGCGGCTTATACATCGATTTTGCAAAATTTCTTCCGCTATGAGGTTAAAACAGGGGGGCAGTTAATATGGTGTTAATATGGTTTTGTTTTTTTAACTTGCATAAAACACTGTCCTGCAGCTTATACACAATGCGGCTTATATGCGGGAAATTACTGTACTGCAAGTACAACACACCATACAACACCAACAGCACTTTCAAAAACTATTCATAAGTACAGACAGACAGACATAGGCTACTGAAGTCCTCATATAGTCTGAACGACATCAAGATGGCCTTTGCTTTAAGTAGTCTGTGAGGTTACCAGGGCTTTACTCTCACTTCCTCTATATTTGCTCAACTGTGTGTCCACTACTACAGTAACAGCCCCTCATCCCTGGCTCTAATAATGAGTGTTTCTCAAAGTCGAGGAAGCACGCTTGGAAGGCTGCTTTTTCGAGCATTCCACGTCATTGTCAGTCGCCAAGTACTGTTCCAAAGTCAAGCATCCTTCTAAATTCTAGCGAGGACAGAGGCCTTTGTTCATGGATTTTTCAAGGATGCACTGATGGAGCCTCGTTTTTGAAGTGTACGACTTCCAAGGCCACTGTGCTACCTAGGAAGCATTCTCGACTTTGAGAAACACTCAATGACCCCACACAACCCCTTAGTACTGGCATGTTTGGGTCCAGGGGCAGGACAGGAGGTTAAAGAGCCACAGGGTTTGTGGCCTCAATCTGGGCCATTGTGTAACATGGAAGCCTAAAGGTATGTGGTATGTAGCGATTAAAGCTCTGTAAGAGTCTGCAAGCTTTGGCAGGAGGACAAGGGCATTTGCTTATTTGTGTGTGAATGTGGTATTTTAGCTTAAGAGTCTTTGTTTCTGTGTGTGTGTGTGTGTGTGTGTGTGTGTGTGTGTGTGTGTGTGTGTGTGTGTGTGTGTGTGCGTGCGTGTGTGTGTGTGCGTGTGTGTGTGCGTGTGTGTGTGACTGACTGAATACTGAATTTGACTTTGGATTAATGTGAATCTGTATGTGTGTGTATGTGTGTTTATTTGTGTAGCTTAAATACAGTTTTAACATCCTTGCTCCATTCAAATCAAGCATAATCTGTAACAGGAACCCAATACATCTACTGCACACAATGCCTAAGGCCTTCTGTCTGCACTATACAAATAAACTGTCTTGTCTTGCCTTGCCTTATGCAGTATGAATAGAGAAAGTCAACTATTTCTTTTTTTTACACAAGTGTCTATGCGATCAGAAATCGTATTGTTACCTCCGCCAAGGAGGTTATGTTTTCGGTCGCGTTGGTTTGTCTGTCTGTTTGTCTGTTTGTATGTCTGTCTGTCTGTCTGTCAGCAGGATAACTCGAAAAGTTTTCGGACAATGTGTATATTGGGACAAGAAAAAACTGATTTGATTGGTGATCCAGATCGGTGATCCAGAACATGATCTGGAATATATATTGTGTCTGTGACCACATTGCCTTGGCGGAGGTCTGTTATTATATGATCTAACAGCAAGTTGAAAGGTGACATTAGTGAGTTTGTCAGTGAGTGTCCTTACCGTCTTAAGCTTCTTCCCCAGACGGATCTGGTCAAGCAGGGCCCCTCGTCCTCCTCCTCCTCCCCCACCTCCATCATCCCCTCCTCCAGAGCTGGGAGGCGGTGGTGGGCGTGGGGCACCTCCACCGGATGGCCGGGGTGGAGGTGGGAGGTCTTGCATGGGAGCAGGGGGGAGTGGAGGTGGAGGCGGAGGTGGTGGAGCAGGTCCTCCTCTGTTTGGCTGTGGAGGGGTGGGGGGTGCTGGAGCTGCCGGCTGGGGGTGTGAAGGAGGCATCGGGGGGCGAGAGGCGGTAGGCGGGGTGGGTGGCAGGGACTTGGACGGAGACCCATGCGGCATGGGTGGGGGCGGGGAAGGATGTGACATAGGTGGAGGGGGCGGGCCAGGGTGTCGCGCTGACGGGGGAGAGGGGCGTGAGTGATGCTGCGGAGATGGGCGGGCTGAGGATGGGGGAGGCGGAGGAAGAGACTCCCGACGTCCTGAGGCAGGAGGCACGGGGGGCAACGAGCCACGCGCTGGAGGAGGTGCTGGAGCTGGGCCACCTCTCTGTGAACCCCCACCTGGACCACCTGGGATGGGGGGAAGAGGCGAGGAGCGGATTCGAGAGGGAGGAGGGGCTGGAGCGGACGAAGAGGATCCACCAGGAACGGGAGGGAGAGGCCCCTGGCGGCCATGAGGGGGAGGTGGTGCTGGAGCTGAACCTGTTTAGGGACACAAGAGAAAGCCTAAGATGGAAGCTCACATGGAAAGGAAAGACTATCTACATTAGCAGCACCATTAGAGAACTAACAAAGACAGCCTAGTTAGTATATCCCTTTTGTTATAGTAACTCAATGCTCTGCTATGAGAGACAGAATGCTTTGACTAAACCAACCCTTCCCAGCAGAGTTCACTTGTTTGTCTACTGCAGTGTTTCTCAAACTTTTTAAGACCA
Source organism: Sardinella longiceps (assembly GCA_027497455.2). Classification (NCBI taxonomy): domain Eukaryota; kingdom Metazoa; phylum Chordata; class Actinopteri; order Clupeiformes; family Clupeidae; genus Sardinella; species Sardinella longiceps. The sequence goes on along the minus strand of JAODXP020000018.1, from coordinate 22,713,119 downwards.
AGGACCACTTTGCCCAAAAAAAGTTTTTCAGGGACCACATGCCCTCGCGCCCCCTCGCCAAGTCACATGCTGCTACCCTTTAACCAAGTAATTTATAGAGTAGGCACTTCAAATGCTTTAGTAAACAGTGAATTACAGGTCTGCCTCTTATATTCAGTGAACAACTAATCTTTGGCTTTCAAATAATGACAACAAGCTAAATTCACATGTTTTTATGTTAATTAACTCGTGGTCCACTTGAGCTTGCTCGTGGTCCACCAGTGGTCCCTGGACCACACTTTGAGAATCAATGGTCTACTGTCTGTGTACTACATTGAATTGAATTGAATTGAATTGAATTGAATTGAATTGAATTGTAGGGAATGAGGAAACATTCTATGTTTAAGATTTGCGTGGTTTAAATTCATCCCCGATATTTTCCCCCCAAGATTAACTGTGTCTTCCTCACCTTGATGGACCACCTGTTTGACAGCGTCCATGCCTCCCGCTTGCTCAATGACATCGTAGATAAGCTGCGCCGTCTCCTCATCTTTCAGGTCGTTTTCGGAGATGCCTGCAGTGTTCAGAAGCTTCATCAAGTCTGGGTCCAGGTTGCCAGGGTCCATGCCAACGTGAGACACGTGCCTGAAGTTGCCAAGAGAACATAAACAATGTGCCGTTTGAAATAAACATTATTTCGAAAATGATAAAGATGTGGAACTCATTAACAAGGAACTTGAAATCAAAATAGGTTGAGTGATATGAGAATAAAGAATAGATGTGGTTTTAGGCGACTCTCTATTACACTGTGGCAGAGAACATGATGGACATGCACACATGCATGATGGACAGTTTAAATCTATAATATTCTCACTAGAACTTACTCCTATAGGCACATATAGGCACCCAGTACAAAAGAATCACAATCTAGGATCAGATGACAAACAGTGCAGGCCAAGTAGAAAATGATATAAATGTTTATAAATTCATTACTCAAATGTAATATCTAATGTTCTCACTGAAACTGACTGACACCTATGGGCATCCCAGTACACAAGAATCACAATCTATCAGGCGATTAACAATGCAGTCCAATTAGAAAATGATATCAATGTTTACAAAATTCATCAGTCAAATGTAATATGTTATCACTAGAACTGACCGACACCTATGGGCACCCCAGTACACAAGAATCACAGTCTATAGGATCAGGCGACAAACAATGCAGGCCAATTAAAAAATCTTATCAAAGTTGACAAATTTCATCAGTCAAATGTAATATGTTATCACTAGAACTGGCCAACACCTATGGGCATCCCAGTACACAAGAATCCCAATCTATAGGATTACGCGACAAACAATGCAGGCCAATTACATTTTTTTATCAAAGTTTACACATTTCATTAGGCAAATCAGTAGCAGCCGAGTACACAGAGATCTGTAGCCATACTCACGTAAAGCCACTGGGAGCTCCAATCATAGCCTTGGATAGTTTTGAGCCCTTCTTGGACTTCTTTTCCTTCTTCTCTTTCTTCTCTTTCTTGCTTTTGCCCGTTGAAGGGGTCTGGGGTGCAGGCATGGAACGGTACCGGGAGGCCTGGATGTCTGGGTTCTGGATGTCAATGGTGGCCATTGGCATTTTGGCTGTAGGGTGAACAGATGAGAAGAGTGACCACCTGACACTGATATACAGAGCATGATGGGTGTTTGGACAGAGCAGTTGGGATGAAATGAAATAATGGGGGGTTTTACCATTTTGGTTGGGTATGGGTGGCAGTCCTCGATCTGAAAGATTGAGACATTACAGTAAGAAGTTAGATGATTTAACCTCTATACTGCATTACCTACTATTGTTGTTTGTCTTTTTTATCCCTCTATTATCCCAGATTTTATTTTGTTTTTGGTAAAAAAACGTTCTTTAAAAAATTCTCAATTATAGGGGATCATTTTCAAAACTGTGTACTTCACACTTCATGTCTAAATATTGCTTTTGCTAAAAGATTGTGTGAGTAATTAGTATTAGTTGATTAATTTTGCCTTACCTTTCTGCCCAGGTGTTGGTGGCAAAGCTCCGCGCTCTAGAAAAAGAGGGTATAATAGGTTAGATGAGTGTCAGTTAAATTCCTTGGACAGAAAGAATTAGACAGAATTAATATAGGCTACGTCTATTAAATTCAAATCAATTATATTCCATCCAATATACTGTACATCTCAAAGATTCTTCCGGAAATATCTAAACGGGTGAATGATTTCATGCTAATCATCAGTCTCATAATAATGGCAAACTCTTCGGAAAAATTGTCCCCATGGATACCAAAGACAGCAGCATGTGGGTACTGTAAATAGACTACTGGCAAATGAGCTCCTGACCGCAAGACGTTTCTCAACGAAAGAGTTCAGAGTAATAGTACGCAATATATTTTCAGATATTGCCTTGGCTTGTGGTTTACAATATCTCTGACTGATCTATCTCCACCAGTCTCGGTGGACTACCCAACCTCATCCCCTTGTTTCCGCTACCAGTTCCACATACTTTAGTTTCTTCTTTTCAAAGGCTTCCTCAATTGCAGCTTCAAAGGAAATAATTAATTCAACAAACCCACCCAGTAAACAACACTCAGATTCAATATCAAGTTGTTAGGGCCGGTTCTAGGGCTGTTCTAGGCACGGACAAACTCAGTGATTGCCTAGGGCACCAAATATCAGGTGGGCATCACTACACATTTAAGCTATTATTTTTCCCTCCAGTTTTTCACTTGTAGACTATTTTCAGAAAAGAGGGAGCACAGGTCAAATCTGAAGGCAACAAAAAGGTTAGAACCGGCCCTACAAGTCTAGAACTACACAGATGTGCTTCTTCTATTGACTATGGGTCTGGTGTAACTGTGTGGGTAAATTGTCACATTTATTGTATTCTATTTAGCAACTTTCCTCAGTAAAGCTAATATTGCTTAAAGGAAGGAGTTAAAGGAAGGCATCAATTGCTCTTGAAAAGAAGTAAAAAATAAATAATGCAAAGGATTGCAAATTGTGGCTCTGAATTTACAGAATTTGTCAAGAAAGGACTTTTTCTTTGGTTAGAAAAAGAGGAAGGTCATGTTTTCTGGATTTCTGTTCTGGTCTGGTCTATCTTTCTTACTCAGCACTGAAAAAACGTCACCCTCATTGTTGTGTGGAAGAGAAACTTTCTCTCTCTCTCTCTCTCTCTCTCTCTCTCTCTCTCTCTCTCTCTCTCTCTCTCTCTCTCTCTCTCTCTCTCTGAAAGTGACCGACTGCAGTGACTGCTGAACTACGAGACATAATACAAGGCCTCTAAAACTGAACTGATATGCACTCCTGCACTTTTTTTTCTGCCTCCAAATTTTAATTTATACCTCCATTCCACCTCTTAAATTATTATAGCCACTACTGTAGTATAAGTCTACCTTAGCCTTGTCTTATGTTGTCTGTCCTGTTCCTTGTCTGTCTTATAATGCGCTGCCTTAAGTCGTCATTTAATTTTGTCTTATTGTATATATTGTATATGGGTAAAATGACAAAAAAAATGCTCTGACCTTGTCGATTTTTCCTCTGAGAGATCTTGTCGTGGACGCTGTTGTAGAAACTGTCAGCCTCCTGCATATCTCCAAAGTTCAAGCCCACCTGACAATCCTGTGAGGAGAGAGCCATGTCCATATGAAGAGTTCAGATGCAAAACCCCCTAAACACCATTTTTGTGAAAACTGAGCTAATGATATTGTGTGAATCCTCTATAAATCTAGAATATGTAAATGAAATGTTTTTGTGAAAAAATAAAATAAAACCTGCTCCCCGCCGTGTCTAAAATATCTGTTTAAAATCAAAACACTCTAAACGCCTGATAAAAAATGTCCTTTTTCTCAAAAAGTGGTCAAGTGTAGTTAGGGGATTTTGCATCTGAACTCTTCATATGTCATAATTCCATATGTCAATCTCTGCCATGATCATTGTCAAAATTGTTTTTTAATATAAAAGTTGCAATTCATTTTAATATGTTCAATATTTTATCGAGAAGAATCTGCCTTAGGACTTAAGACTAAGAGAAAGTGAAACTGTGTGTTATGAAGGTAGATGTTTCCACTGTGGCCAGGCCAGTTTACAGTCATCACAGACGGAAAAGAAAATGTGAAAGTGGTTATAACAAAAAGGACAGTGCTTACATCCCCAGCAAAGGTGTGAAAGAAAGGTCGAGTCCGATGATAAGTCATTTCCTCAAACACTTCCTGTTCCCAAATCTGCTTTCCTGCCTGAGAAACACAAGACGGTCATTCTAACTTCTGGTCCAGAATCAGTAGAGATCAGGGAGGAGTGTTTGTGTACGTTTTTGTGTGTGTGTGTGTGTGTGTGTGTGTGTGTGTGTGTGTGTGTGTGTGTGTGTGTGTGTGTGTGTGTGTGTGTGTGTGTGTGTGTGTGTGTGTGTGTGTGTGTGTGTCATAGTCATAGTCATGTTTATTTATATGTGTGTGTGTGTGTGTGCGCACGCTTGCATGTGTGTGTGTGTGTGTGTGTGTGTGTGTGTGTGTGAGTGTGTGTGTGTGTGTGTGTGTGTGTGTGTGTGTGTGTGTTTGTGTGTGTGCATCTGTGTGTGCGCGCGCTTGTATGTGTGTGTGTGTGTGTGTGTGTGTGTGTGTGTGTGTGTGTGTGTGTGTGTTAATGAGGACATTAGAATGAGGTAATAGAACATGCAATACAGGATGCGCACCACAATAAACTCTAATGTAAAATGTGCAGCAACTTGCAATACATTAATAAATGATAACACTGGAACAATCAGAAACAGCCAAAAGAAACAGACATAAGAAACCCCAGGGTCTTTTTTGCCCTGCTGCCCTGTGCTGTCAAAGTACCTTGAGGTCGAAGAGGCGTATGAAGTAGGAGCGCTGAGGGTTGTCCTTGACGAAGCAGAGCACGCCAGTGTGCTGGAGGCTCCAGGAGCCAGGGCTGTGGGGCAGAGCCATGAAGAGCTGGGCCACGGTGGTGGTCAGAGACTGGGAGAGGGAGAGAACACAAGAGTCAAGTCAAGTCAAGTGTTTTTTATTGAATAAAAGAAGTGAAGGACAGCACTCTTCAGATTTTTTCTATTATTTATTCGCCTACGAATGTTTCGTAGCCATGGCCATTATACGCTGAAGAAGGGCTCTGCCCGAAACATGGAAAAAATAGAAAAAATCTGAAGAAAAAATCTGAAGAGTGCTGTCCTTCACTTCTTTTATTCATGTATGCTTTACGTGGGATTCAGCACCCAGTTTAAAAACTTCTATTTATCAGTATAGGCGATAGTGTGAGCGCGTCTCCTCCACTTCATAAGTGGTTTTTATTGTCATTTTGGAGACAAAATGTCATTTCACCACGAATGATAGAATGTTCAGTTTACTACCATGGAATGTCGGAATGTTCAGGTGTGAAACAAGTCCATTGCCATGGCTCTTAGTTTGCAGGCAAATTTGTTTACATTTGTAAGGGTCATTCTAGGTTTATTGCATGTGTCCAGGGACCATGCTATTACCTTTGGATTTTTCTCTCAGTAGTCATATGTAATAGTTAATAGGTAAGAGAGAGCCTACTGTGAGGCCACACTGGATCTTCAAGTCATTAGAGAGTAAAGATGGAGTGTATTTTTCCATGGGTGAGGTAAGCATGAGGCAAGTGGAAAAATTGAGAGTAAAAAGAAAGTTGATCCTCTTGTTGATGTTGTAAAATGGGGAAGTAGAGTCTGTGTCTGTAGTATACATTCATAGCAGAAACCCATTAAGGTGGCTACAGACCAAAGATCCGTGACGAGAGGGGCTGCGACGTTCTAAAAACCTGCAACGTTCTAAAACTCTGAAACTGCTATTTGACATGTTAAATCTTTTGCGACGGCTTGCAACAACCTGCGACTATTGATTCACGATTCCTCTCTAAAACCATTTCATCTTGTCACGGATCTTCAGTCTGAATTGGGCTTTATACATACCATGGAAGATCTGACTTCACCAAGTAATTAAGAGTTCAGGATCAATGTCAAACTTGTTGCCCTGGATCAATGGGTTAGGTTTAGGGTTGGTAGTAAGGTTAGGGTTAGGGTTAGGCTTAGGGTTAGGGTTAGAGTACATTGATCTAGGGCAAACAAGTTTTATATTGATCCTGGACACTTAATTACTTGGTGATATCAGATCTTGCGACATACTATAGTAGGACTATTGATAAATAAGTTAGTAGAACTTAAGGTAATGCAAAGGGCTCTGCTCTCTCCCTCCCCTTTTTCTCTGCAAGATGGAAATACTAAGCCAGTGCCTGCTGGTGTTAATTTTTCAGACTGGCCGAGAAAGATATTTGAAGAGTTCAGATGCAAAACCCCCTAAACACCATTTTTGTGAAAACTGAGTTAATGATATTGTGTGAATCCTGTATAAATCTAGAACATGTAAATGAAATGTTTTTGTGAAAAAATAAAATAAAACCTGCTCCCCGCCGTGTCTAAAATATCTGTTTAAAATCAAAAGACTCTAAACGCCTGATAAAAAATGGCCTTTTTCTCAAAAAGTGGTCAAGTGGAGTTAGGGGTTTTGCATCTGAACTCTTCATTTACTGGTACTGTAAGTGCCATTGACGCTTGTGATCAAAACTCTCAAGCGAGCCTAAACTATGCAGCCCTTGTCATGCACACACGCGGTAGGCCTATGTGGTGTGCATCTGGCCTGAAAGCTAGCCTACTTTAGAGTGCACATGCGGGCGGCTATATGCACCAGGCCAAATGTGCTTCTCTGTTCAAATACAGCCCAGGCTCTTTTTGCTTTTCTCTACCCCCACTCTCTTCTCTTCTGCTTTCTCAGGATTTCTGCTACGCCGTTCACTAGAGCAAGTGCGACTATGCACTATGTCAATGTGCTGACATATATCCGCTGCCATTTTGTTAAAGAGTCTTCTCTCTTGTGCTTTTCCTCTGATAGGCTCTGATGTGTTCCTGTAGCCATGGTCATCTGTCTGTCTTCTCTTAGTTTGACATGGTCGTCTCATTCATACTGACGGGCTGGCTATATTTCAGCACCAGATGCAAAGCCTCGGTCAGGACAGTCGGGCAGTCAGAAAACAGGTTCATAAAGAATAAACCTGTTTTCTGACTGCCCGAAGTACTGACTTAGTCTTTGCATTTGATGCTAGGGTTAACTAACTAACTAGCCATCAACATGCAACACTCACTGACACTGACACTGACAAGGGTGCATGCTAAAACTGGGTGTGCAGTGGTGGTGGTGACTCTGCAGCACGTTTCCTGTGGCAGGCTAAAGAACAAGTAGAGCAAAGAAAAGGGGTGTCTGTGATCTTATTAGCTAAAGAACCACATCACTCGCATCACAGCTAAGACACAGACAAAGGGGCCATTATGCAACTGAGCAGCAGACTTGCTAAAGTTGACAGCATCATATGCTGAGTAGGCATACAACTGGCTTCAGCCCCTCCAACAGATCAGGGCCAGAATCAGGCCAAAGCTGTTGACCAGATCCAGATCCAAGTCGACACTCTGTGTAGGCAGACACCAGAGGCCTGCCACTATGACAAAGAGAGATGTGAAAGGCATAGATGAGTTGTGTTTCATGTAAGCCCTACAAGCGTCGCTAATTATAAAGTCACAGGATGTGGCTGTCACCTTCTTCTTCTTGTGCACCACTGGCCCAATGACACCCTTGCTCGCAGCCATTTTGAAGTGCAGTTTGCACTCCACCTGCAGAAGAAGCACCTTCCTCCTCATATCAACTGCATGAACCAGGCAGCCCTCAGAACCAAAATGGAGGCCTAACATGGTTTTGAGCCTGTAATGAATGCATGATACTGATAGTGCCATGTGTGCTGCTAACTATCCAAATACTGTATCTTTGACTGGGAAGATAGTCTTTATTGCATCAAGAACAGCACAATTTGTGAAATTAAAACCTCTTAGTTAAAGGGATGTAGTTGTCTTTCCCAATGATGTTGTGTAGGGTTGAACCATAATGTTAAAATTGTTGATGTGTCACTGAGGTGATAGTAAAAAAAAAAAACCTTATGATGACACATGAATGTAACTGTGAATTTTTTCTTGAACTTGTGTGGTAAAGTTGTTCCTGTTTTTTTGTGTGCTTATGATCTGGTTATTGATATATTTACTTAGGCTATAGAGAAAACATGCATGTGCACAAGTAATGAAAACAAATTCAAAATGTCATGACGACAAAGATATTTCATCAAGTACTAAAGCATAAAAGCACGAAAGCCTGCATAAAACACTCTGTTCTCTATTCTATGCCCCCATTACCCTTAACCTTGTCTGTGTCATCTCCATTTGTTTGTTTGTTTGTTTGTTTGTTTATTTATTGACTGATGTCATAAGGAGATACATTTCCCCGGGGTAAAAAACATTGCATCTGGGTGCATTTTAATCTAAAGTAGTTCTCCACATTTTTACACATTTTCATTGAATGTCAACTCAGATTTACATTAAGTTATTATCACATAACTTTATGTTGTGGATTTGTTGATTAAGAGACTGTGGGGCCCCATTCTCAAGTCCTATGCAGTTACAGTACTATCGGCAAAACCATAGTCCATCTACGCAAGATCTGATATCACCAAGTAATTAAGAGTCCAGGATCAATGTTAAACTTGTTTGTCCTGGATCAATATACTCTAACCCCAACCCTAACCTTAACCCTAAGTCTAAACCTAACCCATTGATCCAGGGCAACAAGTTTGACATTGATCCTGGACTCTTAATTACTTGGTGATATCAGATCTTCCGTCCAGCATCTACTTCATTAATAGAGGGTTTGGCGAAATTCAGCCTTTTTAATTTTTTCACCTTAACCAAACCCTACACTTCCTCCACATCAAATTTAACCAATCATCTCAATTCCCCCTCACAAGTTGCCCACTCATCTACTGCCAATGATAAGCCTAACCAAAATTGAGGAAGATATTTGACCACCATAATTGCAAAGTAGAAGCAGAGGCTCTACAGGATAACTGGCAGATCCATATAGTGACCACAATAATTATACACTTCTGATATTAGATGATCAGATACTGTATGTCCATCCATCTGGGACTCACCAGACAGCGTCTCCCCAGCAGCTCCTGTAGCTGGTCATGCTCCTGCTGGTTCAGCAGCCTGCTGGGCACGGTCTCCACCGCTGCTGGAGTTTTCGTTTTGGACTTACGGTTCATCCTGCAGCCCTGCCACCCCTATACCTGCAGCTACAGTGATAAATTCAATCAACCTGACAGAAGTGTGGTCAGGTGAGAGGGGAAGCTGCGTTTACGCCTCTTCTCTCTCTCTCTATCCTTTTCTCTTACTCTGTCTTTTGTCTCTGCCTGTTGTTGTTCTTGTTCTCTCTCTCTCTCTCTCTCTCTCTCTCTCTCTCTCTCTCTCTCTCTCTCTCGTTCTCTCATACATACACACATGCACAGTTTCTGTCTGACTGTAGGGCCCCTGCCTGGGGGTTTGAATAGACTCCAGGAGAGTTTCTCTTCCTAATTCTGTACCGTAGCATCAGCACACAACAACAGCTTACAGGAAGTGACCAACCACAGCCACCTCTCTCTCGCCTTGCTTTTACACTCTCTTTTTTCAATATTCACAGCTTCACTTCTTTTTTTCATAGCAGAAAGCCCCCTCAAGATTACACATTCATTCCTTCCGTCCTCCCAACGTACTTGATAACCTTAAGGCACACATACATACATACATACATACTGTACGTACTGTACATGTAGGCTTACTACCTCATAACACACGTCAAATTTGGTTGGTATATTAGTGATTTGTTTCCAAAAAGGCCTCTTGGTGCTGTGGAGAGTTGTTTTGTTTGTTTCAATTGTTTCAAAAAATTATCTGAACATGGCAACATGGAACGAAGATAACTTTTGTGTTCACTTGCAGTCACTAGCAAAACCGCTGTTACATTTCAGACACTTTCTCTATATTCAATAAGATAACATAATACTATAATCAAAGATGAAGAGATTGACTTGATTGACTTGAGCAGCTATGTACAAAACAACACGGCATAATTTGTATTACTTTATATACTTTGAAATAACATAAAATAAATAAGTCACCTGGATACCACACAACACAGCACTGAACCAAAGTGATAGCCACTGAACCAATTATGTAGCCTAGCCTAGTTAGCACGACCACATTCATGGGGAGGAAGAACAGAGGAAATCGAGTTGGTTAGGCTCTGTCTATTTATGTCTCTGCCTCTAACAAATTGTGTGCTTCCAATAAACAAACTTCAACGTTCAGTTTCAGATCTCCTCTTAACCTAGCTCTGTCTCCCTACGCAATGCCACTCAATTACCATCTACTATGTCTGGGGTTGAACTTGCTTTCTCAGGAGGCACTCAAACCATAACCAATCAGCGAACAGTAGGAGGAGCTGTGAATGCAGAGGGCAAGCAGTAGTTTCTCAAAACCCAAATTTACAGCCCCTCAGTATGACACAAAGTGTAAAACAAGGGCTGCTATTAGGCTACAGTATCTAGCCTAACATAGCCAGCCCATAATACTACTGAAAATAGGGCAGGGGGAGGGCACTCAGATCTGGTTTGAAACGATTGGACAGTTCACCCAATCAGCCTCGCTGATTTGTCGGTTGTTTGTTAACAGACTAAACCCTCCCCAGAAGACCATCTCCAGCCCATGAATACAGATGAAGAGTAGTATTATGGGTGGGCTATGTCAGGCTAGTTATTATCAGGCTCGTGGAAGAAAAAAAAAGATGTGACTGGGACATCATCTTTCAATAAATTCAGCATTACTAAGCCTCAACATAAAAAGATGGTTTATTGACTATCTAGGCTAATAATAGTTTTTGGAGGTATCTGAACATCCAAGAGGAACACCAGCAAAACCACCAAAATTTGGTACAATTTTTTTTTTTTACACCTTCATGGTATGTAGTCATTTTATTTTCCATGCCAGAAATCCCCATCTAGTTACATTTCCTTTTTAATCTCTCTCTCTCTCTCTCTCTCTTTGGTTTCACATATGAAAAAATATAGGATACACACCTTTCATAGGTGGACAGTGTGTGTGTGTGTGTGTGTGTGTGTGTGTGTGTGTGTGTGTGTGTGTGTGTTTGGGGGGGGATGTCATGTCCCTGGTCCCTGTGTTCAGGGCAACTAGAATTCTAGGGAATTCCACACTCACCCTCCCTGAGGAGAGGCTGCATTAAGACGGTGTTGTCCTGCCTCCACTTCAATACCTCAGATTCACTCAAGGGATGATATATGGGTCAACTATCTGGGCAATGTCGTCAGACAACCCCATAGCGACAACTGAAAAAAAATGTAACATGACACAACAGTAGTTTTCAGTGACACCTACCGGCAGTATTGCTCCTCACCTTCATGAATGTGATGTGATTCTAGGGACTGTGTCTTGCACAGTGTTTCTCTCATTTATATTTCCAATTCCAACTGATAGGCGATAATAAAATTTTGAGCATACAGTATGTGTATAACAGGGCACATTTTTACAGTGCTTATATTTTCACTTTGGCCTGGTTTACTTTGTCAGACTTACTGTATGTCTGCAGCTGTTTTGTAACAGGTTCTCAACCAGATCTGAATGTCCATATCAAGTGTGTGTTTGTATTTCTATGTGATTAAGCTGTAAAGCTAGCTAGGTCAGTGGGGCTCGTATTGAGTTTCAGCCTGGTAATTTAGAAAAAAAAAAAAAAAAAAAACGTTTTTTCATGGTTGGTTTCAAATTTCGCTTTTTGATTAGGCAAGAACTGAACTGCAAATGCAATCATGATGACATGTACAGTATATCGTACGACATGTAGGCCTACTGTATACAAGTGCATTTCCAGGTTTATGCTTTTCTAATGTCTTGTATGTACTTCAATGTACTCATATTTACAAAAAAAAAAGTAATTAAAAGCAAGTTCAAAAGTTTTCTGTTTATTGAACAAAAACAAAAAATATTGACAAAAACACATTAACAAGACTGATTGTCAGAGGAGGATTAAAAGCCCTTAAGATGATTAGAGAACATACTGTAGCAATTACTTACAGCAAAGAAATACTGGGACATACTGGGACTTTGAGCTGCACTAAATATTTTCTATACTTCACCTGTTTTACCTCTTCAGATTTAATATACAAGAACAAAATTTCACATATTAAAAAAATAAAATAAAATTCAAAAATTCCAAATGAAAAATTCCATTTACATGAGATGGGATGAGATTAAGATCTACATTGTCAAAAATTGCATGATAATACAATCAAGTTGTAAATTAGAAACTGTACAACTCTATTATCTGAAAATATGCCTATTCATTTAGAACACCCCAAGTCAGTATATACAAACTCATTCCTTTTTCCCACTTGCTCATACAAAGTACCTGCAGAAAAAAGACAAGGTACAAATTGCTCCCCCTTGTGGATTAGTATGGTATAGCAACACTGGACGTCAAATCTGCACATCACTTTTAAAGGAATAAGCCACCTTTACCGCACTTAATTTTCTGTTGGTTTTTAGCACACCGTGTAAGGACAGTAGAGTCCACTTTTCATTAACGGAATTTTATTAACACTTTTAAGCAAGATGCTATGGGTAATATGCTAAGTGACTCCAAAGGGTTCAATGATATAGCCTATGCTAAGCTGAAGCTAAAAACACTATGTCAGACTGAGACAATGGATGGATGAACAGAGGAAAGGTAAAACTTAATTGTTTAACTCTATGGGGGGATGGGAAGTGAGTAAACTGGACCTTAAAGGTGGCATATTCCTTTTAGAGATCACTGTTGCCTGTTTAGGAGACATTTTTACCTCTAGAATGGAGAAATTTAAGACATAGAATCTAGTCTGTGATATTACAGGTAGATAGACATCTAACATGAGGACAAAATGATTCCTGAGTCACCAAAAGACTAACGGGGACTATTAGGATGACCTAACAATACATCAAAAACAGTTTTAACTTTTTACAGCCTGCTGAATAAATCGTGCATAAAGGGTCATTCTGTGGATTTGATGGAAAAATCTGGAGTCAATCAGCCCTTATCCTTGTTCTTTGAGAGTGCAGAGTGCTGTTGCTAGGTATAAGGATGACAGCAACAAACTTCTTTGCACAATTCTCTGCGCTGGATGATGAAGTTTTGCTACTTCTCATTCTCATGCCTACGGACAGCCCTCTGCAATATGAGACAACATGGCTATGGGTTGATTCAGTCTAGATAATAAAATTATCTATCTGCATTAAAAACAGCATGATTCAATAAATTAATACTTGCCAAAAGAAAAAAAAATCTCGTAAAAAGTCTACAAAATACAGCATTTTACATTATAACTGGTCGTACTGACATAGTTAATGTCATTTTTCTTGTCATGTCAGGATACTGTAAGTCTGTGTTTGGTGCCATTTGTTGACAGTGTTTGTCCATGTCCTCACATTTGTCAATGCCAAGAGGGACTGTTTTAGGTGGGAGGGGCTGGCAGTATAGGACAAACTTCCATGGCATGATGAGGCCTACTATCTGTTTTGGCAATGAAGGAGTCTATTTCTACACTAATAAATAAACTTGCAATTGTAAGACAAATGATCCCTTTCTCTTCCCATGCTCATATCCTATGTCCTGTCCACCACACAAGTTCTTCTTACAGACACAGAACATAATACATGTAACAATTCTGTGTGGTGTGTAGTGTGAAAGTTTGCCACTTGAGCTTCTGGCTGTTGCATTGAATTTGCCCTGAGAACTTCACGACCTATGTAGCAAGTCAGTGTTTCATCACGCACGCAGGCGTGTTGCCTCAGAGAACAGACCTGCCTCCCTCCCTCCCTCCCTCATGCTGTTTGGTGCTGTGATCTTCCTCCAGAGAATTTAGATTGACCATTTCTTGCCAGTATTGGTGAAGCCTATTATTGGTATTTTGCCATGACTGTTTTTGCTCCACCTCCAACCTGAGAGCCCTGGGCAAAGAGCCCTGAAGGTGATTGGGCAGATGAGGGGGGACTGGTTTGTAGGAGTGTTTCCTGATTGGTTGCTGCGGCTGCTGGCTGCATGGCTAGTGCCCGCCTCCACTCCGGTGCTCTCCTTTTACCCAGTCAAGGATGATGAAGGAAATGCTCATGATCATGAAGATGAACCCGAGACCTGCAAATGCAGCCGCCTGGAAACAACAGAAATGTACATAAATGTTTTAGAAATATGGAACAAGAAGACATAATAAAATAAATAAATAAATAAATAAATATAAACTTCCACATTTCAAGCCCTGGCCAAATGCTAATGCAAACATTTAGCCAGAGTCATTATGACAATTTCTTCGAAGGAGACAAAAGACAAAAAGCTATGAAAAGGGAAGGAAGCTGGGACTTCATCCATGAGGCCGAAACTCACCCCAATCTTGGATTTGGACTTCATGGGCTCCTGCTCTTCTGGAATGATCCGCAGGTAGAAGACCCCAGGTAAGATAAAGATGAGACTGGGAGCAGAGGTGGCCCCTAAATGGTTGAAACAATAACAGGCTCATGAAAACGTCTGTCACCTTGTAAAACATTCCTTGTTTCTTTCAACTTTCGTCTGCACAACCTTGCGGATTACATGCGGAAGTTCCGCCCCGGTGTGATCGCAGCCTAAGTTATTTCAAGACATTTGTGTACTTTAGAAAAGTTGACATGGAATTGATAACTGGCAATTGGCATTGATGTGAGTCAAAAATTATTTTAATCTCTTACAGACAAGGCTTATATGAGGAGTTTCTCACTCGTTCAGTAGATTTGAAGCATACTGTACCTTTTGCTAAGCTAATACATTTGAATTGAATAATAGCATTTCAATGTATTGTTGATACAGTACTACATTCAATCAGTATCTTTACATTGAAATATGCACCAATGAAATCAGTATCTTTACATTGAAATATGCACCAATGAAATCAGTATCTTTACATTGAAATATGCACCAATGAAATAATAAAGCCATAAACTAAAAAACTCCTGGTGGTCAGTTGTGCTGTAAAACTTACCAATAAAACCAAAGATGTCTCGGATGTTGGGAACGCTGATGACAAGGATGTTGACTATGATGAGGAGACATACGGCTATGATGATGTGGCGAGCCCACTGGAAAGGCTTGTCAGGAAACAACAGCTGCTGCACAGCTCTGCGGATCTGTGATAAAAAGAGGAGTCTCATTAAGTTCTACTTAAGAATTATGAGCCCAATCAAAAAAACAAAACAATTATAAATAGAAAAGCACTCAGAGGGCGCAGACAGACGCCGGCGAAAACATAACCTCCTTTGCGGAGGTAATAATACTGGGAACTGAGCACTGAGAGGTTTAATAGTTTCTTTCCTCTGCAGCCCAGATGATAAACTGGATGATATAACAGGCTCCACGATTTTGTTAAAGTATGATTGTTGATCAGTGTTGGGCAAGTTACTGCAAAACTGTAATGCGTTATTTATTACTTGTTACTGACATTTTAAAGTAGTCCCTTACATTACAATATTAGTGTTTTGAAAATGTAAGGCGTTACATTACTGTTGCATTACATTTAAGTTACTCTTCGGGCCCCCGGTAGCCTATGACCTTCATTAGTTCATTATCAATGTTGAGAATGACAAGCGGAGACTGTAAATTTCTACATTAAGTCCGGCACAGCAAATGTTTTACCCTTGCTGACCTCTCAGTGATTTTTGGCGAATTTGTATGAAGAAAAAAAACTTCTGACTCCAAACACTGTTGTTGATTTGTGCAACCACAGGGCAGTTTTACAAAACATCCTATTTTTCAGAACTGTGGTTGTTTTACTGTAACTGACATGAATATAACTGACATAAATATACACGTCCACTTTTAGAGTTTCACATCTCTCTTTTCAACAGTGCCATGCAATATACTTTGTATGATAAGAAACTTCAGAAAGACTGGCCACCAACTCAACTCTGCAGAGAAAATGGTGGGAAGGAGGAACTATACTATGCGCTCAAGAAGATTCATTTGGAAGAAACAGAATAGAAAAAAACTCATCTTCTCCTACCACCCTAAGACTACACTGTAGGAAATTAGCTCAGCAAAAAAGCTATGACATTAATCATTATTTAAGTTAATAATACTAGTAAATGTTATTCCTATGTCACTGCAATGACATTAAAGGTATAATCCGGCGTGAATCAACAACTAGCCCTGCTGTTTTATACTGCTAAGCGCTACTGAAAGCCACCTCAATGATAAAATTTTGTGCATCGTAGACCGAGTTTGCGAAACGGCAGCTAACACTAACTGAATGAGGCATGTCAAAAACGAAATTTGCTTTCGTTTTGAAATGCCCCATTCTGTTAACGTTAGCTGCCATTTCGCTATCTCAGTCTGCCTTCCATGAAATCCAGTGATTGAGGTGGCACTACTAACAATAGCGCTTGGCACTACAAAACAGTAGGACTACGTGTTGATTCACTCCGGCTTTCTCCTTTAAGGGTGAGTAGAAATGATCTTACTGGGAATAGGACCACGGGAACAGTGAGGGTGACTGCCATCAGCACAGCCAAACGCACACACAGGATCAGAGAGTCAGTTTTACTGTAGATGTGCAGAAGCTCAGCATCCACCTTGTCTGTAAAAATAAACACACATAGGCAAACACAAACATCAGACTCTGTTTCAAACCTTGGTCAGAGCTTGAATATATGTGATACTTTATCTCACCTTGCCCAATCATAATTATAACCTTGACAATAAGTGTATTTTGTAACAGCATACAAAAGGTAAGTGTTGACTATCAATTACCTTAATAAAACAATTTAACCTCATGTAATGTACACACATTGTTGGGCGAAAGTGTGATTGCATGTTGTGAGAGAATGACATACTGTATGAGTATTTTTCCTACCGTAAAAGGTGAGGTAACCAAAGATAGCCGTGAGCAGGTACATGACAAACATGGCCAAGATGGAAATGTTGGCAACACCCTGCATGCGTTTCTTGGTGGGGCTGCAAGGAGGAAAATGAATATTGTTATCTACACTATCATGGAGTTACATGTATGCTCAGTATTAATAATTAGACATACTGTACGCTAATTGAAATAAGCATTTTAATATGGATTAATGTGGATACTTCCCAGGTTAGATTATATTATCAAACACCATCACAATAAAACTAGCCCTGAAGAGTTTGTTTCCACAATGAAATATCAGCATCATCAATTTCAGCAAATAACTCTAAAAGTGCAGTTATGATGTTTTGAGCACAAGTCAGCACAAGTTCATACTGTAACTTCATTGTAAGCTTCATTGCAGGGATACTAGTGAGAGAGTGACTTATAGAGATACATGTATATTTAAGTAAAATTCTTCTTAATGGTCAAAAAAGGTCTCTGAGTGCCTTCAAAAAAAGGCCACACTGAGTGCCTTCATACGGTTCTAAATTAGCAAACAGATTATGCCAGGATATTAAAACTATAATCTTTAATTTATTGCTTATAGTTCATAATTCACATATCTACAGTTCATTTGCACTTCATTCAGCCTTTGAACCAATCAAATGAAGGACATACTCGCGCAGCTCTGTGTAGATGGGAAGGACCTCCGGATGGCACACGAATGCAAAAGCCATGATGGGGATGGTGTAGGCTGTCTGCAAGACAAAGAAAAAAGATTTGAACCAACTTATTGAACTACGAGTTTTGTGCATATGAGAATGCACAATGCCAGCTCCCTTGCTTTGTGGCTGGGATCAGTGGCAAGGCATCAGGTAGCATGTAGGGTTCCCATTTAATTAAAATAATTCTACCTAAAAAAAAAAAATACCTTAAATCTGTTTAAATTCATTTCAAAATTAAGTAAGCATCTTGCTGCATTAGTGTAGTCTCCAGTGTTAAACTCTTGTCCTGAGCTTCACACTACTTCGGGCACCAATCAGCCTTTTCCCCAGATAAAGACACAGATACAGTCAGGCACAAGTGTCTCTCAGTATTCCTCCACTCACCTGAAGATTAATGGTGAACATTTTAGCCTCGCAGGTGTGTTCATCATGCACATGTTCAGAGACAGATTTCTCAGAAATGGGCATATCTGCTGAGAGTGTGGTCAGAAGAGATTCCACTGTGCTTGGGATGTCAGTGGTTGCGTGGACGAGGTCAGTAGTCATGTCCACGTGCCCCTCAGTCGCAGTCGAGTTCAAGAGGTCGTATAAGATGTCTGTGGCATTGTCTGCCAAGTTTTGAATCTCAGTTGTCAGGTAGTCTGCGACTGTAGAAACTTCATGGAAGTTCATGGATGTAGAAACTTCATCTGTTGAGCCTGCAGTTGCCACCATAAGTGCTTCGGTGGGGTGTGGTACTGTGGAGTATATTGTGTAAGGTGTGCTAGACATGTGGGGGTGGACTGTTCCGTTGGGCATGGTAAGAGCTGGACATTCAGTGACAAACTTCTTGTAGATCACCTGGTGAAAGAACATGTGTGAAATTAATGTTTGCAGTAACACTCTCCATTATGTTGCCTTTGTAACTAAATACCAATGAGCTATGTTGAGCTATGTTATACCAATTACCAGTACATAACACCGTAGCTTATGCAGCCTCTACCACGACCTCTAATCTTAGCCCTAGACCTGCTTTTATCCAACAATAGGTCTCTTGGATTTTTATGAAACTGTCGCTGTAAAGATTCTGTTTAATACAATCTAATTCTAATTAATTAAAATTTGACTTTCAAAAGAAAAAAGATGGTACTGAAATGTTGCAGTTTGCCATTACATCAGTAGTTTTGACTGGTTTACAGAAATAACTGAATATATTATTGGTTTGGCTATACACTATGAAACACTCACAGTGATGAGGAAAAACACCATGCAGGACAGAGAAAATCCACTCGTGTATCCCAGGTAACCTGAAATCACCATAACAATAAACCATAAAGTTCCAAGGCTTCACAGTATATTAACATAATTAAAGCAACTAAAAAAATCAGACACAGTTAACCAAAACAATACACTGCACAAATGTTAGGCATATGTTTACAGTACACACACATCAATTTTACAGTATAGATAAATTGCATGATGTGTATAGTATATAATGTACGTATATATAATATTATGTTTTGTATGTATAAAATGCATACAATATACAGGTAGTCAGGCACACGTTGCTTTATTTAATTCCCTTGTTATGAATGTTTATTTGCAGCATTGTTCCCACTTTGTATTGTGTCCAGAGGTATTTTAATACTCCCAAGCTGGGCCTATGTATGTGTGACGCATGCAACATGCAACACGCAACACAAAGCAACATACTCCTCACATACAAAAAGTATGTGATTCTGAAAGCATCAGCAACATTTCAAGCATGCCTGAAACATCTGCATAAGTACTGTTTGTGAGTGAGGAATGTGTATGGACATACCTAGCTGCCTCATCATGGCGAGGGGAAGGATGAACACAATGCTGACAATGATGATGAGGTAGTTGCCATTCATGTACCACTCTCTGGTAATGGGAGAACAGGAAGTAGCATGACGTTTCATTCACACAGGTGGTACAGGTGAGATGTGTATGGATGATGAAAGGTTGTTTGGTTCCCATTCATCAGCAACCAAACAACCAAACAGCCAAAAAAGATGAATGGGAGACCTTGGAATGATTCTACAGAATGGTTTTGACTTTTGACTTACCCAGCGTTTACATCTTTTCCTAGAAATCCTTGGATGACCAGAGGTAGTTCCGACTTCACAATGAATAAGTAGCTGGACATTGCTGTCATAGAAGAACAAAGTAATAGGAGGCTTAACATCTGTGATGATGAGTACCGGTATCCTCTTTTTTTCTTTTAAGGCATTTGTTATTACTTTTCAATTGGAGGGCCCATAAAAAACAAGGGCATTAGTGGGGAAAGGTACAATTTAACCGTTTTACTAGTTTGCCCTGTCAGATTATTTAATATTAGCGCTGAGTATAAGCATTACCCTGGTAGCTAACCTCCTCCCAAACTGCTTAAAAACCACACGACAGAGATTTCTGCCTCTACTTCATTTTAATCATAGGACATAGGCCACCTTTAGAAACAAATTTCTTACCTCCAATGTTATGCATCGTTATAATGCAAGCTGCCACAATCTTTCCTGGGTGTCCAAAAGCTCGGTTACCCAACTGTTCATAAGCTCGAATTCCTGACATAACAAGAGAGAATCATCATATTAGTTCCACAAACATTTTGTTATTTTTAAAAGAAGGCAACTGCACCATATGACAAAGTAGTAACATGTAGATACAATAGACCTTAGGAATGGTAAGTGGTACAATAAGTGAAGTCTCAAATCAGTCTTTTATAAAATATCACTAAAAGAAATTAACTAAACATTCTAGTACTGCTATTCAAACAAACCTAAACTTGGCACAGTATAATAATGTACTCATTCTGTACACATGCTGACGTGATTCTAAAATGACTTACATGTATTTCATATTATATTTAAATACATTAAGGAGAAAAGATCTATCTCTTACCAACCACGCCAGCACTTTTCAGAAGAAGATGGATTGAGTAAGAGGATAAAGCAGCAATACATGTCAGCAGTATTCTAGAAAAAACAACAACGACAACAACAAACAAAATATGTTACGAAACAGAAAATCTAATAACAAAAAGACATTGCCATATATGACAAACAATATTCACTGTAATGAGGAGATGTTCGTCTCTGCTTGGACTTTGCCTATTGAGAGGCTCTAATTTTGAATACTCTCTTTGGGTTACAATGGGGTTGGTATGACAGTACACAGTCCATTTGCAGGACACAACACAGGCCACCAAAATTAAATCAGTGCTCGTGCAATGATAGGTGAGCCTAGTGACAGGACTCAGGAGATGGCTGAGGACATGGAGAATGGCTATTCACCTTCTAACACTGATGCTGAAACGCTACACCATCAGTGTTAAATTCAGGCCATGACCCATAAAGAGTCAAATTTGTCAGTTACTTTCAAAATAATGAATCAAGCAAATGATGTTGGCAGATAGACAATATTTGAAACAGATCATAAAATGGATACACAGTACACAGTGGTACACAGTGGTGCACAGCTTCACTTGCCTACACCATTGCATTATACCAGGGTTTCAATTATATACAAACACAACTTTTTTTTTTAAACACCAAACCATCTGAGGTAGTCTCGTTTTGAGTCTGATTCTAGAGAAATATTCAGAATGAGAAATGAGAAAATGTATGTAAGTTAATTCACAGACTGATATCATTTACATTTCCTCAAGGATCATGAAGAAAATAGGGGGGAAAAAGAACCCTGGCAAATACCCAACTACAAGTTGAACTCATGGGTCACAATCTACCACTAGGCCAACTTGTAAGTCTAAATACAGTAAATAATGCCATTTAGGGTAACTAATAAGGAATTATCCTCTTAAACTTAAAATTGCCCTGAAATAGGCTACAACAACTCAAACCTACAAACACATTTAATTTACATTGCTTGCCTTACTGCAACCTATCAGTTGTCATAAACAAAAATGTACAAATAAATTGAACGACATCCATGCAAGGGCACAAAGAGTTCTTCTTCTTTCCCCCTGGCAGTGATAATGACTGTGACCCACCATGTCTTATTCCTTAATCTTATTAGCCACACTGTCTGTCAAATCACCCATAGCCCGCTCTCAACAGAGCGTCCTCCCACCCCCTCCCCCCACGCTCACACACACCTGTGTGTGTTTGGGTTTTTAGCCATCCCACGCCTCGGTGTTTTCACAGGTTGTTGCACACACATGCACATGCACACATGCACACTTGCACACACACACACACACACACACACACACACACACACACACACACACACACACACACACACTCACACACACACACACACACACACACACAGGCGTGTCCTGGCAGGCCTGTCTTTGATCTAATCACAACAGACTATTTATATCCCCTCAGATCAGATTTAGGACAGCACAAGTGTCAGTGAGTGTGTGCGTGTGTGTGTGTGTGTGTGTGTGTGTGTCTGGCAGAGAGAGAGAGTAAGACAGAGGGAGTGGGGGCCAAAACAAAGTCTTATTCACACCTCTCAATGTAAACACATACAACTATACTACCTTCAGAGGAAGAAATGAAATGAAATGAATTCAAACAGAGGGCAAAGCAAGCAAAGCAAACTGTTTGACGACCAACAGAAAAATGAACCACCCTTTGTGTCAACTTGACCTGCATTATTTCACCTTGTTTAAACATCCATCTATTGACATCTCTTCTACCTTTGCTATGGTGAGTTTATGTGCGGTTATTCAAGCTGCGCAAATACCAACATGGGGCCAAAACCAAACAGACTGCGTTCCTTCGCCCTATTGGGAAGAACAGCTTATCCTTGTCTGTGCCACGGCGGTCGACGCGTCGAGTGTCTGTATGAGTCATTGGGTGACTACTGGCTACTGCTGTGTCTGGTCCAGGACTGCCGTCTCATGCCCTGGACATTCATACAGTACCACAGGCTAACCTCTCTGCTCATGACACACAGTGGCGCACAACTCCGACTATCCACTCCAGTGCCTCATACCAGGATCACTCTGATATATAAGCACTATTTGTTTTAAACACCATACACACTATCAAAGGAGAAGCAAGAAAAGAGTCTAAAAATGTCTAAAGTGTCAAAAAAGTCACACTCTACTACTACTACTGCATGTAGCAGAGAGGAGGGTTAAAAAGCCACGTTATTATAATTTGGCTAATTCCTACTTTAAATAAAAGGTAACACGTTCCCACCCCACAATGGGTCTTCGTCAGGGCTTAGTCTATGACTATCTGCTCTACACTATCTAAGGTACTCTAGTTTTGAGTCTGATGCTACTGTAGAGTAACTGTATAAAACAAAATGAGAATGAAAGTGTATGGGCAGCAATTAGGGAATAAGAATGTTTATCCATTCATTTTTAAAGTTCCATACATGTTCTATACAGTGTTTTCTTGTTCATCTTGCTCTGCCTTTAACTCTCTCTGAGCTGGTCTGATCTCCTGGAGAAGTGTGTGTGTTGGGGCCTTCGCACGCATGAGAGGGAAAGTGAAAGAGCCGGAAGGCTGGATTTAGCCTTACATAATTCTGGCTATTTGCCCGCCTGCCATACCCTCTTCTAGGCTGCTGCTGCAGGCTTTGTGGTCATGTGAACGGAGTGGCAGGTTTGGCCGTGGACGACTGATGGTGTAAGTCACTTAGAGAGTGAGGAGTCAGTGAAATCTGTGGCTGTGCTCGCTGGCTTCATCTCTCGAAGTTGAACAGTCGGTCTAACCTTCTCTGTTACTCGAAACCATCCTTGGGGCCGTCTGTCTTACATCCTCTCACAACAAATCTTTTTTCTGAATGGTGTTTCTTCACTGTTGACTGTTGCTATGAGAGTTGCTTGGCTGTCTCTAACAATACTGTAAATCACACACACACACACACACACACACACACACACACACACACACACACACACACACACACACACACACACACACACACACACATACACCTACTGACTCAAATTTCACACACACTAACACCCAACCCACACACACACCCACCCACACACACCCACACACACAGGTATACTGAGAATAGCTGTTCACTTACAAGAAAAGGATGATCCCTGTGTTTGCCATGGCATATGCCAGTCCTAGGATGCCACTGCCCATGATGGCATTACTGAGGTTGAACACAGACATCCCAAAGGAGGTTTTCCCTTCAAACTGCAAGAAAGGGGGAAGAGAGAGGGTCACCATCACAGCATTTTGATGATGCGCATTAAACAGTCCTAGCGAAATATAGGATAGTACGAGAAAACAAATCTGCCATGTCTAATGTCAAGGCAGCCCATATATGGGATCAAGCTTGTCAGTTAGCCTTGTTCAATGTATGCTTGCAAATGGATGCATTTATTCCAAGGCAATCTATAAAACAGAAATCAGGAGAGGAGGATGCACTATGCATATCACTATACATATACTGTACATCAGTGTATCTGCATAGTGCGGCCTCCTGTCCTGACTTCCAATTGGCCAGCACTCTGAAAAGCAAGAGAAATGAGTGAAATGAGTTGGAGTGAAGCCTGTCCCTACCCTTCTGAAAATATAAAACGGTTAATTGAATCATGTCCTGCCTGACCTCTTGTTGTACTCGTGGATGCAGTATGAATGTACAGTAGAAGTTGCTTCATGTCGACTACTAGGGTGTTGGGTCACTGTTTTACTGGGAAAGTAGCCTACTCATAGCTTATTGCATGATCTTAGTCTAAGCTAAACCACACTTATACTACAAAAGAAAGTATAATCACAAACCACATGAACTAGCTTCACACACTCACCCCATTTCTGTAACCTAAATATCCGGCCAGCTTAGCCATCTATAATCTACTAGGTCCTAATATTTTGCCATGTTGTAATGATTTTTTGTTTCTAGCTGTAGAAATGGATCATGTCAGCAGTACAATAAAGCTGACTTATCCAGCATTACTTTGGGCAACCATAAACCACCTACAAATCATCCATTTACTCTCTCTTCTTGCAGCAAGTAGCAACAATGGAATGTAATTTTTATATTAACTGTTTTGCTTGTTTGTTGAAAATGAATAATGGCCATCTAGATATAGATGTCTAGATATAGAGAATTAATGGACAATGAGGAGGCACTGGTTGCTTGGTTACACATTACTAAGGCTTACTTGCTGTTATTTAGTATTCAGTAGAGAATAGATATAAAATAGCAATGTTTTAAGCAGTTGTGGTTTCCCATATAGGCAGTGGTTAAAGTGGGATTTGGCAGGAGGGGGAACTCTCATATTTTGTGTCAGCACAAACAAAGAAAAATGTATAGAAGAAGAATAGGATGATATTGTTCATTTATCTGAGATGCCGGTACTGCGTACCCCCGTGTTCCCCCCCACTTTAACCCCTGCATATAGGGTACATTAGCAGTTAGCACTAATGCTATGCTAAAACTTTATTGCAGTTAATGTTTTACTCACGTCAGTGAACTGAACCACCTTCTTCCCTCCCTCGTTCCCATGAGGTAAGAATTCCTCTCGCTCTTCCACTCCTTCAAACCTGAGAAACACAAAAATAATCAATCCAGACAAATCAACAGTTGTGTATGTCTGGACATCATTCCTGTATATGGGTATGATGACTGAGTGAGTGTTGGCTGTTTGGAAGCATGATGATCAGATACCACTACTCAGGCTAAATTCATGATTTGTTTAAAAACTGACGAAATCCTTAGCCTGAAACTCTCAATGGTGTTTTTTGCCCCCAACGGCACCTTCCAGGCAGCACAGCCTAAAAGGCACTACCCTTACCCTATTCCTAAGCCTAACCCCTTCAACCCTCATCATAACCCTAAACTGAGTGGAGTAGTGCCTTGAAGGCACCGTTGAGGGCAAAAAATACCAAAGACCGCCTGAAACTACTCTATTTGTGCTGGTTAATATACTCAGAGTGTGAATATTTGACCTGAACTAAAGATTGTCAATTTCCCAAACAAAATGGAGGGTTATGGGAACTGCCTTGTTCTGTATACAGTCTGAGTAAAGTTGGTTTGCTGCCTAGACAAACATTTGCTGGGATCTCACACACACACTCACCCGTCCTCCAGAATGATCTTCTCTGGGCTGAGGTCACTACAGTGATGTCCGTTTGTCATCTTCTGAAGCTCCATCTGGTCTGAAGTACAACTAGCTAACCGCCTCTCCCCTGGTCTGGAGTATGATGGACAGATGGATTGTTTCACTGAAAGAGAGGATGAAGGGGGTGGTCATTCATATATTCTAGTCAAGTCAAGTCACATTTATTTGTATAGCACGTTTCATACAACATAGATGCTCCAAAGTGCTTCTAGATGGTGTTATTGTATTGCATTACTATCTCTGACATACATAGATCTTGACTCTCTCACACTCTCTCTCTCTTTGGTCAGGATATTACGCAATTGCAATGTAAAGAAACACACCCTAAGTCAGTTAATGATGGTAGATAGTCCAGCAAATATTTGAAGATGGTTTAGGCTATTAGTTTGGACCCCACATTACTGATAACAATACCAGCATCTTTAAGTGTTGAAGTGCTTGTGATACAAGAGTGGTCTGGTTATTTTTATAAGCAATCCTAAGAAGAACCTGACTGAGGAATGCTATCTTGAGCTTGCTCTGAAATGGTTTGCAACTTTTTAAAGCACAAAAATGCTTGGCGTGGCAACAGCCACAATTAAATGATGCCTACGCACAATCAGACACTTACTGAAACATCTGACTTTATTTATGGAACATTAATATCCAGACCACTCAGTGTCCACAAACCAGGAACACCAGGCCTTTCTCTCTCTCTCTCTCTCTCTCTCTCTCTCTCTCTCTCTCTACCTCTCTCACACACACACAAGCTTTATTTTATTGTTTCTACAAACATTAATTTACAGTTATTAAAATTAACTTACTGACATCACCACCCCCCTGTTTGTCTCTAACACCCAAACTCAAACAGATGAGATATATGAATAGCTGGATAGATAGATGCAGATAGATAGTAAGAGAGAGAGAGAGAGAGAGAGAGAGAGAGAGAGAGAGAGAGAGAGAGAGAGAGAGAGAGAGAGAGAGAGAGAGGTGCCTGACTGGAGGTCCCTTGGGCAGGCCCTGTGGCTTTAAAGCGTAAGCCGGATTGGTGGCCAGGCTTCTGTAATGCCGCGTCATGTCTGCTTCTCTACCTTTAGCCACTGCTAATACCCTGGCAAGGCCACCACCGTCCCTGTCTGAAAACCATTCACATCAGCACTGGTCCTACCTGTTGAACCATTCAGCATTACTGTGCACCACTCTCTCTGCCTCAAAGCCGTTCATTCTCTTAAAGTCTATGGACCCTGTGGTTACAGTCTACGGACTCCGTGGTTACCTGAGTAACCATCCAAACAGAGAGAACTCTCTCCACCTTTCAGTTAGACACCAATGCCTGTGAACCATTAACTCAGTCATAGACACAGATAGTGTCCCTGCTCACAAAATAATTCACACTCTCAGTGTACTATCTTAAACTATTCACCATGCAGAACATACTCTGCGTCACTGGATCAGTTTCCCAAAAACATAAGTGACTAAACAAGGGCCCATTACCAACCAACTTAGTAGTTAACTGGTTTTGCAACTAGGCTTCTGGGAAACGTAGGACAGATTGCTATCACTTGCTGTTTCCGAAATGGCATTGTGCCATGCTACATACTACAGTACATGTGCCCCAGCACACAGTGCAGAACACACTACTGCCTCCCCCTATCAATGAATTAACTGCAGGGGCTCTACCTGACTAGCCTGACATAGCACGCCCATAATACTGCTGTTCAGCCGTATTCATGGTCTGGAGGTTCTTTAACCTGACGCGATTATTCTGCGGGGGGGGGAATTCACGTCAGGTTAAAGCGCGATTATTACCGATTCTCCAGTATGAAGAATGGTATGCAAGCAACAGTAGAGGCCTACTAACCACAGACAGTACCTCATTATTTAATGTCCTGCAAGTGATGTTGTTAGTACACTGAAATTTTATTGAGTTTCTCTGTCTAAACTATTTGCTAAGTCTCATGACTCTTCCTAGTTTAAAAATGTCTTACATTAGTTTGACATGCCAGGGTAATTTACTACTGCTAGGGTATGTCCAGATTCTAGGCTAGTCTTCCAATGCCTTCAAATAGTGTCTACTGTCTATCTGTACCGTTCTTTCCACCATTTCCCATTCCTTGGTTTCTCTGGGCTATGCTGTGTGTCATAGCTCACTTATCTGGGAGACATTTTCCCTGTTTACGTGGTCAGTAAATACCACGTCAGTAGGTACCAGGTACAGTTCTGATGTAGTGTTTGCCATGCACTTCCCAATGGCTTTACTACCACCACTACAGAATGAACCACTCCCACCATGTGGGTTTCTGTCTGTAAAGCACTGTCTGAATGATACCACACTACCACACCACTATTCTTGTAATCTAAATTCATCATTAGCAGTCACTGAGCTGTGCCTCAATGATACACTTGTGTTCTCCTTGCACTGCCCTGGCACCTAGGCTGGGAGACATGTTTACTATTCAGGCATGACCACTGATCAGAGAAGCACTTGTATCATACTGAAGAAGGACATTCATGACTAGGTTCCAATAACACTGACGTGTATCAAAGTCAAGTTTGAGCTAAGTGGAAAGCAGTTAACTAGTTGCGTCAAACTCACTCAAGATCAGGGCCGTCACAAAAGCACAGGCAAACCAGGCAATTGCCTGGGGCCCCAGGCTGAAAGGGCCCCCAAGATTGACTGTTTAATCATTTTAGTGGTTTAGTTGGTGATGTTTTTTAACAGAAAATGGTTCATGTAGGTATTTGTGTGTGTGTGTGTGTGTGTGTGTGTGTGTGTGTGTGTGTGTGTGTGTGTGTGTGTGTGTGTGTGTGTGTGTGTGTGTGTGTGAGTGAGTGAGTGAGTGAGTGAGTGAGTGAGTGAGTGAGTGTGTGTGTGTGTGTGTGTGTGTGTGTGTGTGTGTGTGTGTTGTTTGCTTGTGTGTTGAGTGTGTTGTTGTTACCTAAGTACTTATTTTTTGTTTTGTTACAGTGCCAAATAATTACAAACATCACCAACATCTTGATCAACTGCATGGTTGAAGCCTGTGGTTGCATTATAGCATTTACAGGTAAAGTAGGCCACTGAAATGAATGAGAGCGTGGCAATCTGCCACTGTCGCTACACAGTACTGTACGTCTTATTGCTCCATGGTAAGTCAATTACAATGTGAGCTTAGTGTCGGTGTGAAAGTTTGATTAATCCCTAGTAGTGCACTGGGAGAAGCCACATGCCTCCTGTACCATTGACAAGTTCTACACCAAACAAGGAAGTGATACACAAACAACAGCTGCTGGAAGTGAGGCATTTTTCCTATGAAGACACAAAATGGTCTCCAACAATGTCAGACCTCATCCTCTTTGAAAGCGGAGGCGAACAATGTAGTCAGCTATCAACATCCGTAATACACCATTTGTTATACCCATCACCCAACATTCTTTTTGAATTACGATCATCTCTGTCTGCTGATTCAAACATGGCTGGACAAACACAGGACCTTAACACTTAAACTCTATGACAGTGATGTGCATGTGATCATACATTTGTGATCTGGTTACAATTGTCCCACATATTTTGACCTGTGCGTGCTAAAGAAGCTAAAATTATAAATGGCTAGTGTTTGTTATAATTGTATTCAGTATAGTTGTTTGTGTTTATTTAAGGTTACAAAGTCATCCTACACAGCCCATCTGGGTACTCTGTGTCTGAAATAGTAAGACACGAGGGAGTTAATTTATCCAACATCTAGTATATCTCGTGCCAGAGGCTTGAAAGTTAATGATGTATAATGTCAGGGACAGAAAACACAGTGAGTTGATGAAAAAATAGCACCTACTGTACTTCTTTCTTTAACTATGGCTAAATACAGTGATCTATATTCAGTCTACTTTCAGACAATTTGTATTAAGCAGAAACTGATGTATTTTTGCCTCTCGATAAGTGGTAGTTACAACCTGAATCGCAGTTGTAGTTGGGACACCTGAGGCATTGTATGTTATTGTATGTATTGTATGTATTGTATGTATGTCTCACTTTAGACACTGCAGCATAAAGCACAGACACACACCGTAGGCTATATGCACAGGAAACATCACACAATGTGCTTTGTGCCGGCACATACAGTACAGTAGAGAGAATCTATTTCTAATTCAGGTCAGGAAATCCTAACAGAAACATTTCACTAATCTACACTTCACAAAGAAACACGGGGCCCAAAAACCAACCCAAGTCATTCTCTCCAGACTCCTTAATCGGAACATCACACACACATACACATACACACACACACACACACACACACACACACACACACACAGAGTGCCTTTGACAGACCTGACCGGAACTTAAGATCCCCGCCTCATTCCGGACAGTTTGTCTTTCCACAGAGGGTCAGCTAAGGCAATCATCATCATTCAGACGATCTTGGTTAGAGTTTCTGATTGTTAATTGTTTAAATACACAGAAACATCATGATGCAATGAAAGCGTAGTGTGGAAAGTCAAACTGCATATTTTCCACATTTACGCACTTCCTTCCTTTGCACCTTATCAGTGAAGGTGGTGTAAGACAGATCTGATTGCCGGTTTAGAAATCTGATGTATCTGATATTATCAAGAGTTCTAAGAAAACAAAACTGGAAATGGTGGAAAAAAGATACATTTATATTACACTAGTTACAGCTTTATAAAATTGTTCAAATACAGGCATATTCAGGACATTTTAACCATCACTGAGAGCCTGTGTGGCAATTTTCTTGTTACATTTTTTTAAATATTT
>JAODXP020000018.1:22610231-22677731 GCA_027497455.2 Sardinella longiceps | reverse complement strand
GTAAATGCATGTAAATATGAAGAGTTCAGATGCAAAACCCCCTAAACACCATTTTTGTGAAAACTGAGTTAATGATATTGTGTGAATCCTGTATAAATCTAGAATATGTAGATGAAATGTTTTTGTGAAAAAATAAAATAAAACCTGCTCCCCGCCATGTCTAAAATATCTGTTTACAATCAAAACACTCTAAACGCCTGATAGAAAATGGCCTTTTTCTCAAAAAGTGGTCAAGTGGAGTTAGGGGGTTTTGCATCTGAACTCTTCATATATTATATGAATCCAGTAGAAGGATTGCCATACCAACTATGTCCCTATTCTTTACAACACACATTTGGCAGTATGGAGGCCGGACTGGAGAGGACAACTTAAAACAGCTGTATTAGTTGACTGGCAAATAGCTGTTGAGCACATTGGCTCATCTATGGCTTTCAACACAGAGCTGTGTATACCATATTGACAATGGCGACATCTAGTGGTTATTGGATAGTTTCAAATACAGAGGGTTAAAAGAGGCGGTATGAAATGCTTTTCTTCAGTCATTTTTGCTAAATTACTTGAAATCATCTTCACACACCAGTAAGAAGCAACAGCCACCAGTGGAACAATCATCCTAAACAAGTGGATGGTAAATAGTTAAATTATAATCACACATTCAGACGTGGGAGGTATGAGGAAAGGAGATAGGTCCTTTTGATTGTGTATTCAAAATTAGGCTTCCTTGTGCTGTTCACTCAAGGATTTCATATGCCTCCTTCAGAGGATAACTTCGAGCTATACTCAAAAAACATGAGAAGGACCATTGCTGGGTCCTATGTTTTGTTTGCAAACAAACCCACATGCATTGGAGTATGCATGTGCTACTCCCTCTTTCTCTCATTGATGCCTTGGGGGAGCTACAGAAATTTAAAAAACAACAACAAAAAAAAATGTGCCTTGTACAGCTTTAAAGACAAACAAAATATTTATTATTACTCATTAAAACTGGAAAATATAAAGTAGTCTAGGTGTCTTAAAAATCTTTAGTACAAAAACATGTCAAGTGCTCAATTTAACTAAACCATCTTCATGTGTAGTAAGTAAAATGTTGTCAAATTCATGACTGATGGATATCAACAAGTCCAGTATTTTCAGAGGCAGCAGACATTTGCTCCAGCATTATTGAAACCTGGGGTCCGTCTTCCCAAAAGCACAGCTGCTAACCAGTTAGCCAGTTAACTTAGTTAGTTGGCGATGGGAAATAGCCAGTAGTACCAGACAGTAGAAAGAAATAGCATTGCAACCTACAGTACATACCGGTAGTTGCTAACTTAGTTGCTTTTGCTTCATAAACTATGCTTTTGGGAAACGTATGCCTGGTACGCAGGTATGGTGTGACAGTCTAACCATAGAGACGCTGGTCACTATGGAATTCTTTACTTCCCTTTATCCACCCAAGCAAAGAAGTTACATCGGGCCTGGGGGTTAGAGGCGTGGCCTTGTGGTCTGGCACACACAAAGAACTGGCGGCCCATGTTAGGCCCCGCCTTTTTCACTGTGCGTAGGACACATGGCTCGCCATGGACCTTACAGGGGGGCGGTTGTGGTGGACCTCGGAGGACCGATTTCCAGAAAGCAGGTGGACACGCCTCTTTCTTTGAGTCCCCACCCTCCTCTGGGGGTGTGGCTTCCCCTTTATCTAGTTCCTGACCAATGGCCTCATCAGTTCGGTTGGGCTCAGACAATCCCATAATACTTGGTGCAATATTCATATCAGGTCCAGACACTGGTAAAGGGGTATTATTCCTCCCTACATGGCCATTGTCCAAACCGTTAGGGTTTTCTGAGGTGTTGTTCTTAGTCCACTCTGTAGGTTCAGCAGAGGTCTTCTGTTTGTGTTCTGCATTAGGCCCTTTGGGCTTGAAGAAGGCAAGTAGGCTTCCCTGAGGTTTCGCTGGGGCTGTCTTGGCCACTTTGCTCTTCTTCCCCTTTGGCATGGAGGACTCTGCTATCCCATCAATCCCCCGCTTCCTCCCTGCAGGACCCCCCAAACTTGCAGGCTGCAGGTTCTCTCGAATCTCCTCAGTTTCTTGAGATCCAGGAAGAGGCGTATCTTTGGCATCTCTAGAATCGATCACTTCAGGTCTTTGGTTGGCCACCTTGACCAGGAAGCGGGAGAGTTTCTGCTGCTTGCCAGCAAATTCAGGCAAGTAGCGAGTGCAAAGAGATGGGCAGCGGGCACTGGGCTGAATCTTGAAGCTCAGGTGACCCCAGACTGGGCAGTGGTCCGAGCCCTCCACTTCTGGCATGATGTCTGCACCAAGGAAGTGCATCTCAGCCAGGGTGCGGTTAGCGAAGATGTAGTCGATGCGTGTGCCGTAATTGGTCTGGCGGGCTCCAGTGAGCGTGTTCCAGCAGGTGAAAGCTTGCGGACGAGACGGGTGGAAGAAACGGAAGGTATCAACAAACTTCCCGCCGGACTGCTCTGGCTTCCTGGAGGTGTCTGGATCGTGGTCCGGGTCAACGTCCTGTTCCTCCTCTGAGCGCCCAAACAGGAAACCATTGAGCCACTTCCTGCCAGGGTTGTCCTCAAAATTGTCCTGTGTGTGAAGAGAAGTGGAGAGGAGAGCAACAGGATTAATCTGGCTCCACAGGTAAGCCATCAATGTCATTTCAATATATCTAAATTATTGCCACTGTCAATTCCAGAAGAAAACAATTACAGTATAAAAAAAATGTATGCAAGGAAAATATGTTTCTACTAATCTAAACTAAGGCAAAAAAGATGTTTATTATGATGCCAAAATGTGTGTTTTTTTTAACTCATTATATTAAAGATATGCTCTGATAGTAAACTGAGCCACTTACAACATCATCTGGATCACAATGGTCTATGGGCCGATGCGAGGTATTGATATCGCCCAACACGATCACATGACTAAAAAGAAAAAAGTATTAGTGTTTCACTTCCAGACAACTTTCATCCTCTCCCATCTCACTGTATCACAGGCCTGTGCCAAGAACTGAATGCATTTTCAAAGTTGCTGCACATTTCTTGTACCTTCTATGTAGAAGATACATAATTGTTAGCCAAGTAAAACTCTTAATCATCCAGACAGTTAAGGTGAAAGTAGGATATCATTTTTTCATTTCTCATTGGCAACAGACAAATAAATTTGTCCAGGATATATATTATATTGGTCATACTGTATGGGTACAATGGCTCTGTCAGTGTGCCAGAGCAGATCACCTTCCAGATGCCAGAAGTGCTTCAGCCCGCGTCTGAAGCAGCTGGTAAAACTGCAGCTTGAAGAGCTTGCGCTCTGGCTTCTCTGGGTCAGCTCGAGGACAGTACACGTTCACAACCGCCAGTGTCTGTGGTCCATCTGGACCCCTTCACACACACACAGACACACACACACAGACACACACACAAACAGGAAATAAGCATTAAGGTGCAAAGATTGCAGGTGTTCCTGGTGTCGCAACATTTTTATAACATACTAATTGTATTGGATCACATAGTCAAGGTTTACAAATTCCCTGTTATATTTCACAACAACTGTGAGTCTGTGAATAATCTGGAAAATGTACCTGTATGTCCACAGTTTGACTATAGGTTGTGTTAATCTACTTATCTGACACTTTTATGTTGAGTGTGTGTCTTCATGTTTAGCTTTACTTTTAGTTGTGTGTCAGATTTAATACTGCACATTGAAGTTTGGGATAATGCAATTTTGGTCTGTGTTAATTGCTGTTACAGATTGACAATAATGGCCACTTTGACTTGGAGTTATTGGATTCTTTTCTATTAGGCCATCAAATGATTAAACACTGTTCTTGTCATTGCAATGGGTAATTCCACTGACAGATGTGACTGATAGTTTTGCTCCTCCATCTTTGACTTACATAATCTGATGTTGTGTGATGACAGCTCTGCCTTCATTGTCCAGTAACTGCAACTCCTCAGTGGAGAACTCTTTCTGGTCACCATAGCATCCAATAGATTCCCCATTGGTCAAGAGGCCAGTCAATCCCTCCTCTGCAGCAAATGGAGTGGCACTGTCCTTGCAAAATGTTGCAACCCCTTTTGCATAAAGGGATTTTTAAATGCATGGGGGAAGTGGACAAATGGCATCACATCAGAATAGACAGTAACATTACATAATTTCACTCCGTGGTGAATTTATAGTAAGCCATTCAATCGACAACCCCCTCAACAAACACCCACAAAACCACTACACAACTCACCAGAGTAACCACTCCGTCCTTTACTGAAACTGAAGTACGAGTTATAACCTTCAACTATTGCTGTTCTTTCATCCAACAGGTCCCCTGTTTCAAAATAACAGGCACGTGTTAATAAGAAAATCTTTTTTTAATAAGAAAAAGTCATTTTATGCATTCCCGCGTGAACGAGTGCAGATTCTTACGTGTAACTTTTGTTTCTTGGACACAAATAATGTCAGCATCAAATGAGTCCAATGTTGTCTTGATTGCATTCTTAAATGTTCGTATACCGTTGATATTCCAAGTCACAATCTTCATTTTTCAACGTGTTTGGACTCATCTGTTTATTTGACAGCAAGACAGTTCACTGGTTCACTTCACAATCTTGTCTCTTGTTCACAGAGATAATTGAAACGGAAGCACAATAGATGTTGAAAGTAATGGGAACTCTCTATCGCCGCCTACTGTGATGGCGTATACAAAATAGATTATTTCATGTCCTCCAAAATAATGAAGATGGCAAAAAGGTTTCAATGCATACGTCCAAACAAAATATACTTATCGCAGAATTGCGTGATATTTTTAAACCTCTGTTAATGATTTCAGTTTATCCGTGCTTAACCCATCTTCCTGCGATTGCGCCGTTCACGGAATGACCGCAGTTCGGCGCGCCAACACTTTCAAAGCTGACGCTCATCAGAAGGGGCTTGAACTGTATGCAGGGCGGTTGAAGATTTCAAACAACACGCCTGGATGTTGAGTCATATTGGCGTCTTCACTTAATCCAGAGAGTTTTGAACGAGACAACGGAGTTTGAGGAGCGCTTAATTCATTGCAGCAATTTGTGAACGAAGATGAGATATTGCCCGGACAGCAAAAACCGGTTTAATTGATTAACCTACCAGGTATGAATGTCTTGTTAACGTTAATGGTCAAGGATAACGTTAACGTCTGGGTACCTAACTTGAAGCAAAGTTCGTTCCACTGTGTAAAAGTAACGTTAGAAATGCAATGTGACTTAACTGTACTTTAACAAATTAACGTTAGCT
Source organism: Sardinella longiceps (assembly GCA_027497455.2). NCBI lineage: Eukaryota > Metazoa > Chordata > Actinopteri > Clupeiformes > Clupeidae > Sardinella > Sardinella longiceps. Next base: position 22,672,473 of record JAODXP020000018.1, on the reverse strand, counting down.
AACTTGAGTGAACTTTAGGCAGGTCGGTGGTGGTGGTCAACAAGAAATTGCCCAGGGACTAACGTTAACGTTACTGACGTTAGCAAGCTATCGCTAGCTGTGTAACGTTATTCAGAGGGCACCCATATTCATGCATGATTGTCAGGTCTGGGGAACAGGCTGGGATTTTGTTATTTTTCTTGATAAACTAGCCTTGAACACAGTGCTTTCAGATTCGTTATACACTCAGACAGACAGCTTGATGATTTGACATTTTCTGAGTGCGTGGAACATTAACGTTAGTTGAGAGGAAGAGTTAGCTATCCTAGCTTTCCCTAAACATGGTTCATAGTAAGTTGAATAACTGCCTATTATGTATTTTAAATTCAGTGTCGTTGTCGTTTTGTGTTCGAAGATGGTTTAGGCAAAGCTAACAAAACAGTTATAACGGTAGTATAAACGGTATGTAACCACTTTATCGTCAGTTGACACCTAACCTTACTGACATATGCTCTGAATCAACATCACTAATAGTTGATCAATTGCATTACACAATGATTTGGCATATACCATCTAGCATTACTTAAATATATTATCGTGAAGCTAGTGAAGAGAGCTTGGTTGACATTGGTTAGCTCACAACATGGTTCAAACGTGTGTAAATGGCTACAATGGCTTTATCGGTTTTGCTAAGCTTTGTGGATTCATTTAACGCCGGCATTTTCACAGAGGCATTAGCGTAGATAAATTCAATAATGTATCACCTCACTATTTGCTATCTATGTGCCTAAAAGAATCTGTTGTAAATGATATGGCAGCCGTTTCCTATGGGCGGAAGTCGACCTTTTACTGTCTGTGAAGTTGACTGGCAAGGACTTCAAGATGTGTCATTAGAGATCTCTATCCTATCAAGTGTCCTCTCTTACATAGTAACGTTACAACCAAAACTGTCAACCCTCCACCAACCCCGTTTTGCTATTGTGGTACAGGGGTTATTGTCTATCTGGTTGAACGAGTTTCCTCCAACTTCATAGTTTCAGCGTTTTGGAAATGTAGATGGTCTGAAATGAGCATGTCAAAGGCTTGCCCCCAGGTCTGTAGGGGAAGATTCTGGTAGTTTTTGTGTGTGTGTGTGTGTGTGTGTGTGTGTGTGTGTGTGTGTGTGTGTGTGTGTGTTTTAAGTCACCTATTCCTCACATGATCACTGGACTGCTTTTGGATTTGACAGATGTCGCCCAGTTTTTTCTAGCCCTCTTGGAGCGGTCAAGCATGGCACCCATGCTGAACAGACTTCAGGGGCCTTTGGATTGAGCCGCGTTCCACCACAAGCTTGGTGTTATTAAAGGCTGACAGGACCTCAGGGAAAGTGACCAAAACTCTCCTAATCTGATAACGTTAAACCAAATCCCGCTGTCTGTGCCCTGATGGGATGACTTGCTGGGGGGGCTGGCTGCTGCTTTTGCTACATGCAAGATTAGCTACCCGTTGCTAAGCTCTCATAATTACATTCCATAGGGAATTAGTGATGAGCCACAACAGTCCATTTGTCAGGTCTTGTCTCCTGTTCTTGTTTGCTTTTTTCTTTTGTTTTGTTCTAATAGCTTTACTTGCAATTATAAATTAGATTGTCTATGTAGACCAGACAGACCATGGATCAATTTGTAAGGGCAAAACATCAAGCAACAACAAGCAAAACATCTTTTCTCAGTCTGTGCTGAGAAGACCTACTGGGGAGATATTAGATGTAGGCTTGCAGTATGTCATTATGGTCCATCAGAATCACTGTTTGTGGATTTTACATGAATTCTGAGGCTATTCTACATTCCTCTCCAGTTAATCTTTTTCGGACTGTGTCGCCCTTTGTTGTCGTTATGGCCAGTATTATCATAATGTGGAGAGGGTCTTCTAAATGAGGCACTTGTGGTTCCCTTTCCATTGCTGCTTTTTTTTCCCCCCTACCAGGTACTGTGTGAATGAGATGTTAAGGGGGATTAAGAGGCCACACTGACTATCACTTTTACCTTGAGATGGCCATTCAGACCCACGCTTTGCTTGTTGTAATCCTATTATGACTGCATGACGTCGCAGGCGCAAGCCATTTGTTCACCTCCTAAACAAAGCCTATGGCAAGAGTGATAGGGCAACAAATATACTAGGAAGATTGTATATCTCCGTTAGTGTTGGTAGTGGTCTTAATTTCATGTGGAAATGGAAAGGTTTTATTTTTATGCTAACTGCCTCTCCAGCCATTAGGCTACATGCCAAGCATGACATGGCAGTAAGTCATGTAAGTAAGCGCAGCGTACTTCAGCCGCAAATAGAAGAACATTGAGATGAAGCTGGATTAGATTTGAGGAGCCCAATGACTTGATGATATGGTGAAATAACAGTTGTTATTTTCTCTCTTCTTTTTTTTTTTTCAGGAGGCATGAAGAACCACGCTTAAGCAGCTTCCATCCAAAATCTTCCCTTAGAGGAGGAAGAGGAGGCAGCAGCAGCGGATGGAGGAAGAGGAGGCCAGGATGCTGGAGGAAGAGGAAGCAGACGAGGAGGGTGGGCTGGGAGCGGAGCTGCTGGACGATGTCGGCAGCCCGCTGGACCTGCGGACGCAGGTGGCGAGGCTGACGCTGGAGCTCCAGGAGGCTAACGAGGAGAAGCTGCAGGCGGCTCGCTACGGCCTGGCCGTCCTGGAGGAAAGCGCCGCCGTCAAGAGCCGCAACAGCCAGCTGGAGGAGGAACAGGAGGCGCTGAAGCAGGAGCTCCAGCAGCTACGAGAGGTGAGAGTCACCACAGGGTCAGGGAGGCATGGAGAAGAGGAGGAAGCCTGTCTGTTCAGGCGGGTGGTGGCTGGCTGGTTTTAACACTGAGGAGGTTTATGGTTCCTTAGCCTGCTCATTGCCTTCCTACGCAATTCCGCTTGTTGAGTATTCTCATCTCCATTCAGTACTCTGTCTGGGATCCTGGCCATTGGCCTTCTTCTCTCAGGATGCATCCCATCCTGACCAATTGGTGAACTTTGAGGAAGCAGCATGCAAGTGAATACGTTAGGCATTCAGTCAAGAGCTGATTCAATCCAGCAAACAATTGTTTCTCAATAGCCAGAATCCCAGAGCCTTGTACGAAGACAAGCGTAGACTGGGAGTGAGGTGAGCCCCAGGGCCAGGGATGCATGGAGTAGACTAGAGCAGAAGAGGAGGTAGTCGGCGTCTCTAGACGTGGGCTTGCTGGCTGGCTGGCTAGCTTTAATACAGAGGAGTTTTGTGGTTCTTGCACCATATAAAGATTTGTTTTTATCTTATCCACGCCTGGATCTTATCTGTGCTGGAGATCCTCACTGGCTGGGTGCCTGCCTGCCGTGTCACTTCGCATTCGTGTGCAGGTTGTCATCACAATCACAGGTGCTGCCATTACAATGTGTGAACACGAGACCATGTCAGACCATCGCTGAAGTTACAACACGCACACAACTGTTGTACGATGAGGCTGTCACACAAGTTTTGTGTGTGCGCGCACACACACACACACACACACACACACACACACACACACACACACACACACACACACACACACACACACACACACACACCAGAACCAGTCACTTCATGTAGCTACTGGTGATATGCAGACCGTGAATAATCACTGGCCTCACAGCAAGGAAAAACTGTTCATCTCTCTCTCTCTCTCTCTCTCTCTCTCTCTCTCTCTCTCTCTCTCTCTCTCTCTCTCTCTCTCTCTCTCTCTCTCTCTTTCTCTTTCCTTCCCTCCCTCCGTTTCATTTTGGTGACGGTAAAGGTTAGATAACTAAATGTCCATCTGAATATATAGGTCATGGTGTGAGCTTTGATTTCCCCTCCTCCCCCTGTGTGTTTTAGAAGGATAATGTGGTGAAAGAAAGTACTGGGAAAAAAATATCTCCGGCCAGTTTTTCATTGAGCCCTCGCATGTCATCATACACAAATCCTGGGGATCAGCTGTTCAAACACATACAAATCCCAACAGGAAAGATGTATGCATATAGACCTGTCTTCTCAGGGCTACTCTGGAGAATAACAAAGGGTTAAAGAAAACCTAAATTCTACTTTAATCAGCCAGATTTATTTTTAGATTTTATTTAATAATTCATTGCAGGTGTCATTTAGTGTGTGTGTGTGTGTGTGTGGGAGGAGAAATAGCTTTGCATTGATATTCAGTTCTGTTGAATCCATAATCATGTATTCATTTTTCATATTTATTATAATATGCATTTAGTTTGGGTGGAATGTTGATCACCAACAGCCTATGAGAAGCTGCTCAGCTGTTTCTTGTGACAAGTCAGCTGTTAGGCTCAGAGATTCCAGTAGACCAAAGTGGAACTTGTCAAAGACTGGAGATCAGTCAGGGAAAAACCGCCTGAACGGACTCTATGATGAACAGCTCTCTCTGTGTGTCTTGCCATTGCTAGTGCAGTGTCCCCCCTCAAGGCCATAGCCAGAATGTTGTCGCTGCAGAAGCTGCTGCCTCTGAAGAGTTGGTAAAGTAACTTTTTTTCTTTTTCCAACTTTAACTCTTCCTCTATATTTGGTACTGCAACTGAACTGGATGGTTTGTTTACTCACATGCATGTGAGCGGCATGCATTTGTGTGCGTGTTTAGCGAGTAGAGGAGAGAGGAGGGGAGGGGAGGTTGGTATAGTGTGTGTGTTTTCGTGTGAGCACTTGCTGCGGGTCTCCATTGGTGTGTTTGTGTTGTGGAGGGCAAGTGACTGAAATGCTTTTGCCCAGTCAGCAGATATGTGTCCTCTCCTCTACACCCCAGCAGCAGAAGTCATGGCATGTGAAGGTTAACTGCTGAAGGTTAGGCTATCTGCTCTGAGTTTGCTCACAGATGGTAATGTTTGCAGAGAGAAGCCTAGATGCAGATCATGGAAATGTTTGCAAAAGTTCGTTCGCACGAGCTTCTCGGAGTGTTATAGGCTACTCTCTCACTCACGTCCTCTCTTAAAGTCCTGTATACATATGGGCTCATCAATCTAAGGTCAGTGGAGTTCTATAGGAATATACTGCATGGTATAGCATGTATAGGATGCATACCACAAAAAAACACTTAATACCACTTGTTACCATCATGTGGTGAACTGGAGGAAATGCTTCCTCTTCGGTGATGGAGGCACTCTCTAATAGGGATGGGTATTGATAAGATTTTATCAATATCAATGCCATTATCAATTTTGCCTATCAATCCAATTCCTTATCAATACTCTTATCGATTCCTGAGTAGCTTAGTTCATGCCAAAAAAAGGCAGTCTTTATAGGCTTGAGAACAGCTACGTGTCTCTGTCTCCTCAATATGGTAGGTTATGTGAATCACTGGAGTTAATGTGATGGCTTGCTATGAAAATTGCACATTAGCACATGGCGCTAAAATGCACCGCAACGTGTGGGCAGAGAAACTAAAGAATTGATAAGAGAATTGATAACGTAGACGTTGGAGACGTACAATATCGATGGAATTGATCATTTTGAACCGGTTCTGAATTGGAATTGGTTCTCGATGCCCAACCCTACTCACTAAACACAAACCTCTTCTGCCCAACACCAGCTGTCACAAGCTGTCAGTCATTACAGACAGTATGTCACTCGTCTCGTCACCCTCTGCGGCCCCCAAATTAGCTTGAGTCCCCAAATCCTGTGCTGTGCTCTTGTGTCTGCGGAGTCTCTGTGATCCCTTGGTTTGGCCGTCTCCTGGACGTCTGGCTGCTTGAGGTGAATGCCAGCAAAAGTGCCTCCAGGTCTCACGTGCGACAGCAGCAGCAGCAGCAGCATCAGGGGACGGATAGATAGACAGACTGCCAGGGATCCCAGCATCCCTCCTGTCACTCTGGGCTGTGTCATCAGAATTGGAGACGGGGACCTTGAGAGAGCCAAACGGCAGCAGATTTGTATTGTTTTTCTGAGAGAGACTGGGAAAGATGGGATCACGTGTCTTCCTGGCAGCAGGCGGTGAGAGTGTGGTCTGGGTCTGATGATGGACTCTGATGTCCCTACTCTCAAGCACGTACAGTATACACACACACACACACACGCACTCACGCTAAGAGCATTCATTACTGGCAGAGATGATCACATGCCCACTCACTGAATACTCTGTCCAAGGAAATGCCCATTGATGCACTGAACCCTCATTGGCTTTACAAACACAGTCTCACTTACACACACACACACACACACACGCATACAAACCGAGTCTCACTCGCAGAAGCACACACGCATTGTTGTCACACACACACACACACACACACACTCGAAAAATGAGTGGAATGGCTGCATCACCTTTGGCTCTGTTTACCCATTGCTAGCAGACTGACCCGCCTCCACACATCCGTGTGTGTGTGTGTGTGTGTGTGTGTGTGTGAGGGTGATACACGATCTGGGATCACTCATCTGTGATCAGGTTCGACTGGTTTCTGCTCTTAGAGGGAATAGAGATGTTTGTTTTTAAGCTGTTCCTCTTGCAACCAAGGGGGTATTCCAAGACGGCAATTGAATCTGGGCAAATCTGTGTCAGGTAACCTCAATGTACAGTAGTAGTATATTGATAGTTGAAGAGTGAGAAAGTCCTTATTCTCTCAAGGAGTCCTTATTCTGTCAACATTAGCATAACATTTTACCACTTACTGTAGGAGGTTAACTTGCCCAGGTTTATCACTTAACCACCTACTTGGAATAGCGCCCCGAGCTGAGGCCCTCGTAAATAACATATGGTCTCTAGCCCAACACAGAGTTTGTGCAGTGTGGGTAGAGGAGGCTGGCCGGCCCTGACCTTAAACATTGGGCTCTTTTGTGTGTTAGCTGACAGGAGCACACAAACTCAAACTCTTTAGAGCTGGGTGAGGCCTTTTAAGGAGTCGCATGTGAACCCAGCAGTACTGATGGGCAGAGCAGCTCTCAGCTCTCTTTCCTGTGCTAACAAGCACTAATGGGAAAATCTCATTTCCACCTCTCTCTCTCTCTCTCTCTCTCTCTCTCTCACTCTCACTCTCTCTCTCTCTCTCACACTCACACTCACACTCACACGCTCACACTCACACTCACACACGCACACACACACACGCACACACACACGCTCTCACTCTGCCTGTCTCTCTCCTCTCTCTCCAGCCTGATACTCATTTATTATGGTTTGTGTGTGCCAAATCATGTTATGTATAGTTAGATGATGATGTGTGCCGGTATGCGTTATGTCCAGAAGTGCAGTGCGGAGTTCTTGCATCCTCTTCCCTTTGCTTTCCCAGAGAATGGGCTAACAACAGTCTGATAAATCACTTTATAAATCTCACACCACCTCTTTAATGGCCCCCTCCTTTTTGCTTTTGTTTGAGTGAGGAACTCACACTTCCCTTTCCAGTGTCTCTTTGGGAAGATTTCACGCTGTTCCCTCTGCTGTGCCGTCTCCCTGTTGTGGTCTATGGGCCTACAAGACCTTTACTGTGGCTCCAGCCGTGACCAATTTATCAGACTGGGACCCTTCCTCTTGACTTGGGCATGATTAATGTGTGGGACAGGAGAAGCGTCCTCTTTGTTTTTGTCCTTAACTAATGTTCTGGGCCCAGGGACATCCCCTTCTCTCTCTCACTCTCTCTCTCTCTCGCTCGCTCTCTCGCTCTCTCTCTCTCTCTCTCTCTCTCTCTCTCTCTCTCTGAGCCGTGACTGGTGGCTCGTAAGCCTGCTGGCTTGGCCTCCGCGTCCACAGCGCTGTGACAAGGCTGTGTGAAAGAGCCTCGGGCTTTCTGTTTATGTTGGGGAGAGGAGGGCCTCCCTTTATGGGGCGGCCATTTAGACATCTATAGACGATAGCACTAGTGGGGTTTGCCCCCCTCGGAATTTCTGGTTGCCTAGCTAGCCAGAATGCGGTGATGTCACAAAGGGGGTAATGTATGTATGCGTGGGAGTGTCCGCCCCCTGGATCAATCTGTCCAAGAGGAGCGCCCGCCGGTGTGCTTTGAGGACAGTGTTGTTGTTGTGTACCAGCCGGTGGGAAGTAAACAAATTCCTTTCCATTAGAGGTGCATGGGGAAGTGAAACCAGGCGATGTTGAGCCTTGTGTTCCCAGAAATCTCAAGAAAACTCAAACCTGAAATCTGTCCAGGTTTGAACACAAGTGGAACTTGTGTTTGGAAGTATTTGAGATGATGACTCCCATTTGGAGTGCAGGAATGAAGGCACCATTGCTTTTTCTCCCTTTTCGTTCTAAGCTGACATTAAACTTGTGTCCAGCTCCACTTGTCTAAACATAAATGCATTAAGCAGAGTCACAAGAATGAGGCAGGGTTTGGTCTTGCTCCATAATTGGTCACACCAAAGAGTAATTGTGTGTGTGTGTGTGTGTGTGTGTGTGTGTGTGTGTGTTTAGGCCCTGGCGGACTCGGTGAGCAGTCACAAGCGAGCGGCTGCGGACGGCGAGAGCCGCGAGGAGTCGTTGCTCCAGGAGACGGCCAGCAAGGAAGCTGCCATGGCGACGCGCATGGAGGAGCTGCAGGCGGAGCTCCGGCAGGCCCGCATCATGCTGACCAATGCGCTTGCAGAGAGCGAGAGGCTGGGCGGGCTCTCAACACAACTGAAAAAGGTAACCATCAATCTGCATGAACATTCACTTTGACTTAAGCAATCAATAGATGCCAATCGTTTTGTCTTAATTACCAGGGTCATGTACCAGGGCAGTTTTGCAACAATTTGTTGTCATCTTGAACTCAAGGCTGGTAGGATAGAGGATCTTTTTCTTGCAACAGATTTTAAAAATTCAAGTTAATTGGCTGGAAATCATGCCAGCACCATTGATTTGCTCCTGAGAGGACGGCAAACATTAAGATATGAAGATGAGGACTATGACTAGCTAGCTTACTCGTTGATTAGCTGTCCATGCAAAACTTTTTTTTTTTTGCCCCGAATTCCAAACTTTATGACTTACCCTGTGACCACTCTGAGTCCTGACTCTGGCGGTGTGGCACCAGGCAGCATATGAAGGCCACAGGCGACAGGAGAAGCAGGCCAGAGAGCTGAGGCTCAGGTTGGCTCTGTGTCTCTGGTAATGAGAGAGGGCGCTTGGGCTTGAGCAGGGCCACAGTCTAAAAGCAGCTGCGGCCCGGATACACGCTAGCTAGCTAGCTAGCTAGCTGCTGCTGCTGCGGCACAGCACTGTGCTGTGTTCAGCCAGCCGTAACTGCACGCATGGCCTGTGTTTGTGTGTGTGTGTGTGTGTGTGTGTGTGTGTGTGGTGAGACATCAATGATTACAAGAGGGCAGCTCGATGCTGTGTTTTTCTTTCTTTTTTCCGGTCCCCCTTCTACCCGTCTTCTGAAGCCTGGCACATGGGGTTGCTCTGGCAACGGCTTTGAGGTTTCATGAGTTTAGCCAAACTGTAATCAGAGCCAGCTTGAAGAAGCCTCTGGACTGCCTTACGCTGTGAAGTGCTCGAACACAGAACTAATTGTATATTGTTACAATTGTAGTATATTGCTTACTGATTACATTTGGTGTGTGTGTGTGTGTGTGTGTGTGTGTGTGTGTGTGTGTGTGTGTGTGTGTTTGGTAGGAATGTGAGTGCTTAGAGGCAGAGAAAGGCCACATGCGTGATGAGATGAAGGAATTTAAGGTGCGAGAACTTCAGCAGCTGCAGGACAACAGTGAGCTGGAGGAGGAGAACATCTCACTGCAGAAACAAGTCTCGGTTCTCAAGGAGAACCAGGTAAGAATGAAACGCACTCTCTGTCTTTCTCTCTCTCTCACTCACACACACACACACACACACACACACACACACACACACACACACACACACACACACACACACACACACACACAGCATTGCATTGGAGTAATGAATCTCACTTCTAAAGAAGGAATAGAATAAACATAATCACACAAATGTACACACACACACAATGTGTCACTGTAGTAAGAAGTGTATGCATGCACGCGCGCACACACACACACACACACACACACACACACAGAGACATACTTTCCTTAAAAATCAGTACCAAATAACGTTGACCTGATTAAGCTGCAGTCATAATATAAGTGAGGTCGGCAGTAAGTCTCTGAATAATGACTCATGATGTTGGAGGCCGGTTCCAACTGTTGGCGTGGCATGGAGTGTGATGGTGGCGCTGCTGGCTTGCGGCTGCGCCACAGGGCCGACCCTTCTGTCAGTCTCCCAAATGGCAGAGAATGGCCGCCTTTGTGTCAGCGGCGCGGCCGCGGCCGCCATCCATCTTGTGACTGTGCCTTTCCTTCCTGCGCTGCCTTCTCCTGCCCTCACCACCCCACTCCTCCCTCCCTCCTCCACACAAATGCCCTCTTTGTCAAAGGCATGACCCCAGCTGATCCGCAACAATAGCCCTCCTTAAGCAGCCGCTGTCAGGCAGGAGACAATAGGAGCCAGCCAATCGGACCCAGATTAGCTGACTAACAGCATTAGCTGGGCATTGTGGCCAGCCAGCCAGGGCAGCGCAGCAGCAGCGGCTAACTGACTGACCAAGTGACACCTGGGGATGGTATGCTAAAGCATATTGCCCTACATTGTGGCCAACATGATGATGCATAGACAAATCCTATTAACGTGAACACAGTGTCTGTCTGTCTGTGTGTGTGTGTGTGTGTGTGTGTGTGTGTGTGTGTGTGTGTGTGTGTGTGTGTCTGTGTCTGTGTCTGTGTGGGCCTACAGACACACACACACACACACACACACACACACATTTTCTAAATCCCAGGAGTCTACTGCATTGCCCAAGAGTCTTTCAACTTGGCCACTTTGGCAAAGATGATCTGACTGTGGCCAAAATTGAGGCCAGACCTGAACCAAATGAGGACCAAACGTGGGCCAGAGGCTCCTTTACTCTTCAGCCTTTCCCCGTCTAATCCAGACCGAGGGGTCTCTCCTTATGGATGAGGTCTTGCTCCAGGTTTATCCCTGTTAGAATGGGATTAATTCATTAATTAATCCTTGCAACACCGCCTACTAATGCTGCCCTTTTGGGACTCTGTACAACACCAGATTATTTCACTTCTTATTTCAGTGTGACTTGCTATTCAAGGGGTGTGTGGGGGGGTGTTGCTACACTCACTAGCTCCCGTTTAGCTTCTTTTTATTTTAAGTGAACGTTTTCGAGCTATCCGAGTTCCGAGAACGTTTTCGAGTCTGATGAAGAGCGGATAGCTCGAAAACGTTCACTTAAAATAAAAACTGAGATTATGAATGAAGTTAGTAATAATGGTAGTAGCTAAACGACAATCTGTAAGATATTTGCCAGCTAGCTTGTGTTTGCTAGTCAATGTTATTTCAGTTGGAAAAGTTGACCGTGTTTTCGTCAAGCGTCCTTTTTTTTTTGACTCATCAAGAGCACACTGCAGTTTATGCGTGGTGGCTGCATGGTTTATTATGCCATACAGGCTATCACGCAAATTCAATGAAAGTAGCCTACAACTAAATTAGCAAATTGGATTAATCCAGATATTTGCCTGTTAATACAAAATGCTTATATCCTTGATATTGATAAATGCAACCAAAACTGAATTCCAAAAGATAAAACAACATTGCTGTAGCATTTGGCTATGGGCTGCAGTGCAGTCATATTGCACCAATATGTGAGCTTTATAAATAAGCTAATTTGGTATTAAATATAGGTTATCTAGAAGTGTAAGCTAAATTTAAAGTGGCAGCAGCAAAAATGTCAACAGAGTAGGCTACTTGCTGTAGGCCAGTATGAATACCAGTTGTCAGATATACAATAAGTAGTATAAAAAGTACAAGAAAAGAGTAAAATAGCAATGATTATATTACTATATAAAAGAAAATGATTATGATTATGGTTACCTTAATTAAATAAGGTGAAAGGCAGGTGAAAGGCCAGTCATGATCAAAGAACAGAATTGTCAGGCAGTGATTTTTGTATTTAGGCCTATAGCTACATGAAATGTTTTTTTTTTCATGAAGCCTTCAGCTTTCTGACTAGAAAAATAGGGGGAAATATTCAAAAGTGGGGTCTGTGACCCCCAGGAGGTCTGTGTTGGTGTAGTTAGCTAAACTTTACTTTTTGTTTGTTTCTGTCTTTAAAAGAAAAGTCTAGTTAACAAACCTTCTATTAATAAGACCTGACCTTACTCTAGATTACATCAATATTGATGTGGTTTAATCAGCTGTATGGCTTTCCATGTTAAACTCTAGGTAATGTTGGGTCAGCCCACTGTGTTTCTGAAAAAAGAAGCTAAACGGGAGCTAGTGTGCAGACATTCAATTTCATTTTTATGCGTTGACATTTTGGCCTGCACCTAAATTTTGGATGTGCGCACCACCTTCTTGTTTGGTGTTGCTACACTCCCCATACTACAATAAAATGTTTGCTTATTACGGTCATTAACTGAACGAATACAATTTGTTTGTTATGGTTGAGGTTCAGTAAATGATCTACATGTATGTTTGGTAGGGCACAGGACCCCCGATGCGCATCTAGACAGATAGGGGGAAAGTATTGGGATTGAGATTATGTCTCTGTGTAAGGGGAAGATTATGACGAGGGTCAGACAGGCGATGGCTTATTCCCACGGCCTTCTTACGCGTCTTGGCCACCCGGAGTGAAGCCATGGCCAGGGATTCACATGAGCTTGTGGCATTTAGAGTCCAGCATGTAAACAAGGGAGTTTGGCCTCACACATTGTTCCCACGTCTCTGATGTTGTCTTTCTTACACACACACACACACACACACACACACACACACACACACACACACACACACACACACACACACACACACATATGTGCATATGTCACACATACATTATGCCTGCAAATACACAAACATGTCTCTGTGACTACCAGTACAATAACAGACTACAGCCAAGTACACAATCTAATCTAACAAATCTCTCTTTTATCTGCTCAGTCTAACAGTCTAACAAGAACAAGTTGATGTGAGACCTTTTGAAAATGTCACTCCCTCACTCACACACACACACAGACAGACACACACTATTCTCTGTCATGAGGTCGAGTTTGACCTACTGGTGCTGTGGCTGTCCCATAAAAAGGAGGCCACACACACGTACCCCCTCACCTTCTCTCTCTCTCACACACACACTTTCTCACCCCTCTCCCCCCCCAGGTTGAGTTTGAGGCTCTGAAGCTGGAGCTGTCCCACAAGGAGGAGGAGCAGGAGGAACTGAGGGCCCAGTTGGAGGAAGCGGGCCGACTGCGGGCCATCGCCGAGCGGCAGCTGGACGAGGCGCTGGAGGCCCTGAAGGAGGAGCGCGAGCAGAAGAACTGCCTCCGCCGCGAGCTCTCCGCCCTGGCCCTCAACCCCTTCGACTCCCTGGGCCACCTGGAGCTCCACCTCGGCCAGCTCGACGACAGTCACGACAACAGCGGCATCGGCGGGAAGAGGGGGGAGGAAGATGGCGAGAAGGGAGAGGAGGAGGACCAGGACAGTGGGTACAACAACGGGCCGGGCTCAGGGTCAAAGGGGTCAAGCAGCTTGAGCAAGCCTCAGCTGAGGAGCTCGACGCCCAGGAGCAGCGACGCCTTCCTCAGACCCCCGGCGCCGGGCCTGGTGGCCGACCTGCTCAGCGAGTTGCACCTGTCCGACAGCCAGAAGCTCAAACAGCAGCTTATACAGGTAACCCTACAGAGAGCAAACACACACTCTCAGACACACAGGCACTGCCTTACTCAGGCTTTGTTATAAGCACTCCTATACACACACACACACACACACACACACACACACACACTCTGTCTACTGAGAAAAACACTTAGGCACTAGTAATGCCCTACGAAAGTTGCAAAGAAGTACACAATTTCTACACACTAGGGAGATGGATTTGCATTCCATTTGCATATGATTGTGCATCAGACTACTGCATTCAAAGTACCTCTCTGCTCTGCACAGACAGACAGACAGACACTGTAGACAAACTCCCTGACTGGCACTATTATGTAAATCAGGTGTATCTGCTGTGCCTGCTGCTGTACAGTAGTAGACCAGTAACGACAGCTTCCTGTCAGGATACCACATCCTGTTTCTCACAGACAGTCTCTCTCTCTCTCTCTCTCTCTCTCTCTCTCTCTCTCTCTCTCTCTCTCTCTCTCTCTCTCTCTCTCTCTCTCTCTCTCTCTCTCTCTCTCTCTCTCTCTCTCTCTCTCTCCCTCTCTCTCTCTCTATCTCTCTCTGCCTCTCTCTCTCTCTCTCCCTTCTCTCTCTCTCTCTCTCTCTCTCTCTCTCTCTCTCTCTCTCTCTCTCTCTCTCTCTCTCTCTCTCTCTCTCTCTCTCTCTCTCTCACTATTCCCCTCTCTCTCGCCCTCCTCTCTATCCCCCTCTCTATGCTGCTACTACCCCTTGAGGAGCCCTTCTCAGGCTCTACCTGAAGTGTGTTTTATCGGCTGTTAAAATGCCACTTACTGTACAGTAGATGCCCAGAGACTACCCCACCCCACCCCACCCCCTCACCCCCTTTCCTCAGGAAGCCTGGTTTACAGGCCCAGTCAGTCTTCAGGAGTGTGCTCATGTATAATTCAGGCGGTGGGTGTTGAATAATGTACGGTGCTTTTTCGCTAGCCGCCCGCCCGTGTTCCATGTGTCGGCCAGACAGAACAGCTGGGCTCGAGAGTGTGGGTTTACTCAAGTGGAAGTTAAGTTAGTGCGTCTGACTCTGTAGCAAGGCACACTCAAGGTTTGGGTTGAGTGAAGGTGTGTGTGTGTGTGTAGGTGTGTGTGGGCAGGGGGAGGTGTTGCTGGGCTGGGGGGCGGGAGGGCTTGGCTATGCTGCTCCTGAAATGCTAAACAAAAACAAACGTCACAGTATTTTGTTGTCAATTCTCATTTGTCCCAACATTTCCTGAAATAATCTACTGCATTCCCAATGTTAACACTGTATTTGCATTTTACAGTACTGATATTTTCTAAAACAATAGATTCCTGAACATATTCCCTTTCATTGATAAGATAAACCATTCCTGACCTTTCAGAAAGATTGTCAAGTGAAGTGTTTTGGCCCTTACTGAACTGTTTATGTCTGATTATTACTGTCTAAGTTATTATCTTGAAAGTATGACTGCGTTATCTCTGCTTTATCAGTATAGGCTACATGTGGAACGGCACACCTGACCTTGAGAATGATTGTTGACATTTCCACCAGTGGCAGCCCTGTGTGAACCTGTTAAAACTTAAACCTGCGCCTTTTTTAAGTAACTTATTCAAAGATTACAGTATGTGTTCTCACAGCTGTTCATAATCCATTGTTTCCGATTGTCCTCTACTCCATGAGTACTATATACTGGTCTGTGATGGTCTTTGGGCTTTTTTGCCCCCATCTAACACCTTCTAGGCAACCCCCCCCCTTAAAAAAATTCTAGGGTTGGGGTGAGGGTTAAGGAGGTTATGTTAGGTAGTGCCTTTCAGCCAGTGCTGCCTGTAAGGTGTAAGGAGCAACAGTGATATTGCACAAGATGATAAGTTGTATTAGTTTGTCTCTTAACCCTGTGTGTGTGTGTGTGTGTGTGTGTGTTCCCATACAGGTGGAGCGTGAGAAGGGGAGCTTGGTCAGTACGGTGCAGGACCTCCAGAAGCAGCTGGCTCTGTCCAAAGAGGCCCTGAACGAGCAGCAGACCAAAATGGACCAGCTGGCCCAGAGGCTGGAGGCGGCACTCTCTCCCCAGCCTTTGGTGCTCAAAGTCAGGCACCCCTCTGACCCATGTCCCCCTCATCAGGGGAACGGCCTGGGGCAGAACGGCACTGCCCAAAACGGCGGGGACGGGGACTACTACGAGCTGGACGTCAAGAGCGCGGAGGTGCTGGAGTGCCGCATGGCGGCGGCCAACGAGGAGGTGGTGCGTCTCCGCCAGGAGCTGAAGGCCTCGGAGGCGCGGTCGACCGCCTTGGAATCCCGTTGCAGACAGGAGAAGGAACGCTGGCGTGGCGAGGCCCAGGAGTTGGCCGACAAGATCCGCCAGTGCATCGCCGCCAGCCGCCAGGACCAAGAGCGTATCGGGCAGCTGGAGCGGGAGATCGGTGCCACGAGGCGCGTCGCCAGCGACTCTGAGGGCCATCTGACCGCCACTCAAGAGGAGCTGTTGGCCTTCTCCGAGGAGCTGGCCACCCTCTACCACCACGTGTGCGTCAGCAACAACCTCACGCCCAGCCGCGTCACTCTCGACTACTACAGAGACGGCGGCGGTTGCCGGGGAGGGAGCGGACGCAGGGGGGAGCATCATCAGCACCCGCTCCGAAAGCGGAGGAACGGGGAGGGGTACGGCAGGAGCAGCTTGGGGGGCGAGGGCGACCTAGGAAGTGAAAGAAGCGGAGAATCATCTCCGGCATGCGGAAGCTGTCCGGGGTCTCCCACGCCAGACTTCAGGGACCCTACGAACGTCAGGAACCTTGTGGCAGTCATACGCTGCCAGATCAAACACCTGCAGGTGAGTCAGGGTATACATACTATTGGTAAATGTCTAAAGTGAGACTTTTACTGTTGTAAGGATGCTGCAAAATTATGTCCAACCTGGCGTCTGTTTCCCTAAAGCATTGTTGCTAACCAGTTACCAGTCAACAAAGTTTCTAACTTAGTTAGCAAGTGTGCATTTAGGCAACGAACCCCAGTTTGTTGGCACTGAACTCATTAGGCATTAGACTGTGAGCTGAGAATGTTAGTGGTCAGTGCTGGTAATGCAGAGCTATAATAAAAGGGAAGAGTTCCGATAACATGCCTGAAGACACATGACCATGCTGTCTAAATACTTCCTGGTGTTGTGGTTCCCATACTGCAACACGGGGAGGAAGTACAGGAGTTACTCAACAGATTTGCTGAAGATGTCAAACATCCTGTAAAACTGTCACAGTACTGTCTTGGAAAGATCAAACTCCCATCATCAGACATAGCCTAATGGAAAGGTCATCAAATCAGCCTCACATGTTAGAGTAGCCTTATTGCAGGTGCAATCAATCAAATAACAATAACAAAACTTGCCAAATAACAAGGTTGGCTTTCAGGGTCAGTCATCAAAAAGTTTTCAAAAATATGTAACATGTCCACTTCAGAGCAGCTGGTCTCCTCTATAGTCCAGAACCTCTTCTGTACAGCTGGTGGTATTTTGTCTGTTTGGAATGTGGAAATTGACTCATACTGTAGACTAGCCCAGTGTAGACTAAACCTCCATGCAGCCATGTTTATGCTGGGCTCTGGAGTATGACGGGCTTACCTAAAAGTAATCCTAATTGAACATGTCTGATTCGGGCTTATTCAGAGAAATCTCGTGTAAGCTGCTTTATTTAGGAGGGAACACTTCATTTCGCTCTGGCATTTCTAATCAATGTGGCGTCTCTGTAATGTTACAGCTAAAACATAAATCTGCAGAGTTAGCATAGTTTCTGACAAGTTGTTTTGTACAGTGGTTCCAAAGTGGTTGGAATATCAGATGTTTGTATATATGCTTTTATACCAAAAGTGGTTATGGTATGTATGATTGCTGTATATGTGCATGTATGGCGTTGTGTGGGCCATACTGTGTGTGTGTGTGTGTGTGTGTGTGTGTGTGTGTGTGTGTGTGTGTGTGTGGAATACACTCGTTTTAGGTTTTTACATATGATGTGTTTGTGGAGGTGTCAGTGAGTGAGTACTGCACTGTGTGAACTGACCTTTTGACCTTTGGCTTTTGTTAGGTGGCTGTGGACCTGTGTAGGAAGCGGAGTGCATTGGCATCTGCGTCAGAATCCGAGGCGGACCGCGACACGGAGGCGCTACTGGAGGAAGTCCTGAAGCTCAAGTCCCTGCTGAGCACCAAAAGAGAACAGATCGCCACGCTACGCACCGTACTTAAGGCCAACAAACAGGTCAGCTCACTCAGAGTCCACACACACACACACACACACACACACACACACACACACACACACACACACTCTGTACATTTCTCTAAGGTTGGTCCTACAGACTGGTTCATTCACTGAAGATCTCGAAATCTATTTTCTATGTAGTCCTCAAGGCTAACAAACAACTTTATGAAGGTCTTGTGTATTTAAACAAATGTGTGTTCACTTAATGAATAAGCAGGCTCATCCACTGTAGACCTGCACCCTTGCTCTATGTGGTCCACAACGCTAACAATGTGGTCTATCCACTCCAGATCTTCTTATGTATGCCAACACTGTCCTCAAGGCCTCAAAACAGGTCTGCTCACTGTGGATGCTTCTCCCTTGAGGACATCCCACCACCTTGAGCCCAAGACATACGTTAGAAGTTCAAATTCAAAAATTCAAAAACATTCTAGATGTTTCTCCTTAGAGCATAGCACCACACCATCACAGACAGACGTTAGAAGTTCAAATTCAAAAACTGCAAAACATGCTGGGTGTTTCCCCCTTCAGGCCAACATGACATCTCTAGCTAAACACACCTTGATATCGCAGACAGACGTTAGAAATTCAAATTCAATTCAAAACCAAAACGGTTAAGGCACAGATACACAGGCTGTGTGTTGCTTAATATGTCCGACGTATTCAAGCGCAGAATATTCGGTCAGACGTATTCAGGCAACTTCTGTTCACACATAGCCTGGCTTTGCCTTCCTACGTAGCTCCGCTTAATAATGATTCCCCTCCACGACTCTGTCTGGCATTCCGGCCATTGGCGTCGTTTGCAGAGATCAATTCTAGCTCGCGCTAAAAAAACATGCAGCGTTGGGAGTTGTGAGAGAGAAAGTCGAGTTTCTGTTGTAGCGTTACCGTAGCTTATCTACTTCACAACCAAGCTGGTGCATAATGTTAGCGATTGCATGAAATCAGATTGAATAGTTTTAAACTTCTACTGTGCACACCTCCAGCTTGCAATCGTTTGTCAATGGTGAAATGCCAGACCCTTGTACGAAGCTAAAACATAGACCAAGGGGATGGCCACAGTCAGGCTAGTTCACATAGACTTCACATAGTGTTTCATCAGTCATAGACAGATGCTTCATTTCACCTGCCTTGGTCTCCAAGCTCTTTAACATTCAGAGACACTAGGCCTTCATTCAGCTGTAAAGAGGTTGTTGTTTGTGGGTGTGAGATGTTTTATCAAGTCTGGTGTACTCTAGGTAGTAGGTCTGCAGAGGTCTAAGGGGAGTGTTTTCAGACGATATTTACTAGTCAATGAGTTACAGATTTTGGAGGGGAAAGTCCAGATGTGTTGACGTGCTCTTATGTTTATCAAACAAAGATGCAAGCTATGATTCTGGTGACCTCCAAATCAAAGCCTTTCTGAATATAGAAACTGGAGTAATTCTTCCCAGAAACCTTTTTAGTTTTCATTGGCATGACAACCAGTTAGTCATCTCGCTGCTCTACATGTACAGTAGCCCCAGACTAGCACGCTAAAATAATAATAGCTTAAGCTGCTGACCCAGTGCCTCATAGAGAAAATGAAGCCACTGTATGTTTTCGGTTCACTGCCCACCACAGCGTCTGGATGATATTTCTGTTCTTTTTTTTTTTCTCCCTCTTTCACCTCTTACAATATTTGCACTTTGTCAGCCTCTTTCGTGCGCCTGTCCGCCCTCTCTCTATTCAGCCCACCCGGTGTGTGTGTGTGTGTGTGTGTGTGTGTGTGTGTGTGTGTGTGTGTGACCGACCTGATCATGATGGTATACTGTCAGATGGAGTTCTGAGTAGCAGCCTGAGGCATCAGGGTGACCTGCTTCTTTTCTTGCTCTCAGATCTCTTGCGTTCTCTCTTTTTCTTACAAATGCGTGAGATTCATTAGTCGCTGGATTCTATTTTTAAATCTCTCTCTCTCTTTTTTTTTTCTTATCGGTTTAAATTTTTATCTTTTTTCTACTTTACTCTAGACTCACCCGCTCATTACTGCCGATAAGGCCACCGTTTTATCTCCATTTGACTCGCTTGTCTCACTAACTTAGGAGCGGCTGAGGAGATTAATGATTCAATTCTAGAATTATCTCTCTGAATTCCTCCCATTTGTTGTAAAATCCATCTTTAATATCGACCAGTGCATGGTGATTGGCTAAGCCATTGAGTAGAGAGTGTAGTGATTGGTTGAGACCTTTCCCCACCCACCCCTTTGCCCTCTCACTGACTCTTGAGGCTGTGTTTACATACAGTACCTGTGTCTAAGTGTGTAGTGTTTCTCCAGAAGAAGCCTTAAGCCTGAGAATACGGTAAGGCCCATATAAGGTCAAGCTCAATCCTCAATCCTAGACCTCAGATCAACTGCTAAGTGTGAGCTCCAGGCATGCAAGAGAAACCTGAAAGAGGGGTGATGTTGGGGATAAGGTCATGCTCCTGCTCAAGTGATGTTTGATTTCTGCCAGACTTTCCCCAAACAGGCTCGTCATCAACCACCTCTGCCTCCCTCCAAAATGTGAACACGAGCCATTGGCGAGATTAGCATATGAAAATTATAATCTTTCAAGATTAGTTGGAAAAATCTCCTCTGCTGTAGTTTCCGTGCTAGTGGCTGAGGAGGGGAAGATGAGAGGAAAATATCCGTGCAGTAGAATTAACTCCCTGGGAGATTTTTCTACTCTTGCCACATTTGGGTCAAGTTTGCTTAACTCCTCTCGTGTGTGTGTGTGTGTGTGTGTGTGTGTGTGTGTGTGTGTGTGTGTGTGTGTGTGTGTGTGTGTGTGTGCCTCACAGGAGCCCAAGGCTGAGCTAGAAGCGTACGCTCACCCTTTTCCCACAGTAGCAGCACCCACATTTAATTTAAAAAGCCCATTTTAAGAACCACTAGTTTACTATTTTTACTACAGTGTTACTACTTTAAATGTAAGCAAGTCTGTTCAGTTTCATCTAGATTCTTGTTGATGCAATACTGAGCGTAAATGAAGAGACAAATGCAAAATGTGATTCGATGTGGGGTTTGTCATGGACTTCTAGCAACTAAGTTGGGAGTGTAGTCTGTCTTGTAGTTGTTGTGTTGTTTTTTTGTTTGTTTGTTTTTGTTTTGTTTTGTTTTGTTATTTTGATTATCCAGATGCTAACTTTTCGAGGTTGATGTACTTTTCCTCAGACGGCGGAGCTGGCCCTGAACAACCTGAAGACGAAGTACGAGACGGAAAAGGCCATGGTGTCCGAGACCATGGTGAAGCTCCGCAACGAGCTGAAGGCCCTCAAGGAGGACGCCGCCACCTTCTCCTCCTTACGCGTCATGTTTGCCAGCAGGTACTGTGTGCACACACACACACGCATACACACACTGTATACACATATAATACACCCCATCATACTGTAGACACACTAAATGGTTGAACCCTCCAATCAGTGCTAAGCATTGTTGTCCTCCAGGCTGATTCCTCCTCCAGTGATTCTGAAGGGTCTGCAGCACAGTAAGGCGCTACGCATCCGCCTACAGAAGTTCCTCAGGTCTGATTGGCTCCTAGCGTCCTATTGGGCCACGCCCCTCTCTTTGATGTCGTTTGACACTATCGCCTAAAGTAACCGAAAGCGGAGGAAGGAACTGTTTCCGATTTTAAAAGATGGGCAGAGTGCAAAGTCTAACAAAAGCTCATTTAAGAGCTTGGTGGAATCTACTTGCTAATTTAAACACTATGGGTGAGATCAGTGTTCTCTGATGTCACACATTAGATTTAGTTCATGTGTGAAACCTATTGATTGTTGGCTGACTTTGCTCTTTGCCTGTTATTTAAATCCAGGCCTTTTTGTTTGTTTACGGGAAGTGGTGATGGATGACGTCCCTGCTTTGGGCTTTCTGAGTTCTCAGCCCAAGCCTCACTATATAAGCAGTGAACTGATAGTGTAATAACAGAAACCGTGTGTGTGTGTGTGTGTGGTTGTGAGGAGTGGAGCAGAGAGCTGTGTGTGTTTGTGTGTGTGAGGACTGGTGTGGAGCAGAGAGCTAAAAGCGTGCGCACGCACACACACACACACACACACACACACACACACACACACAGGTGTCTACGTGCTTCAGTTCTGAGATCCTTTGTTTTCTTTCTCTCTGGTGTCTTCAGAGCCTCTATAAATACACCTCACTGATGCTCTGTAATCTGCCAGGAACATTCATGGGTGTGTTTTTGTTTGTGTTTATTTGTTGTGTTTGTGTTTGTTTATGCGCACTAACTGGCCTCACGTGCCTCTGACTTAAAATCTTTTGTTCGGCCTCTCTTGTTCTTCAACCCTAACCTTAACTAATGCAGCAGGTAGACAAACCCCATAAGTAGCTCTGCCTCAACCCCACAGTATTAAAGGGGGGTGTGTGTGTGTGTGTGTGTGTGTGTGTGTGTGTGTGTGTGTGTGTGTGTGTGTGTGTTTACATCCAAGTGTATACGTACAGTAAATCTAACCCCCACAGTATTAAAGCTGTGTATGTGTGTGTGTGTTTATAAGTATATACGTACATGTGACCCCCACAGCTTGTGTGTGTGTGTGTGTGTGTGTGTGTGTGTGTGTGTGTGTGTGTGTGTGTGAGTGTGAGAGACCTACCACACCTTATGAAGGCCCGCAGGTGTCTTTAGTCACATCCAGGTCTGATGAGTACAGAAGCTTGGGTGACGAAAGCTCACAGAGCTCAGAATGTCATTAAATGATAAGGATAATCTGTCTGTGTTCTTTTGTAGTCGTGCTTTATTCTGCAAGTCCCCTTCAACATCATCTCCCACATTGAGCCCCCTCTGTCTCCAGCGCTGTCTCTCTCCTTCACAACCCTCTCCTTCCCTCTCTGTCAAATGGCAGGTTTTTAGCAGCCCCCCCTACTGGTGTAGCATAAAGGGGTGGGGCTGAGTAGGCCATGCTTTTTATATAAAAAAAAATCTCCTCTCTTTCTCCATCTTTCTCTTTCTCTCTCTCTCTCTCTCTCTCTCTCTCTCTCTCTCTCTCTCTCTCTCTCTCTCTTTTTTTCTTTCTTTCTTTCTTTCTTTCATGCTCTCTCTCTCTCTCTCTCTCTCTCTCTCCCCCCCCCCCCCCTCTCTTGTCTCTTTGATTTAGCTCAGAGTGAGAGCCGAGACCTCTGGTGCCATTGAAGTGTTGAAAGCGGCTCAGGCCATGCTTCAAATCTTCACTTCACTTCACTGCTCTGCCTGCCTGCCTGTGTCTCTGTGCCCATCCCATCCCTTCCCTTCCCACGTCTGCCCCACCCAGCAGCTGTGCCAGTCCTGCCCGTCTCTTGCGCATGGCGTCCATGCCAGTCCGCTCGGTGTGGCATATGGGCCAGTCGAGGTCCCTTGGGTCCTGCGGGGCAGCTGCTTGCTCGCACGGGCGTGTTTTCTAAAGTGCACGTTTCCGCTCTGAATACCTTCAATGTTTCTCTTTTACCACCCCACACCCTGCAGGCCATGTGCAGGAAACACACACAAACACACACGTGTGTACACACACACACACACACACACACACACACACACACACACACACACACACACACACACAGATGCACATACAGACAGAGAGAGAGAGAGAGAGAGAGAGAGAGAATGATTGAAGTAATCAAGTGTGTTTTTTACATTTCCCTCACCTACTGTCTTATAACCACTTGAAGGAGGATTGCTGAGTTATTTTTAGCAGGCTCTATTTTTGGGATGCGTCAGTGAAGTCTGAATGGCTGTCTTCAAATGAAGTTGTTTTTTTTTTTTATTCTTCTTATTATTATATTTGTCTCTGGTTGATTATTTTGAAATTGAGCAGTTGATGAGGTGAAACAAGGGATCAAGCAGGAATAATCTGTGTAGATTATAACAGCAATGCGTCAGAACGATAACCTGGATTATCACTGCCATCATCCACCCCCGCACTTCACCTTAGAGTAAGTGTGTGTGTGTGTGTGTGTGTGTGTGTGTGTGTGTGTGTGTGTGTGTGTGTGTGAGGGGGAGTGTAATACAATGCTGTTGGGAGGAAGGGCTCCACTGAGGGAATAGATAATCAAACATGTATTTTGGGCCAAGTGCATCTTCAGAATCCTCAGCAGCAGCAGCACTGCCATTTTGTGAGCACCGCATACTTGTGTCCTCTCTCGTGTATTTGGCACAGAGGGACAGTTGGTGGGGATGAGAGACGGAAAGGGGGGTGGGGGGGTGTTAAGGAGTGGGCGAAATGTAAAGCATGTGCATGCTGTGAATGTGTGTTGGAGTGTGTGTCTGTTGGAAGCGGAGGGCGGGTCAGATTTATGTCCCGCTCCATAAGTGTGATAAACCATACTTAGGGGCAGATGAAATAATCCCACCCATGACTTTGTAGTGCGCCATTGACGCACAATTTCTCCAGCACTAATATAATGCCACTACCAGAGCACAGAATGTCATATGTGCTTAATTAAACAGCACTTTTAACTTGGTTCTCTCAAAGTTTAAATTCTTCCATAATGCTGTGTCTGTGTGTGTGTGTGTGTGTGTGTGTGTGTGTGTGTGTGTGTGTGTGTGTGTGTGTGTGTGTGTGTGTGTGTGTGTGTATGTGTCTGTGTATGTGTAAGATGAGTAAGAGTGATCAGTTCAGGCCAATTGAGACTCTTTTAACTTGATTCTCTCAAAGTTTAAATTCTTCCATAATGCTGTGTGTGTGTGTGTGTGTCTGTGTGTGTGTGTGTGTGTGTGTGTGTGTGTCTGTGTATGTGTAAGATGAGTAAGAGTGATCAGGTCAGGCCAATTGAGACTCTGTTTTGTTGCCCTCGGAGTACGCAGCACGCTAGGCTGCCAAACCGCCCTTGTGGTGTTGGCGGTAAAATTCTAGAAGCCTGGGAACACGGGCGGGCTTATGGTGTGGCGCGGTGCTCCAAAGTGGCCCGTAATCAGATTAGCACTCTGGGCTTCGTCTCGCTGCTGCAATCTCAATCTCAAGCACACGTGCAGATTAGACTTGCCGCATGCCATTCACGCCTGACGGACACACACACACACACACACACACACCCACACACAGGGGAGTTGAGTATGAAGTTGCATATCTGATGAACACCAGATTGAGAAGCATACAGTATGTCAGATTGAGAAGCATATGTCAGAGTGGTGGCTGTTCGTTTTTTGGTGGCTTTGTCCCCCGACTCTTAAAGTGGGCCAGTGTGTGTGGTTAAGTGTGAGTCCACATGATATGATGTAATGCCAGCACAGTTTTTGTTTGAGACTGAAGGAGTGCAGTGGGCCTTTAAACCCACCATGTTCCGTGTTCTGTGTTCTGTGTTCTAAGTTCCAAGGTGATCGGTGACCTCAAGGTCAATTACTGGAAGGTCAAATGTCAGGTGATGATGCTGGTTGGTTGGTTGGTTCCTTGGTGATCCTGGCTTAAGGCCGGTTATGTAACACCTGAAGAAGACCAGCTCCGGAGTGAGCTGGGGAGTGATGTCACTACTGTAGGGGGGAAGGGAAAAGGGGGAAGGGGGGGGGGACCTGTGTCCATGCCAGGGCAGTTCATGGAATGATCTGATGGTCAGCTTGATGAGCTGAGTTTAGCTCAGCTATGCAGTTAATTGTGTAATCAAAGCCGTGTCTACAGATTTGGTTCGTCTTCCCCCTTGGGAGAGTCGCTAGATGCTAGACTAGAGTTGTTACATGTAGAAGATGGATGCAGGCATTTCAATAGAGACCCACCTACTTTATGTTACACATATTAATTAGGGCTAGGTAGATGTGTAAAGGATTGTAATGAATACAATGTAAGTTTTGTCTGTAGATTTGATGTGCATTGACTTGAATGAGATTGCTGGTAGATGAAAATAGATGTACATGCAAGATGGATAGACTTTCAGAAACACACCTGAAATTGCAAGAATTTCTTTTTTATTATTATTATTATTATTATTATTATTATTATTTATTACTATTTATTTGTTTGTTTGTTGGTTTGTTAGGTTTTTTTTAGCATATATATGACTTTCATGTCCTAGTATTTGAGAATTCAAAGCACAGTCCAGAATCCCTAGAAATGGTGGACCTATTGTAAGCAGCCTGGCCTTAACCTGACCTGCTGTGTCATATGTCATGCCTGTGTTGGTGAGAGAGAGAGAGAGAGTAGGGGAATAATGGGATGTACTTGTCGTGTGTGTGGGGGAAGGGTGGCTTGTTGATGTCCCCATGGCTGTGTCACCTGTTGCCCACACGAGGAGGGGGATTTAGGCCCCACCGCTTTGTGCTCTTAGACTTGGAGTGGGCTTGGGAACGCCGAGGCCTGGGAGAGGGAGAGAAAGATGGTGTGTGTGTGTGTGTGTGTGTGTGTGTGTGTGTGTGTGTGAGCAGTGAAGAGATGGTGAGTGGTGTGCGAGTGCTTGCCTGAGAGGGGAAAGGAAGAAAGAGCCCATATTTGAGGTCCACTGTTACATAACCACCAGCACGCCCACCGCCGCCTTCTAACTGGTGTTGTCACGGCGATCTGTCAGTCTGGTCATGCAAGCAAGCCCACCAGTCATTGTGTCTTAGTGTGTCAGACATCATCACTCCATCGGGGTCCACAAGAGTGTTTGTCTGAAGAGCAGTCTGAAGAGTTTTATTTGTGCTTTGACCAGCAATTAAACACAGTGGCCTTCCACAATAAATCAGGCTAAACCTAACATCATCTTTTCTTGTGTGTGTGTTTTGGTGTTGGTGATTGGGTCCATCTTGGTGACGGACATAGTTAAATTTTAGATTTATGTACTGTACAGCATCATAGAGCTAAGTAGGTCTAGATCCATTCCATGTGTGTGTCTGTGTATAGTAACAGCACCACCTTGTGGACAAGGACATGAACTACTGTTTTGTAACTACAGTCCCTCTACCACTAGAGAGCTTTCACCAGGTGCTTCTCTTACTCTTTCTCACCACTTTTTTTTCTTCCTCTTTTTCCATTTCTCTCTCTCTCTCTGTCTTTCTCTCCCTCTCTGTCTTTCTCTCTCTCAGATGTGATCAGTATGTGACACAGCTGGACGAGATGCAACGTCAGCTGGCAGCTGCGGAGGATGAGAAGAAGACGCTGAACTCGTTGCTGCGGATGGCCATCCAGCAGAAGCTGGCGCTCACTCAGCGTCTGGAGGACCTTGAGGCGCCCATCTCCCCCTTGAGCAACGGCAGCGGTGCAGGAGGCAGCCCACGCCGGTCCCGCGCTAAGCAGCTGGGCACCAAGTCCGGCCGCGCGCCCCGCAGTCCGCTGCGTTCCAGCCCGCGCTCCAGTCCCGTCTTCATGACCCCCACCGGCCCCCAGGGCATGGCCAACCACTTCCGGGTCATCTCCCGGAGCCTGCACGGCAGTCCTGTAAGAACTCGCCAACAACAACACCACCACCACCGTACATCTTCCTCTTCCTCGACTGTTTCCTCCTCTTCTTCCTCTTCGTCTTTCTCACCCCCCTCGTCTTCCTCCTCGCTCGTCCCCCAGCCGTCCACTTCCACATCCGCCCAGAGCCTCAGCTCCACGCCTCTTGCGCGAGACGCCACATTCGTGCGTCGCCGAGGCTCCGAATCAGAGTCGGTCGCCTCCTCCAGCGGCCTGGGCCCGTTTGAGATCTCAGGCCGGCCCTTCGTGGCCCCTTCCTCCTCATCGGGGAGAAGGGAGGCTGGGAAACGAGTCGGCCGCTACGACACTTTCATCAAAGAGCGTCGCACCTCGCTTCCTGCTGACAAGCCCAAGACTTCGCACTCGCGATCCGCGGACAATTTAGCTTTGTCCTGGGACGTTGCCGTGAGCAACAAGCAAACACAAAGAGCTGTTAGGTCGGCACAGAGAAGTGTGGTTGCCTCTCGTACGACACCGGGTGTAGTTCAGGGAAGGCAGGCCAAATGCAATGTTTCTAAATCAAAATCTCTAGAAACGACTGCCTGCGTCTCCGCTTCCCCTTTAAGCCCTGCCGTTTCCCCTTCTCCATCAATCACGCAGTGCCTTAGAGCGCCTTCTGTCAGTGGTTCGTCCAATAAGGAACGGGAGGCGTCGGTCACTAATAGGAGTGGGCGTTTCGTTCGATCAGGCCCCTCTCTTAGTGGAACCCAGTATGTTGAGGGTTCCGCCTCCCGCTCTTATGGATGGACCAATCCGAATCGCCGCTCTGAACAAATCAAACCGTCGACCAATCACAGCTCATCTCAGAAAGTGCATCTCGGACGACCACGTTCTGAGCCCAACCGCTAGTGCATCCAGTAGATGATAATGGCAAAAGTTTCAGATTGACGTTACAGCAAATAAACCTGTGATATTGAACTGCTCTGAACTGAGTGACACCACATCCTAGTCTGTTAGACCCTAGCAAGACCCAAGGCCCCAGGCCCTAGCAAGACCTCCTCTACTGTTGGCTAATTTATCAAACTCTCCTACATTGCACACACTGTAATACTGTGGCCCATCCTTTGAGCTTAACTAGTTGATTCTCAACCAGTTTACACTGCCACAGGTGAAATGTTTAGATGTAAACTCACACTTCTGGCGTCCATTTCTCAAAAGCATGCTAACTAGTAGCAACTTTGTTGGTTGCAATGCAATTTCCCATTGGCAACTAACTACGTTAGCACCAGCACCTATGCTTTTGGGAAACGGACCTCTGGTTGGTCACCGATCCATGAAGCCTTTCCTCAGAGATTTATATTTTAGTACTTCAACGTTTGTAAATATATTACACATTTATTAATAGTATCTCCCTGCACCACAATTCTGTGAGCACATTTCTTACCCGCAAAGCGCAAAACTTGAGACATTTTTGTAATGTGTTTTTAAAGTGTACTGTAAATGGCTCTTTTAGTGATACTATAAGTGAGAAAGAAAGTCTGCGACACCAAGTTTACGTAAATTAAACACTAAGTTTAAGTAGATTTATTTGGGAGCAACTTGGAGTCGCAGGCTTTCTTTCTCACTTATAGGCCTTGTACTTGGTGTCATGAGAGGAAGTAGCACCAATTTTAAACGGATGTGCATACTTTTTTGCATTTTCCTTCATTGATGTTGCCATTACATTCCAAGCTAACAACTTATGTTTTATGTCTCATTTTTCACCATGTTTTCGCCCTGCTTGATTTGAGCTTAGAGTCATGGCTGTTGCCCAGCTGAATGTTCTGTGTGTTGATGCATTTCTCCCCCCGTTTTTCCCCTGCCATTGATGTTTCTCTCTGGTTGTTGTTGTTGTCTCCGCAGCGATGAAAGGTTGCCATCTCTCCTCCGCCCCCTCCCCTCTCCAACCTGGCAACCTGTGTTGGGGAAGCGTTCATGTCGACCTCCATCTTTCTGTGTCTCCTCCACCCCGGCTCCCGTGTGTGAGGGAGCGTTCATGTCGACATCATCCCACCTCCATGTTGTGATCCTTCCCCCTGCCTGCTTCTCCAACCCTCTCTGCATCTCAGCCCTGACAGACCTCAACAGCGTTCACCAGGACCTCTCCTCACCTCTCCTCTCTCTTTCAGTCCAACACTCATCTGTCTTTGTTTCTTTCGCTCGCTCGCTCGCTCTCCATCTCTCTGTCTTTACTTGGCATGTCTATGACTGGCCTAGTTTTTCTTTTCTTTTATTGTTGTTTTTTTTTTTTTTTTTTTTTTTGTCTTTTTGTACCTCTCCACTCTGTTTGTATTGTCTCATCTTCTTTTCCAGTTTCCTGTCCAGTCTTGCTTTCATTCAGTCTTTCTTCTTGTTCTATTGTCCTCTTTTCACGCTGTCTGGGTTGTGTGTGTGTGTGTGTATGAGTGTGTCTGCTTTTGGGAAAGAGGAAAAGATGGGGGTTGAAAGATGCATAATAACATTATGCCATGGCTGAGGTTGCCAGCATTTTGCTTTCCCCTGTTGGGGGAGTCAGCACAAATCCATTCCATATCTTGCCTTCAACCATCAAGAGTCCAAGGGCATTGACTTGCACCTCTAAACCACTCTTCAGACCAAAACCTTTTAGGAATCGGACTTCAGATGATGGACTTTATTTGTTTGTGTGTATGTGCGATTGATTGTTTATTTGTTTTCTTTTGTACAGTATTAGCTTTTTAATAATGACAGAAAGGCAAAAGGCCTTGTTTTTTGAATAGGAAAAAAATGCAAAGAAAAAAGCTGTAAAAAGCAGGTTAAGTTGGAGACTGCTGTAATCTACATTGTGTTGGCTTGTGGCACAGCTTAGTGTACTGCAGGTGTGAGCGGTGTAAACATGAAGTCTTTCTGTGTAAAGGACCCCTAGACAACAAGCACATACCAACAGGGTGAATTCCCTCTGCTGGGAGCATCACTGAAAATCAATAACAAAAAAAAAAAGTTTTGTTTTTGTTTTTTACTTTAGTTGACTTTACATGTGACCATATGATATGATATGATCTGCCCATCACTCTCTTTTGAATTTCATGGACTGTTGTGAGCCATTTGGAAATTGGAAACTTTTCAGGCCCCCGCAGTCTCATTAGCCATCTCCCCGATGGGATGTCGTCTTTTGTCATGTCATGGTTGTCGTGTTGGGAAGATGCGCTCTCAGGCTCTGTGACCAGTGAAGTCATGGAAACACAGAAGGAAATAACAGAAGAGTTCAACCACAACTCCAACACAAACTCCACTTCTAGCTATGCACAGCCCCATGACCGCCTAAAGCCCAAGTGACTCAACTCAAGGACAACCAAAAACAAACAAACGACCTGTGTACTGTTAGACTTCCTCTCATGATACCTTCCTCTTGAGGGCTGTGTGTGTGTGTGTGTGTGTGTGTGCGGACTGAGATATGTGTGTGTGTGTGACTGGATGTGTGTGTGTGTGAGACTGGATGTGTGTGTGTGTGTGTGTGTGTGTGTGTGTGTGTGTGTGTGTGTGTGTGTGTGTGACTGGATGTGTGTGTGTGAGACTGGATGTGTGTGTGTGTGTGTGTGAGTGACTGGATGCGTGTGTGTGTGTGGAGTGTGTGAGAGACTGGAGGAGAGAGTGATTACCTCTTGACCCCTTCTGCCCATCAGGGGTTTTGTTAGTCCCAGCATAGGATCATGGTTTGGCTTTACTGTGAGAGCCCTTTCCCTGCTTTGCTAGTGATCATTACAGCAAAGACAGTTTTATTTTTCACACCAGGTTACACTACAGACCTTCATTGGAATGTTTATTTTAGTGTGAAAAAAGGATCATGCAAACAGATAGATCATGAGAATAGTGCCTTAATTTTGATGATTTGCAGTTTCCAGTTTTGATTTTCTTTTTGTTTTTCCGTTTTCTCTTTAGAGCATTGCAGTATTTCTTTAAACAAAGAAATGTTTTAGTATTATTTTTTACAAAGGAAAAAAAAGATCATGGGAAATTATAACATTTATTTGTACTTGGATATTTTGACGTCATTGGCCCCTGAGCTGAAACTTCAGAAAGTGCTTAATTTGTCGCCTCAATCATGTGTCTGGGCATACAGATGCTTTTAATCTGTGACCCCTTGGAGCTTGTTTGAAGCCCGTGCTGTTAGCCAAAGCACAATTGGGTGTAGCCAGGTAGCCCACTTTCTTCTCAGAATTTGGGAATCGGCATCCTCACACGCTCCAAAGCAGTTTGGTCGCTGTCTTGGAGCGTGTCCATAAGGTCATAGGTGAAAAAATGACCATTGATTCTGTCAAGCAATGTTGTCATTGTACGGGTGACCGATTTTATGTTTGCTGCTCGTCATACATGACGGTGTACTAAATGCGTTTGGTAGGCTGTTAACCTCGACCTTGACCTGTACCTGTACCTATTGTGTGGTTGAAATATGGGACGCTTGTCTCAAACGTCCTCTTAACTTCAAAAGTTTTTATCCTGACTTGCTTTGGTACATTTTACTATTAAGGTGGAACTCTTGAGATAAATGGCTCATATTAAAATATTGCTGTTTTTGTCCTACCAGGATTTGATTTGTGAGCTAAATATTAGTGTCTTGGGAAAAAAATAAAGTTACATAATGTTTATCCGCTCTTGTATGGTTTTGTTCTTGTGCAGAAGTTGCGCATCCTGCGCAAAATGCATCATTCATCCTTTGGTAATGTTATCTTTTTGGTTTTCTGACTGACATTGCATAATGCCATCTGTTGTAAATTCTCGGTATTACAATTGTTGTCTTGTCCCTCCGGAGGCGGGGCTTCTAAATTAAAAATACCGCTGGTTCAGAAGAGACTGGAATCACCAAGTTTGTAAATAGTTAGAGCTGTCATAGCCGACCACCTCCGGATACTTTGAGGAGCGCACAGCTGTAGCATGCAGTTCTAGAATGTCCTACAAAACTGTCGGAGTCCTTGGTCGCGCTCTTTTGCAAAGTGGCAATAGGACACCACCTCTCGTCAGGTCCAGAAAACTTCAGAACTACTCTAGTAAATGTACGTCTTGTGGCGTCAATAATCAAGAGGGGAAATGTGAAGAGAAAAGTTGTAAGCCATGTGCATCGGGTCCTCCGACCTCCCCTGCCATCCACAAGCATGTGGTGGGTGGGAAAAAGCGCACCGAGGAGAAGATGACTTTGTCCGGAAGGTCCTACTCTTCTACCGCCCTCAAGGTGGACCAGAGGGCCTACCTGTGGGCGAGATACAATGAGATGAAACGTCTTGTGCAGGGTATGTATCACGAGTTCACCCCATAGTTTCCTGTGACATGTTTTTTTGTATCGCAAGACTTTTGTTTTTAGTGAGGTGGCATTTAACCTGCACCTTTTAGGCGAACACATCACCTTGATCATCTCAAATCACGTTTTAATTCAGTGTTTTATTTTCAAATGTTGCATTTTACTATGCATTCATTCAGCAGGCAAACTATAGCAACCACTGATGAGTCC
Source organism: Sardinella longiceps (assembly GCA_027497455.2). Lineage (NCBI taxonomy): Eukaryota > Metazoa > Chordata > Actinopteri > Clupeiformes > Clupeidae > Sardinella > Sardinella longiceps. The sequence continues at coordinate 22,639,841 of JAODXP020000018.1, read as the reverse complement.
AGTTGATCCTTGATCATGTGCAAATCCATGTCCCACTTTCTAACGCTTGGTCATATTCCAATGTTTTTTGGCGACAGATTTGGAAACGGACCATGACCCTTTTTTCCCTAAACGGTGTTTGTTTAGTTGTGCTTACTCGACATGGACATATTTGCTGTTACTAAAATTGCCACTCATAGGATGTGACTGGTAAAACGTCAAAGTAACGCCAGCTTGTATGTCAGAATATAATTGATATAATAAATATACGTTTTAAAAATATGTTCTATTTGAAGCATAGGATATTCTTCTTTTCTATTATTCTATTGAAAGAATGTAATCATTGACAACAATGAAGGTAATTTTCCAGTATCTGAACCCATTTTGAACTTGGGAGTTGCATAATACTTTAAAAAACTGACTGGCATGTCTGGCCCAGGTTCCCATCCTTTGAAAAGGGTACTACAGTGAGTGCACCCTCTTTCAGCTACTGTTTCCCACTCTTGGGCTAAGAGAGGGAACCTTTGGCGTTTTGTAATTTCCCATTCTCTCTCTCTCTCTCTCTTTTGCTTCTGCCTTAATCCTGTCTGGCTCCCACAGCAGCACTGCATCAGTCTCCTGTGACCCTGGCTGCAGTGGACAGCTGTGCTAATCCCCTGAAGGAGAGGGGAGGAGAGGAGAGAGGGAGGTGTGGGGGAGAGAGAGAGACCCATGGGCCACATGGAGGGGAGGGAGGGTGGGAAGGCAGTACAAATGAGTCAGTAAAAAAAAAAAAACATAATGGTCCATTTTCAGGTCTGAAACGTGATGTCCAAGTTTCATCTGCACATCCTCAAATGTACAGTAAAGTAAACAGCCTCAAGTTGAAGATGACAGAAGGCTGCAAAACGTTTTATTGTATCATCCATAAAACTATTCTCTGATAAAACTGTATGTCTGCTAAACTAGGCCCAGATGCTCTGTCCCTCAAACAGGTGAAAGGTTGTTTTGGAGTGTTTGTGTTTGTCCCTAGTATCAACAGCATGATTAATGAAGACTATTAGGCTCAAAGAGCAAACACTAGTGCTCATACTAACAGCCTGCACACACAGGCATGGCTGTGTGCAGGTCAGGATATCAAATGAGATTTAGTAGAACCACACATTTGCTAAATTGCACTCATCACAACACAATGTCTACTATGAGAGATGGGCAGGTTAGAACCATTGGGCCGTCTGTACGGTTTAACGCAAGCAAGCCCTTCATTACATATAAAGTGGCCCCAAATCACACAAGAAAAAAGCCCACCAGGATCATTTTATTGCTCGCAGCATTTAGTGACAGCCAACATGGAACAGAATAAAGTATTATATATATATTATCCTAATAGATGTTGTGGATAGTCCTGCTATGTAAAGGGGTCAAAATAGAGAAAGTCACTGTTTACAAAGCAAGTCCCTAATTACTCCCATTTCATTTTGAAGTGACACTTTTGCAAGTGGAGGGCACTGTGAAGATTGTTTCACCTGCTTGCCAGACCACACTTGCTCTTACAGGCATGTCAGCCCCTATACCTAAGCACTTCACTCACCTCACATTTGTTTGGGACGAAACTCAATGTGGTGGAAATGTGTAGGGATGTCTAGGGGCCCATCTGGGAAAGGGCGAATGAAAGGCATGGATGAAAGTCATTCTTCATCTGTAAATGCAAGGTGCTTCAGACAGTGCATGTTTTATTGTTTTGGTATTGTGGTTATTAGCATGTGGATCCTATGGGGCTAGATAAATTAATGAAATATAAAGCATCAATGAACAAATAATACAAGAAACATAAATAAACAAACAAACAAACATAAATAAATAAATAAATAAATAAATAGCAGTTGATGTTCATTTCGGTTGTAAATCCCTCACCCTCACTATTAAGCGGTCATATTGCTGAACTCCCTCATGTCCCGCCTAACAGATCTGCTCCCCCCTGGCGTATGCACTCTACTCAACTCCTCCACCATCTATGCCAACAACGAGGTGAGTCTGGCCGAGGTGGACATCTATGGCTTCGACTATGACTACACATTGGCCCTCTACTCCAATGCCCTGGACTCCATGATCTACACCACTGCACGAGACTTCCTCATCGAGCACTACAAGGTGGAGCCTTTACACACACACACACACACACAATAGTATTTCATGTAAAGTTATGGCTTTTTGATGTTCTTGCTTTATTGCTTACACACTGTTTCCATATATTTAATTCATATAAAATACATGAACATTAAATATTTGTGGTGTTGTTATGCACTTGGAAGAAAGAAGAAAGCTAACATTCAGATGTTTATTTTGTTTCAGTACCCAGAGGGGATCAGAAAGTATGATTACATTCCCAATTTCGCCACTCGAGGGCTTCACTATGATATACAGAAGGTATTTAATATTTGATGCATACTGTATTTTTTATCTAGCGTAAATGTCTTGCCTTAACATAAACACACACACACACACATGAACATATTTGTTTGATTTCAGGGTCTTCTGATGAAGATAGATGCTTTCCACTACATTCAACTAGGAACAGTTTATCGGTGGGTATAATTCTACAATATATCAAGAATCCACATATTTATATGGTACCAAAGCATGTTTTGTATGTAATGGATGTGATAGCATCGTAACAGTTTCAAAGATATCCGTGCACACTTTGCATCATTATTCAACACAAATGATATGAAGAGGAAATAATATGTGAATAATAACAACAATGCCTGTGTTGTGTTTTGTCTGATCTGGGATCAGTGGTCTGAGAGCCGTCCCTGATGAGGAGGTGCTGCAGCTCTATGAAGGGACCCATCACGTCCCCCTCAACCACGTCAGTGGCTTCTACGGCAAGGTCCCTGTGCTCTTCTCATAGTACACATACAGTAATATCTGCAATCATTACAGTAGTATACTAGCCTGGGAATTCCCATTCTCCTTTGCGCGCTTATTTCATTTCACTTTGCAAAGCAGCATGGTGACCATGGCCGTTTTTCTCACATGCTTTCGGTATCCAATCGCAGAACAAAAAGGGATTTGTACGGCCCTCGATTGCATTTTACGTCACGTGGTGGCTCTGGTATTGGCTCCAAGGTATGTACAGAAGCTATGATAGACATTCGTAGCGGCCAATAAAGGGCTTTGGACAATCGTAAACGATGCTTCCGCTACGAGAAATGCAATAGGTTGGTCTCCAGACTAAATATCACTTGTGATTTTAGTTTGGCATTCGCCAGGCTAGTAGTATTCAGTATAACACACTACTAACCTTAGAGCCACCCCTTTCCATGCAAGTGCATGCTAACATAATAGACTGAGTAATTACCTAAGTAGCCATGGAATCTTTGCATAAGGTGACTCTGACATACTGTTAAAATTCGCTTTACTGTAGAAGAAATGATTAGTCTTAAAGTATAAAGTTATAGACCAGTATTTGAAAGAGGCATTCTCTGAAATTGAATTGCATTGAATAAGCTCTCTGCACATCTCTGACTGTCTCTGCACACTGAGCTGCCACTGCCACACATATTCCTCTCAAAACAGGATGTTATTGAGCAAGAAGCTGCGTCCCTGTTAAACCGCACACTTCATTACCCCAATCTAACCTGATAGAGCACTGTTGTGTTGGCTACAGAAGTTACTTCAACAGTGGTGCATGAGTGTGTATACTGTGTGTGTGTGTGTGTGTGTGTGTGTGTGTGTGTGTGTGTGTGTGTGTGTGTGTGTGTGTGTGTGTGTGTGTGTGTGTGTGTGTGTGTGTGTGTGATTTAAAGGTCTGCTAATCAAGTGAATTGTGTTCAAATTCTTTCCCTTCTTAAAAAGGCACCCACAAGTGCAATGCACTGTGGGATATTTTTTTCTCTCAGCCCAAAACACAGTTTATAATCTGTGTCACCGTCAGTTACTGTCTCACTCTTTAAAAACACAAAAACACACGAAGCATCCAGCTTCTAAAAATACACAAAAGCATGAGAGACTGTCATAGAGAGAGAGAGAGAGAGAGAGAGAGAGAGAGAGAGAGAGAGAGAGAGATTTGTAACAAGTGAATACTCATTGAATGTTTTAAAACCTAATTATATGTGAAGTTGTGTTTTATTTGGTATTCATCTGTGATTGTTCCCATCCACGCAGGGCCCAATTGTGAAGCAATTCATGGATGTTTTCTCCTTGCCAGAGATGACCCTGCTGGCTGTGGCCAACGACTACTTCATCTCCAGCAACATCGAGTATGATCCTGTGCACCTTTACCGAGATGTGTCGGTGAGACGAGGTCTTGTTATATACACCACATTAAAGAAACACACACACACACACACACACACACACACACACACACACTGTGTTTTTATTCTTATCTTGCTAGCGCTCCATGGTTCATGTTTCTGCTGGTTGTTGAGGATCAGGTTCCTAGTTCTCTGCATCCACTCTCCGGTAAAGTTAGATTGCTTCCCACACGAGCAGGGTCATCTTTCTGCCCTCACAAGAGGCGAACCTCCGCACCGACCGCAGATTACGCCCCATCCAAACAATGAGCCTCCGCATCATGAGTCCTGGGGGGTGTGAAAACAGCCCTGCACCAGGACTAACGCTCTCTGGTTTCGGGGTTGGTCACGGGCCAGGGTGCAAGTCAAGACCTTGTTTCACCACTGATTCCACTTTCCCCTCTTCTGAAAAAAAAAAACAGGGACTTTGTGCAAAAGCACGTCTGCCAGTGGGGGACTATTTGCTCCTTGAGCCCCTAAATCAAGGGCCGTGTGTGTGTGTGTGTGTGTGTGTGTGTGTGTGTGTGTGTGTGTGTTTGGAGTGTTATGTGGATATATTGCTTATCGGCTTGGGATGGAATTAAATTAAACAGGAAACAGAAACTAGATTGGATCGGATTGAATTGGAACGGGACAGGTGTTCTGTCAAATTAGACACTCTCACTAAGCCTTATCCTTTCTGAAATCAATCCAGGAAGGTTGGCAGGGGATTTAGAAATGATGACTCACATTTTGTTTAGCTCTGAATTAATGCTGACAGGCACCAAAAAAAAGCCCCTTTTGTCCTGCAAGATGTCCTCTACCGTGTTGATTAAGCTACTCAGACTGCATTGGGTCACCTTAAAATACTGCATTCATCTGCAAATTTTCTTTACTTTTTTATAGGAGGCCATTGGAATGGTGCATATTAAAGGCTACATGTATAAATGGATCATGCAGGACTTGGGTAATGATCCTTTAATGACCCTTGTTTTTATTCTATGTCTTTTCAAAATATATGTGGATTTGTCATAACTGCACTTCTACTGAAGCAGTAAATACAGTAATGATGTACTGGTATGTGTCATTGGCTTAAATATGGTTCTAGATCTTGTGGACACATGTTAATTGTGTGTGTGTGTGCGTGTGCGTGTGTGTGTGTGTTAATTCAGAGAAGTACATCTTAAGGGGAGAAGAGACGTATGCTGTCCTACACAAGCTGGTCAGCCAGGGGAAAAAGCTTTTTCTCATCACCAACAGTCCATTCAGCTTTGTGTGAGTATCACTACAGTTTGCAGTGCTGTGGAGGATGGAATGGACAGATGGATGGACTGATCGATGGATGGAAAGAGAGGGAGGGATGACAACCAAAAAATGGTCCAGATTCAAGTGAGAATGAGTGTCCAGTTAGTGCACTGAATCTGTCCTCAGTTGGATTTCTCCACACTGTCATGGGAGTGTCACAAAGCAGAAGTTTAGTTTTTGGATTTCAAGGTTTCCATATTTAGGCTTAAAGGTCAACTTCACTCAAATTTCAACAAGAGCTGTATTGCTCAAGCTACAGTACAAGTTGCCCTTTAATTTGGCACTTTGTTGTCATTTGAGATGGATCTACGGTACATCCCGCGAGCCCCCTCATCTGTCCATGCCTGTAGACTCCCTGGGTCTTAGTGCCCCATATTTGATTTATGTTTATCAAGTTCATTGCATATTTTATCCTTATATTCAGTTTAACCCTTTTTGTTTTGTCTGTGTCCTGTCTGTGTTAATGTAATGTGTGCTGCTGCCTTGGCCAGGGCTCACTTGAAAAAGAGATTTCTATCTCAATGTGATTTTTGTTCCCTGGTTAAAAAAAAAAAATGCCAGTCAAGCTAGTTTCATCTGATCTTTTTTCCTCTTTTGCCCTGCCTGCTTGTAGGGATAAGGGCATGACGTACATGGCGGGCAACAACTGGAGGGACTTCTTTGATGTGGTCATTGTGCAGGCAGACAAGCCACATTTCTTCAATGACTGTGTCAAGTAAGTGTTCATAGGACTGTGGTACTTACATGTCTCCACTGGACTGTATCTGGTGGTCCAAGCAGGAATGGCTCTCTCCTCAATATTGTGTTTGTGGGTGCAGGCCGTTCAGGCGTTTGGATGGCAATGGAGACCTGCAGTGGGACAAGATTACCAGTCTGGATAAGGGCCAAGTGTACAAACAGGTTGGTCCAGTTTAGAGCTCTTAGAAGACAAATTATTAAGAGGAATCATCAGTTACACTAACATTTTTGTAGCCTGGTAAGTATTGCTTGCTGAAGGGGTTATACGTTTAACTGACGTTATTATACGTTTGACTGATAACACTCTAGTTCTGCATTCACTACACCTCCTTCTGTTTGCTGATTAGATATTATAAAAATGCAACCCTGGACAGCAAGTTCAATGGGATCAAATCCAGACTTGCACTAATAAGGAGATGCTGACCAAGCAGATATGCACAAATTCAGCATGGCCAGGCTAATATATTTGCTAAAAATCCATAAATTCCCCCTCACATTCCTTTGTGTGTGACATTCTGTGTGTACTAAATGCCTGTCCTCGTCTCCAAAACCACTCTGATGTTTGTACTCAGTCCTCTGTGAGTGAGGACAAAGTGGGAACAAAGTGTGTGAGAACAACATTCTACTCTGTCCAGTGATCTGGAACACTGGAGTGAGATGCATTTTATTGGCTGTTCCATTTACTCATCAAATGGTTCTAATGGTTCCGGTCCATTGCAGGGGAACCTCTTTGACTTCCTCAAATTGACGGGCTGGAGGGGGTCCAAAGTTTTGTACTTCGGTGACCATCTCTACAGTGATCTGGCTGTAAGTCTGACATTCACTACAATATGTGTTTATTTTCACAATAGTTACATATTAACGTATGCCATTTATCTTGTGTTGTGACTGGTTGTGATATTTGAAGTGATTTAAGTGATATTTAAAAAAACAAAAATGGCTGAGATTTTGAAATGATATTTGAAGTGATTTCAGTGATTTTTAATTCATGTGGAAGTCTGTTATTTTCTTATTAAATGAATATTCCACCCTTTTATGAAAATGATTAAAGTTATTCACCCTTTTACCAAAAGTTACATATGTGGGTAAAAGCATTTTGGTCTCAGTGCTTGCATATTCCTAGTCTGGCAAGCCCAATTTTACTTTTTTCTTAGCTTTAGTTTTGCATTTGCATTGGCAACTCTTTGCAAACATTACATTCCAGCACTTATAAAATTGGGGTTGTCAGACTTGGAAAACGCATGCAATGAGACCAAAATGCTTTTGCCCTGTAGAACCTGATAATGTAATAATTCCCAAAAATGTAATAACTCCCGATAATGTAATAAAAATTCCCTCATAAGGCCCTAAAACATGTAATAAAACCTGATAATGTAATAAAGTCCCAATAATGTAATACGGCTGATACATGATCGGGTTCTGCAAAATTGAGGCTAACCTGATAAAGTATTAACTTCCCATTAATGTAACATTTTATCACATGATCAATATGCCGATTTTTACATTATTGGGAAATGCACTGTATTACATTATCAGGATTTATTACATTATCAGGTTTTATTACATGTTTCAGGGCCTTATGAGGGATTTTTTATTACATTATTGGGAGTTATTACATTATTGGGAAATTATTACATTATCAGGTTCTACATGCCCACATATCTAACTCCAGGTAAGACCATGAATAACCCAATTTAAAAAAAGGTAAAATATTCCTTTAAGTATTTCTGACTGACATTGGACTGACATTTGGATTTGGATTCACATGAATTTTTTGCCAATTCCCCTGGCTCCTCCCTGCAGGACCTGATGCTTCGCCACGGCTGGCGTACGGGAGCCATCGTGCCAGAGCTGGATCTGGAGACTAAGGTGGTGAACACGGAGCAGTACGCCCAGAGCCTCACCTGGCTGCAGGCCCTCACTGGCCTACTGGAGCGCATGCAGGTGAGTGGAGCCGCCCGCCGTGGAGAGAGAAAGTAACCATGTGTAGGCAAGGGTCCGTTTGACCACTCGTACGTCTCAAACCCTCCACCTCGTCAACTCCAACAAATCCACAGCGTGGGAGTCGAACGTTTTAACCACTGAGCTGAAAAACTCAGACTTCCAACTCAGTGGTTAGAAAAGTTCTTAAGTTTAGGGTTGTAAGGATTTACCACGTACTGCCGCTAGCTAGCCCAGGCTAGTTGGCATCTGTTACACCTGCAGCAGTTATTTGGCAACTCTCTCTCTCTCTCTCTCTCTCTCTCTCTCTCTCTCTCTCTCTCTCTCTCTCTCTCTCTCTCTCTCTCTCTCCTCTCTCTCTCTTTTTTATCATTGTCTTCCTCTCTCCTGATCAGATCCATCGGGACCCTAGTTCCAGAGAGGTACTTCATGAGTGGATGCAAGAGAGAGAGGAACTACGGTGAGTGGCAATGGGTATCAGTCTCTCAGATCCTCATTATCTGGTTTTGAACTCAATTATCAACAATGTTGGGAGTAACGAGTTACAAAAGTAACTAATTACTGTAATGCATTGCTTTTTGTGATAACGTAAGGCATTACAGAAAAAAAAACTGGTAATATTTTCCTCGGTACAATTGTCAGTAACTCAAGTTACAATGCATTTTTAACTTGGAATGAAGTGGTGTTTTTTTTTCCTTTATACAAATTCGCCAAAAATCACTGAGAGGTCAGCAAGGGTAAAACATTTGCTGTGTCGGACTTAATGTAGAAATTCACAGTCTCCGCTTGTCATTCTCAACATTGATAACGAACTAATGAAGGTCATAGGCTACCGGAGGGCCCGAAGAGTAACTTAAATGTAATGCAACAGTAATGTAACACTTTACATTTTCAAAACACTAATATTGTAATGTAAGGGACTACTTTAAAATGTCAGTAACAAGTAATAAATAACGCATTACAGTTTTGCAGTAACTTGCTCAACACTGATTATCAAGTCATACACTGATTTAGCTACCAGGTAGACAGCAGACCTTTCACCCCTAAGCAGCTCTTAAGAAACAAAAAGGCACAAAAAGGTCTGTGCACATATACTGTGAAGTATACTGTATGTGTAAAAGTTGTTACCATGCTGTCTCCCCTGAACCAAAACTCAATAAATATAAGAGAAAGTCTTTCCAATAAACTGTGTTGAATCTCACCTCCCCATTCAATGCAACAATTAACCAGTGCAGTATTCATTCAAATCAGATATTATTTATTGAATATTGATATTACTAATTCTTTCTCTTAATCTCTCTCATTCTTTTTCACCTTGAAGGCAAAAGACAAAGAGTCTGTTCAACCCCCAGTTTGGCAGCATCTTTCGCACGTGTCACAACCCAACATACTTCTCACGCCGCCTGTGCAGGTTTTCAGATCTGTACATGGCGTCACTGAGCTGCCTGCTGAACTACGACCTCTCCTACACCTTCTACCCTCGCCGCACGCCACTGCAGCACGAGGCGCCGCTGTGGATGGACCAGCTGTGCACAGGCTGCATGAAGACGCCCTTCCTGGAGGAGATGGCCCACATCCGATAGGATAGATAGACACCCTCTAGTGGCTAACATGCAAATCTCTGGCTCCAGAAAGTAAACGTCCTGCCCTGTAGCTTATTGGTTCCATCTGTGGAGTTATCACTGGCGGATTAATTAGCTAATATACTAATTAGCTGTGCTAATTAGCTAGTAGGCTAGTAAAAGTAGAGCATGGTAGTTGGTAGCCCCAGTGGTGTTTAGATGTTAGTTGAGCTGGCATCTCACAAAGTGAAGGAAGGAAATGATTTGGTTACATAGCAACACATTTTAGCCTGATGTGATTGATGATGAAGTCCAGCAGAACTGCACCTTTCCTGTACACTACATTTTACCTAAACCCAAAGATTTTTATCATTCATTTGTTTATCTGTCCTTAATGTATATAGCATCCATATGAATTTGGAGATAATAACAAAACTAACTAACTGATAAAAAAAGGATACCTCAAATATTGTTGAATATTGCTTTAACTGAGAACTTCATTTAACATCATTTGCCCCTAAATGTACAGTCAGTCAGTGAACTACCCAGAATAAAAGACTCATAGTCTAAGCCAGGTGGTCAAAGGCCCGGGGGCCAACTACGGCCCTTGGATGTCTTTCATATGGCCCGCCATAATATCTAAAAAAGGGACTGGGCCTGTTAATCCAATACTACCCTTAGCTAGGTTTGGCCACCCATGGTCTAGGGCAGTGTTTCTCAAACTTTTTCAGACCAAGGACCACTTTGCCCCAAATTTTTCTTTCAGGCACCACCTACCCTCGCGCCCCCTCACCAAGTCGCATGCTGCTACCCCTTACCCTTTGACCAAATCAATAAGCATTTCTAAATTGCCATTGATGGACACTTCAAATTCAGATAGCTTGAAGTTTTTAATGTAAATTACAAGCCTGCTTCATAGTATTCATTGAACCACTCCTCTTTGGCTTTCAAATAATTTTTAGTGAGAAAGACTAAATAAACAATTTTTGGAAATCCTCTCGCGGACCACTTGAGCTTGCTCACGGACCACTAGTGGTCCCCGGACCACACTTTGAGAACCACTGGTCTAGGGCTAGGCTTATTGCAAAATGTAATTGTTCCCAATTACAGGATGTTATTGTATGTGTCTGATTGTCGGGAGCCATACTTTTTAATTGATTAATTGCATAGCCCCTCTATTTGGCTTACTGAATTAAAACACCCAAAAGGTATCTACAGTAGAAAAAGGCAAAAGACTGTGAAATGTGTCAATCCACAGAGATTTGAGGGGTAGTTGCATTTTATTTATTTTTTAAACTCTTCAATGTTTTAAATTGTTTTGATGTTGTCTTAGTCTATTTACATTTCATTTGTTGTTCATTGTGTTTTCGCTTATTTTTAGTTTCCGGTATCTCCTTTAAATAGACCTACAGTATGTGGTGATGTAAAATCTAGGTGCATTGGTGAAAATAATGTCTTTTTGAACGCACACTGATATCCAAAGCAGAGGCACTGCCATTTTGTATTTGAAATTGACTTCTTTTTTCTCCTCTAAGTGCCATATAATCATTTGAATACATCTACAGGACCCACTATTGGTGGGGCCAGTTCTAAATAGTGAACTGATATGAAAATGCCTTCGCCAGGCTGAGATTTTAAGCATGTATACTTACTGTAAATGACTACTTAAGAGGATGTAAGAATTTTGGATACATGGTGAGATGGAATTTGATTTAAATACTTAAGAGTGGCTTATGCAGGTCAGGAAGAGGTCATAAAGTAGCCTAACATCAAATCACGCACAATTTTAGCTGAGCCACTGAACTACAGTTTTAAAACCTGTCTGAACCTCATGGGGCCAAATAACACTGCCCCTATCACCTAGCCTGACATAGACCGACCATAATACTGCTGTTCATCCGTATTCATGGTCTGGAGGTTCTTTAACCTGATGCGATTATAGGGCGGGGGGAGGGCATTCACTTCTGGTTTGAAACGATTGGACAGCTCGTCTAATCAGCTTCGCTTATTGGCCGGTAGACTCTCTACCGATGTAAACTCGCCCCAGAAGACCGTTCCCAGACCATGAATACGGATGAACAGCAGTATTATGGTCGGGCTATGTCAGGCTACCTATCACCAGTAGGCCTACTATGCCCCCTCATACTCTACGCACAACTTAAATGGCCATGCCATGTACAAAAAAAATATATTAGTAGAGTTGTGTCATGTTTGTTTGTTATAGCTGAATGTATATGAAGAGCTCAAACCAATGTGCAATAATTAGTAGCCTATGTTAGGTCACTGTGTCATTCTTCTCTATTGTAGTCTTTAACGTCAATAATTGTTTATTTACCTTTGAAATGCATTTTGTGATGCTAATGATTTAAGCTTGGTCATAAAATGGGATAGGTATAAAAATGTATATTAAACTAAATAAAAATATTATATGATTGAAATGAGACTCTAATATTTTCTTTATGTTTCCCTTATGTTACCTATGTTGCACGCACTGATGATATTTTCCTGTTAGGTCTGTGTGAATAATGATGTAGGCTACATAACAGTAGGTAATGTTGTCTTCACATACAAAGTAATGTTCATATGGACTGTCATAGACATGATTTTTAGAAACAGGTTGGTTGCCAGAATGACCTGAAATTAACACGCCGCAAAATGTGACACTATAACCTTTCCATCAAACATTTATGAAACAACAAATGAATTCAGAGTGATGAACATTACCTAACATTTCTTCCTGGGGCCATCAACACGGGCAGGGTTTGCGTTACACTGCCCTCGTGTGTGAAAAAAGAGAAACGCGTGCGTAGTAGGCTACGGCCAGGTAAATGTTACCTTTCTCAGGTAGCAGGCGCATCGTATCGGTTCCCCGGAGTTGTAAATGTGATAGGCGGCACTAGATACGACTCACAAGAAGGAACGTACATGGAGGACAGACACGGCTTGTGTAAGTTTAAATAATATTTTTGATATAATATGTGTTCTCATTTAAACTATATGTTAATGTTATGGCAGTTTTGTAATGTATTGTTTGCGTGTATGTGAGCAATGTAAAGTTGAGGGAACCACGCATAACATTTGCATAGCAAGAGACTATAAACAAGAGATGTCACACGAAATAGCATCACATCATGTACATTTTTTTTTTTTTACTTATTCCTTGCAAGTGTTAACCATCAGAACAAGATCGTGGCATTAGCTATTCTGACTGAGTTGGTCTTATATCTTTTGGTGGCTTTATAAAGAGATCAATAGGCCTACATTGCAATGGTAAGCAGGGTTTGTCAGTTCTAGGACCATTGCAATGGCAAAAACGTGGTTGTACAACTGCATAAGCTTATGCTAAACGTGTAGGGCCTACATGTGCTTGTGTTAAACTGTAGGTAGGTCTCCGATTGGAGGTGGCTAAATAAAAGAACACAGAGTATTTATGTGCATTTCCTTGCAATTTTTTAAGATGTAAACAAAACCAAAGTTAAAATAGGAAAAAAGAGAGATCATTAATTGGAACACACCAGCAGAGATAAATTATAGATCTCCACTTAACCGAAACTCAATCTCTCCTCTCCTCTCCTCTCACCCTTTCATCTGCTTTCATTGCCCTCCCTCTTTCCCACCCCCTCACCCTGCTCCCTGACCTACCCTCCTTTCACTTACCCACCATCACACACACACACACACACACACACACACACACACACACACCTCCTCCTCCTCCTCTTCCTCTCTGTCTTCCAGTTACCCAGCATGCAGCAGGAGCTGTGGCTTAGAGCCAGAGCCCAGGTGCTGTCATCTCTCTCGTCCGTGTGTGCCATGCGAGCAGCCTCCGAACCCCACCCCCACCCCCTCATAACCACGGAGGCTGGTGTGAGAAGTGGGGTGCACCCTGGCATAGCGAATGGCGTAGCTGGAGCAGGGGACTCCCACCACTCCCACCCACACAGGGCCCCCAGACCAGGCCACCTCAAGTCCAGGTCGTCAGGACACGTACTGGCCCATGTGAACAATCATCATAGAGGTTAGTCACTCTGGAGGTCATAAGTGGTCAACTTTGCAATATTTTATTTATTGCATGTATTGTGATAAAGTGTTATGAAATAGTCCTTACTTGCAATAATAGTATACTTTGTTGCAAGTGTCATTTGTCTAAAGCAGGGGAGGCCAAACTTTTCTGTTTGTGGACAACATACTTGAAAATTGAATTTGCCGAGGACCAGTGCAAAATTTCAACCAGTTATATGTGGGGGGTCTTAGATTGCCTGTAGTTTAGATTGACTGCAATTAGGATTGGAAAACCCCAATGCTGTCTAAAACACTCTATATGATATATCATGCTTAATGACACTATTGACAAATATGTCACACTAACTTAGACAGGCTTCTTTTTTGAGCAGATTATCTTTTTGATGGAAAATGGGCTTTTGTCCATGGCAATGTTGTTCAAAATCACTGTGACAATGCTGAGACTATGACATATAATGATGTAATATTAATGGATTATATTAATGATGTAAGAATAATGTAACAACGGGCCACATTACATCTTGTATTTAGACTACATGGCGGGCCACTCGAAAGAGAGCCACAGGCTGCAATTGACCCCTGGGCCTTAATTTGGCCAAGCGTGGTCTAAAGTATACTCTGTGTATCATATATCCAACATTGTATCTCATCATGCATCCTCTTCTCCAAGTCACTTTGGATAAAAGCGTGTGCTAAAATGTAAAACTAAATGTATATTGTTTTATGTTAGTTTCTCTTATGAAATGAAGACGCACTCATGCATTGTAACATATATGATATACAATATTAGATTATTAGATGGATTATACCATATGTATAATTTATCTGATAGGGTCTTGCCAATAAGAATCAGCCTCCAGGCTTCCCTCATGTAACATAACCCACAAACCACACTGTGTGGTGTATAGTAGTACTGTAGTCAACTCTTGTAGTCACTTATCTGGAAAGGTGATGCTGTGACAATACAGTGTAGCGTAATGTAAAGCTTTCAACCATGCATACCTCTACACTGTATACCAGCTTTGATTTTAGGCAGCACCTCACATACTGTACAATGTGCTTGCTTCACATAATATTTCAATCAATAGTGATTATATGACAATGTTGTGTAATAAACAACACTCCTATTTATATTTTATTTTCTAATCACCTTTTAGAGTGTGTTAAAATCATCTGACATTGTACACAGTACCCCTTGAAATTTGACCTCAACTCAGATTTCAAGGGGTACTATACAATGTCAAATGATTAATGCTGTGCTGTCATTTCAGATGCTGCAGGCAGTGATGATGGTCCAGAGGGCTTCCGGCTCCTTCAAAACCCAGTCAAGAGTTCCAGGAGTCACCAGGAGCTTCACAAGGAGCTGCTTCTCGCCCACAAAAAGTAAGAGCAGCACAGTTCATAGGTATATCCCCACACACACCACATACTTCACAAACACAAACAATATGTTTCAATGGGGAAAAAACGTGAATAATTCCCGTCTGCATAAGTGGATTATGAACTTTTCAACAATCTTTAATAATCAGCGTATGAGAGCTCAACTTTGATCTGCATAAAGTGAGAGTTTTACCCCGCATACTTGTGAAAATACAACATGGAACTTTTAACTTAATGAACTTTTGGCCCATCTTGCTACACTTTTACCCTCTCTTTCCCTTAGTTACAAGCTATGTCAGTTCTGTTTGGTTTATTTCCCCACACAGATCATTTCACTTTTAGCATTACAAATTACCACTTTTCCTTAAATGGCTAGCCAAAACACCAAAACATTCTATATATTAAATACTCTGCTTACATGGTGGTCGGGCGTCTGAAAATACAACACGGAACTTTTAACTTAATGAACTTTTGGCCCATCTTGCTCCGCTTGTACCGTCTCTTTCCCTTAGTTACTAGTCAGTTCTGTTTGGTTTATTTCCCCACACAGATCATTTCACTTTTAGGATTATTTACCAAGGAACAGATACTGTAACAATCAAACCCATTACAAATTACCAAATTTCCTTAAATGTATTGCCAAAACACCAAAACATTCTTTATATTAAATACTGTACTGACATGGTGGTCTGGCATCCATTTCCAAAAAGCATACTGTAGTTGTTAGCCAGTTAGCAACTTAGTGGGTTGGCAATAGGAAATTGCATTGCTATCAACACAGTTGTTAGCTAAGTTGCTAACTAACTATGCTAACTAGCAACTATGCTTTTGGGAAATGGACCCCTGGTCTCTGTGGTCACCAAGCTTTCAAGGAACAAGAAAAATCCTCCCATAAAGTATGTCAGCCTGTGGAGGCACTGGCAGGTGTGGTGAAATATTCATGCAGGCCTCTCTCTTTCTCGCTCATCTTTTGTGTCAGGCTAGTGTGCGTGTAGACAGCCCGTAACCAGACACCTGCTCACGTTAGCGCCGCGGCCCACATAGTCATGGGATACCGGCCTGGATCTGGCTCTTATCTGGGCCAAAGCTGGCATATCTGTGCCAAATCGGGGTCGAAAGGGGTCCTGATTATCCTGGCACCAAAAAAGACCTGTTACGCATCTCAACCAGTGCAACCAATACAAACCACTGTGTTACCATAACATCAGCCTGAATCCTTTGGCTGGTGTCTGTGGTCCAGAATGATTTGCAAGTACAGTAGGCCTATATACAAACTACTGGAAAAGCTAGTGGTGTAATCTGGCTAATCTGTATCAGTCTTAGAGGTTTTCTCATGTGATCTAAATGAGGAACTAGTTTAAGATGGAGATGAGTGCAGACACATGAGCTGGATGAATCATAGTTCTATGGAAAGCTGGTACAGTGAATCATGCAAGGCTAAAGGTGCTTGTTGTGGTTGTGTGTAAAAGTGTATTTTTGTGTGATTTTATTCTGCTGCATTAGTAATCGGTATTGAAATGACTCCTTTTAATTGAAATTGAGTGCTTTGTTTGGATGCATAAAGCAATAATAAACTGGAGAAATATATAGCCTATATACAGTATGTATTAAAAATATATGTATTATGTGTGGTCAGTTTCCTTTGCTGACTGGCTGCCTTAACAAAAACCTTTTCTATAAAAGTGTATAAAGGTGCAGGGCACCTTTCTTGTACTGCTGTAGGGGTTTACTCATGCAATGCAATGCAGCCTCTTTGCTGCCCTTGATGTTTAGCTGTCCTATACTCAACAGGTTCCAGTAGTATGGACAGACACATAGTGGTCACACACACCAGCTTGCGTTGCGTTGCATCCTGCCACACTGGAGAGTAATCTCGCTGCAACCCAAGCTTGCATGCTGTCCAGTGTCCGGCGTGTTACGTAATGAGATGCAACCGAAGCTGCGCTCCTCCACGCTTGGTGAATTTGTAAAGACACTGACGGTCTGCTTGTGTTTTCCTCCCTCGGTTCCTTATCGTTATATATCTCAGATCTGCAGCCGCTATCTCTGTTTGGTCTGTGCGATATCGTGGCTTCTATTACGGCCTCCAAGCCAACTGCTGTTTTGTCTGTTGTGAAGCCAACAAGCTGATGCTATCACCATAGGCACCTTGAGATCTGTGTCAGGGTGATGATATGAGACACCCTGTTGTGTCTGATGCATCCGTCACCAACTCTCCAGCTGTATTGTCCAAGCCGCACACAATTGAGAGTTCAATTTATTGGCTGTGTGTGTGTGTGTGTGTGTTGCATATGTGTGTTGCTTGTGTAACGCGTGCGTGTCTTTGTGTGTGTGTGTGTGTGTGTGTGTGTGTGTGATGCATGTGTGCATTACATGTGTGTGTAGCTCGTGTAACGCGTGTGTGTGTGTTACATGTGTGCATTACATGTGTGTTGCTTGTGTAACGCATGTGTGTGTGTGTGTTGCATGTGTGTATTGCATGTGTGTGTTGCTTGTGTAACGCGTGTGTGTGTGTGTGCGTGTGTCTCCTCTGGCGGGGCAGGGGTCTGGTGGTGAGCAGTAGGCCAGAGCTGCAGATGGTGCTGGAGAGGAGGAAGAAGGAGCAGACTCAGAAGGAGGAAGAGGAACAGGCCAAAGGCCCGCTGGAGCAAGTCCTCCTCCAACGCCAGCAGAAACACCAGGAGGTGAGAAGCCAAACACACACACACACACACACACACACACACACACACTCACACACAGTCTTTGGTCTTTTTTGCACTCAACAGCGCCTTTCAGGTAGCCTGACACGCCAGACTATAACATGAATGTATAGTCTGGAGACGAGTGATAGACCCTCAGGTAAAACTGCTAAAACTAATCAGCGCGACTAGCAACTAACAAGCGATTCAAACAACGCTAAGCCCGCCCAAAAACTCCCTGTCCAGATATAATGTTGTGATTAGCTAAATACCACGATGTCTGAATAAAACCAAGAGCGTAAACAGCTCAGACGCAATTGAGGTCTGAGCTATGGCTGGTTTCTAGACTCACTCGCTGAACAAATTTAATTTGCTACCACTAGAGTGCGTCTAGAGTTCGCTACCTTCCAGGTTGCGCTGCCTTCAAGGTTCTACCCCCCAAAATCTAGGGTTAGGGTTTTGCCATTCAGACAGTGTTGCCTGGAAGGTGAAAGGTGGGAAAAAGCACCATTGAGTCACATACACACACACACATGCTCATAAATACGCCTTCTTGCATGCATACAAGCACTGAACATACTACACTACGTCTAAGATCATTACAATGACTCAATGCATTATATCGATTGTGCAAAGCAGAAGGCCAGAGAGGAAGAGGAGAAGATTCGTGATGAAGCCCAGCTCCTGGAGTTTGTTCGGGTCAGACAAAACCTGAGGAAGATCCACTCTGCTCTGCAAAACAAGACCACAAACTCCTAAATAATAGACCGTTCTTGCCTCTCAGAAGAGGACATCCCCAAAGCTGTCGGCTTCTTCAGCCTCTTCGACTCTCACTTGTGTAAATGATGAACTGAGATGGAGACATTTCCTCAATATTATTCAAACTGTTTTGCTGTTGTTAGTTACAGTGGCATGGATCTCAAAACCACACCAGTATTTGTGTCTTTGTGGAGTGGCCGCTGTTTCAAAGGCAGGTTATGAATGTTACGGTCACGACTCACTATTTCAATGCTTCACTTCTCTGCTTAGAAGGCCTGATAATAAGTGAGCCAAATTCTTGGTGCCCTTGAGAGAAAGGATTTTCACTGCAGTTCTCCACAAGGCTCACAGTAGGCCTAGCTGGTAGTTTTCTTCTAATGGCGCCCTATACAAATTCTTGTGTGCACATTTTCTTATTCTTTTGAAGTTGCCTTGTCTACACTGTTTGTTGTGGAGAGAGGAGTAGCCCTGTCAGTGTTTACACGTTTGCAATAGAATAGTTGTAACTGTATTATGCTTTGCTTTATTGAGGCTTAATAAAAACTAAAGTGTCACCATTCCTTTTCGGACAACATGATTTGATATCAAGTTAAAGGTCAGTGATTTATTTGTAAACATTTTATTAACATAAAGATAATATATCCTCATGACTCATGAAGCCAGACTTTGAAACAATTGGGGCAGGCTGCATTCCCAAACAATATGATAAAACACATATTTTCTAAATTAGACTGTGCTGCCTCTAAAAAAAAAAAAAAAAAAAAAAAAAAAGTCTGCTCCCAAACAATAACAATGTATCACTGACCTTATTCTAAAGCCTTTGAATGCACGCGAAAGGCAGCGCATTTTATTACAAACTTAATACAAAGTTTGCCATTGCAGTCACATAAAGATGCGTAGCAGAAGTGCTTCCTTGACGATCTTAAACGTCTAGAGCACTGCCTTCGGAAAGCTCTGATTGGATGACGCCAGACGTTGATCTTGTTTTCGCAGTCGCAGTACCGTTGTTTTCCCCACCGCTCTCTTCTTTGGGAATCGGATGTAGCACATGACATGCTGTCATGTGATCTTCTCCTGTCAGGAGTTTGCTGCAAGATCAGCCTGTGGTAAGTACTGGAGGGGTGAATTAATGTTTAACTGCAGAGGCTAGACTTACATCCCTCTTCGCCGTCTATTGCCTTTTATTATCGGATGGAAAGAGGACAAGACAGTAGGCTGCATCTTCACAAACATTCCCTCTGCAACCAACAGCAGCAACTGACAGTAAGTTGTTTGTTTTGAAACGAAAAAGCCTATCAATTTTGTAAGACGTAGGCTAACGTTAATGTTGTCATGACTAGAGTGTATTGTCTCTAACGTTACTGAAATACCTGCATTGTTGTGGTTTTGTTGCACTTTATCAGTCCTCTGTGAGGTTGAGCTGTTTTCCCTTTTCTATCAACTTTAGACCAGTCCATCCAAGATAAGTTCTTCCTGATATGTTGCTTAGAACTGAGTGAGTCATCAGCATAGGCAAAATTAGAAATGATTCATAACTGCCAATTGAACTGCTCCTAGAAGTTTACATAATGCATTATTGTTTGGCATTGTATTACAAGTAGACTACCTGTTGGGAGAGAGTTCTGTTACCCACCCACCAGGCAGAGAGGATAGCAGCCCTGGTCAAATACTGAGTAATCCAGTGGCACACTTTTGATTAGTGCAGCATGAACTTAACCCATGGGCTGTTCCAAGACAGTAGAAGTGCATATAACTATACTGTAATGCTGACTAAAGCACTGCCTTTGTTAAAAACAAATAATTTCTTGTCTGAAGGCACAATGAGTGACGAGAAGCTTGAACTGTACCGTCAGAAGTTCCGCTCGGAGCTGGACAGAGTGGTCGACTTCTGGCTGAAGTATTCCCATGACAAAGAGTATGGGTGAGTTGGCGTGCTCCATCAGAGCAGTGTGGCTCTCACACTGTTTGCAAATCAACAGAGACTAATGAACGTTTAGACTAATTCACTAGGTGGCCTCTGGAAATGCATAGATTACTTCTGCTACTTGTTTTAAAGATAGGCTTTGGCTTTGGATAATTTCTGACATGACCAGCTAGACTGGTGTCTTTGAAAGAGAGAACTGCCCACCAACAGGTTCTAATGAGCTTGGCAAGACTGAAAAAGAAAAGGATTCAGGAAGTTTCAAATGTGCCAAGTGTTTGAAAAATGCAGCTGTAAGCACTTTCTTGAACATTATTAAACTCTTTCTGGTCAGTGTGCAAAAGGCCACTGACACACACTGTCAGGAAATCTGTCTCTCAATCTGACACAATAAGTAAGCCTACTGTATGCTGTGTGTTTGCTCTGCAGTGGCTTCTTCACCTGTATTGGGAAAGATGGGAAAGTCTATGATGAGCTCAAGTACGTGTGGCTACAGGGGAGACAGGTAAGCCTGAGCCAGCCTAACGGTCGGTTTCCACAGGGCGAAAACTCAGCGAATTTCGCCTAGGCGAATCTTCGCTGGGGGGCGTGTACCAATCAGAGCACTCTCTGGACGTAGCAGGGTGTCTGCCTCCATAATGCTTCACAATGCAGCACTCACCCTGTTCGGATGAGGCTGTTAGTCACTTCTTCCTTTAGTCACGCAGCCTTTACTCACTTTTTCATTTATCCCAGGGAACTGGCTTTTAAATAACAGATCATTTCTAAAGGAAGATGGAACATTTCTTCCAAAACATTTTGACCTTGTGGTCCTCATGTTTATAAAAACATTTATGCACTCTCTGCCAAAGGATCTTGCATTACATGTTTGTATTATTGAGAAATGTATTGTTCATTTCCCCATTAGATTTTTTTACTCTATTAGATTTTTATCTCCCTCTAGTGGTGTAATAATGCATGTGTGGCCAGTAATCTTCAGGTTATTTTGTCTTCTCTGTCCCTACGCTTGAGATAAGCAGTGATTCTGTATGTTACAGGTTTGGATGTACAGTAGACTGTACCGCACTATGGAAAGATTCCGTAGACCTGAGATACTGGAAGCTGCCAAAGCAGGTGTGTGTGTGTGTGTGTGTGTGTGTGTGTGTGTGTGTGTGTGTGTTCTCTGTCTATCTACAGTATGTCACTATCGTGTTTAGACTGTAAAAAATCTGGACTAAATGTAACAGTAGAACCAAAAGCTGTAGTAAAATAAAATGCCTCAGACTTATGATTTTTTTGATATACTGTAGATGTCAACTTGAATTTCCCTTTGATCCAAGAGGATCTTCAAAGTCACTGATTTACCTTGTAGCTCCTAATTTGATTATGACTAGAGAATGCTCTATTCAAAGTAATAAAGAGTTATTGCCTGCAATGACATAGTGATTTGATAACAGCATGGGGAGACTATTGGGCCTCCACACATTGGTGCAGAGCACTGTGCTTCCAACATTGTATTCCATTTGTTTTGAAATCAACTCCACACACACCAACAACAGCAACAACAACAACAACACATTGGATTTCTATAGCGCCTTTCTAGACACCCAAAGCGCTTTACAGTGGAGGGGGACCTCACTGACCATCACCAGTGTGTAGCACCCACCTAGGGCTTTGCATGCAGCGGCAGCCATTACTGTGCCAGAACGCTCACCAGCACCGTTTATTGGGTGCTATGAATGACCATTATAGCGTCTGTACATAGCTCAGAGCCAATACCAGAGCCACTATGTGAACTTATAATGCCAGGAGCACTGGGAAACTCCCTTTACTCTGTGATTGCATGCCTAAAGTAGTCATGGAGATCTTTTATGACCACTGAGAGTCAGGACACCAGCGTAGAACTGTATTGTCAAACTGGAAAGTGCTCTACAATGCTGTCAGAACTGGTGTGCAGAGGCCTTTAGTCAGATTGTTCTCACCTATGTAATTAGTGTATGGGGTTGCCATGGTTATTGTTGCTTTGGTAACGTTGACATCTATGTTCTCCAGGTGGAGCTTTCCTGCAGCGGTTCGCCCGTGTCCCAAACTCGGGCACCCCGGGCAAGTGTGCCTTCTGCCTGACCAGAGACGGCCGTGCCATTAAGGTGCAGAGGACCATCTTCAGCGAGTGCTTCTACGTCATGGCCATGGACGAGCTGGCCAGGGTTACTGGGGACAAGGACATGCAGGTAGATAGAGTCCAGCCCCACCACAGCTGGAGACATCTGACTCATATATTTGACTCACATCTGGCTCACAGTCATCTTAAAGGAGAAAGCCGGCGTGAATCAACACGTAGTCCTACTGTTTTGTAGTGCCAAGCGCTATTGTTAGCCACCTCAATCACTGGATTTCATGCAAGGCAGACTGAGACAGCGAAACGGCAGCTAACGTTAACAGAATGGGGCATTTCAAAACTAAAGCAAATCGATTAAGTTTCGTTTTTGACATGCCTCATTCAGTTAGTGTTAGCTGCCGTTTCGCAAACTCGGTCTACGATGCACAAAATCTTATCGTTGAGGTAGCTTTCAGTAGCGCTTAGCAGTATAAAACAGCAGGGCTAGGTGTTGATTCACGCCGGATTATACCTTTAAATAACTCTCTCCAGGATCAGCTAGACCAGGGGTGGCCAACCAATCGGAGACCAAGAGCCACATATCTGACTATGTTACAGCAAAGAGCCACATCGGCACACAGGCACATGAACATGTTACTACTACTACTACTACTACTACTACTACTACATTACCCATCCTTCTGACACATAAACACACACACACATACACACACACACACACTCACACATCTCTGCCAGTCACACACCAACATGATAACAGAAATGTACCCCTACAATAGTAATCCCACAGGCCAGCAACATCATACACAAGGGCACACTCCCCCAACCATCTCTTCCTCACACACACACACACACACACACCGAAACAAAATTAATTGTTGTATTAAACGTAAGGGAACGAACACGCACATAAACATACACACACACACACACAAGCACAAACTTGGACATGAATGTAAGAGCCGGATGACTCCGGGCAAAGAGCCGCATACGGCTCCCAAGCCGCGGGTTGGCCACCCCTGATGTAGACCCATGGTTCCATGGTTCCAATTAATGATCTGGTGTCATCACAACCTCTCTTTTAAGAAACATGGTCAAACCACACAAAACCTTTCAATGCTAAAACAGTGGATGCAAGTGATTTTTATTTGAATTTTATGAATGCAAGTATTTTTAATTTTTTTTTAGGGTTTTATGAATGCAAGTAATTTTTTTAGGGTTTTATGAATGCAAGTAAGTTTTTTTTGGGGGGGGGGGGGGGTTATGAAAGCAAGTAATTTTATCTGGATTTTAATCCAGAGTCTCGGGGAATGTCTTTGAAGACCTTTTAGAGAGTCTGGATATGATTTTGGAAAAAAAGCCCCTGCGAGTTTTCTTCTCTGATGAAGTTGAGGTAGCAGACTCGTCACAGGAGGCAACCACTGCAATGCAAGGCAAGCAGCTTGCACACTGGGAACCTTTGATAGACAAAAAGTTAGTTTCAAATATTTGTCCCCAGCCATCCTCTAGTCTAGCCTAAATGTTATCAATACTAAGGATTAGTGTCTTACTTGGATCAATATCAGGACAGGTCAAATCCAAGCTCTGTCTCATGTTGGTGGACTGCTTGTTTTTATTACTGCCTGACTTTCGTCTCTGCAAAAATGAATGTAAGAAATGATACAGCAATGAGAAAAGTTTCAGTAAATTCAAATTACTTTATGATCATTAAAATGTGAAAGAAGCACTACTTATGTGACCTTTGTATAGCAATTGAGCCTCACTATGCATTTAAATCTGAATAATGTTACTAAATAATCAACATATTTTACCTTCACTTTGGCATCAAAAAAGGCCTTGATTTTTGAGAATTTTGATAGAAGAGGCCTCTTCTCTGCCTTGTCTTCTTTCAGTGTTGGGGTGACTGAAGTTTGTCTGAATTCACGTGTTAGAGACGTGACCAAAATCTTCTCAAAACAAGGATCCCCTGACATTAATGCCCTCAAGAGAAGGTCCTTATTGCCAAACTCTTGTATGAGATCTTTGTAAAGAGCTGTGAAGACTTTTCTAACTTGAGCGCCATGTGGGCATGCTTTACTTTTTACAGTGCCCAAGGCAGCGTCAATTTCCATGATTACTCTGCCGATTAGCTCTCTTGCGATGTCCAACATATCGTCTGTGAATGACTCCTGATCCTTCAGCTCTGACAGTAGTCGAAAGACCAACATAGTAATCAGGCTGGTGTAATCATCTGAGGTGGAATCCGTTGGGGTCGGTGAAGGGGAAGAGGAATCCATCCCCATATCCTCACTCACTGACATCTCTGTTGGGACACCTGAAGAGGGTCTGCTAAAAAGACGCTCACTATCTGGCAATGTCTGCTGGTATACATTCTCTTCTAAATCCCCTGTTGACTGCAGTGTCAGGTCCAACACATTCATGACATCCCTGACCATTACGCTTGTAAGAACTTGTAATGTGGTCTGCAGTATTTGGGAAGGAGATCTAGAAAGAGATCTTGGCAGATCTTGAGACATAGAATGTAGAAAACTGGGGCAAGATGCTGAGGCTGAAGCTTGCCCGCAATTTCCTCTCATTTCTATGGTCCAAGACGATGGGATGTTGAAGCAAGGAATGAAAAATTGCTTCACTGTCTCCTCAGCGTATAACTGAACAATCTGCCTGACTGTATCTTCTTTGCCTCTCTCACTGCTCAGAAGTAGAGAATCAGAGACAGATTTTGTGGCCTCTGTTCCTTTCTGGCTTTTTAAGTAGAGATGGCAAACTTGGCTGACAAGATCAGGAGCAAGTGATCTCACTGTCTCATTGTCAACTAATCTCTCCAGCCTTTCCCCTACTAAGGTGAGATTTTGAGAGGGCAACGGAGAACAGTCTTCACTCTGCATGCCCAGCTTTGCCGAGATGGTGTTGACAATGCTGAGGATTGATGCCCGGGAGATAGGAGAGCGCTCATTTTCTGGCGCTTCATCCATATCAGTATAAGAATGTTGCACAGTAGGGGTTTCAGTAGGAGTTTCACTCAAGCTGATGCCAGCACCAGGTGAGACATCAGGCCTTGATTTTGAAATGGATGAGGACTCTCCTGTTCTTTGGAGGTCCTCTGAATGATCCCCATCAACACATTGTGCCAGCTCCTCCTCAACAAACACAACAAGCACTTTGCAGAAGGTATCTTCTGGTTCTTTGTCCTTGCGTTTGGAGGGTTCCAGGTGGTACTTGGCAAACAAATTTCTAAGCTTTATCTTTAAGCTTTGAAATATTTGGCAAGTCCTGGACCAGACTGTCACATCAGCTTCTTCAACAAGCTTCTGCACAGCTTCAGTCACTTCTTTGACCAAATCAAAAGCAATCTTCTGAGCCTTCAGGGTAGAAATGTGTGGGTCTACCTTGGAAGTGAAGGCACCAGTCACTTGGGAGTCTAGTGAGTCTGTAAAAGTTTTGATGGCGAGTAACAAAACTTCACTCACAATCTCTGCAGCTTTGATTTGGAACTCATCCTCTGAGATTTTCTGGATGAGCTCTGTAGATGAAGGGACAAGTTTGTTGATGTGATCCTCTTCACCATCTGCCTCAGTGGGTGACTTGACTGAGGTGAAATATGCTTTAAGCTGCTGAATTGCACCTTGGTCACGATCACACTCAGCACTCACCACATCGTCATGATGTGTTCCCAAAATTGCACTCAGAACTCTGTTGGCGGTGTCCTTCAGATCAAGCAGTGGATGACTGTTTTGATCTTCCATGGGGTGCTCACAATTGCTGGCGCACTTAGTCTTG
Source organism: Sardinella longiceps (assembly GCA_027497455.2). NCBI lineage: Eukaryota > Metazoa > Chordata > Actinopteri > Clupeiformes > Clupeidae > Sardinella > Sardinella longiceps. The sequence goes on along the minus strand of JAODXP020000018.1, from coordinate 22,613,421 downwards.
GCTAGTGCTTCTTTTACCAGTTGTTTAGCGTGGCTCCTACCCTTGAAAGATATGTCAGCAAAAAACTCTTCCATCTTGCTCATCAGATTCTGGTAGAGTCTAGAGGCTGCGGAGAAGAACTTCTCTTCATGTGTCTTGTCACATTCCATCTTGATAGAGTGCCAAGACTCGACACAACCCTGCAGATCAGTGACAAACTGGTGGGCTATGATGGATGCAGCAGAATCTACATCAACATCAGCTGTCTCTACCTGCAGTGACTCCTCATCTGAAGCTGCCATATCTAATGGTGAAAAAAAGAAGGAGCTCACTTGAGCTCTCTCTGGCAAACTGTGCTGATCCAGTGTGCCAGACTTGTGATTTCTTACTGTTTTAAGAACTGCTTCACTCACAGTCCATAGAGCATTTGTTTCAAACACATCGCTGGACAGTTTACTTTGAAGGTACTCCCAAGTGGAAAACTGTGTGGATGTTGAATTTGAAATTTTTGCAAGGTTCTCAAACGAGTGCTTGCTGGAGTTGTCGCTGCTGCTTCCTAAAGTCAGTGAAGACCTCGAAGAGATTGACTCCTCCATTTGGTAAATCACATTTTCCACAAATATGTCAGCAAGTGCACTGGATGATGAGCATGGTTCCTCAGACTCCGTCGATAAAAGGGAGGTAAGGACCCCTCTCAATGCATCTCTTGTGCACTCTTCAAGCTGATTCTGGGTCAGATGAAGTGCTCCTGAAGCCACATTTTCTGTTTGGTCACTGTGTGTCCTTCGGAGCACTGGTCTGGAAGAGCACAGCTGCTGCTCACTGCTGGCAATTGTTGGCTGCACTCCTGAGAGCTGAGGGTATTGCGCTGACGTAGTATCCATCCGCTGCAGTGCCTCTGCTTCCAATTCTTCAATGTCAGGGGTGGACATGCCTTCGCGCCACAGAATCAGCGGGCTCTTGAAAAAATTCTTCATTGTCACATGGACTTTGTCATAAAGTCCTTTGGCCGATTCAAGAATCACATTTCTTAGCAGTACAAAAGACTCAGCATTTTGGGTTTCATGTACTGTGTCTGGTAAATGTGATTCTTGCACAGCAGCAGTGATTTCCATGATTGATGTCATCTCCTCCACAAATGTCTCAACAATCGATGAACTCACCAGGTGAACTGACTGAGGAGAGCATCCAGAGGAGAGATCCTGCTGCTCCATGTTGATGCCACTCTCAAGAACAGCGATAGACGAATAACAAGGTCTAGCTGATGTGGACTCAGTCATGGCTCTGACTTTCTCAGTGAGAACTTCACTAATGGCTTTCTTTGCCTTAGTAAGGAGTTGCTCAACGGAGAACGTCCCCAATGCCATAGCCTTGCTCGAGCTGTGGCCTGAGTTTTGCCCGAGCTTTTCTTGCTCAAAAACTACGAGCTCACCAAGGTCACTGGCATCAAGAGCAGAAATGTCATCTGAAGAAAGACTTTGGCAAGCCAAGATTTGAATCGTCTTCTTCATTGCCACAATCAGTTTTTTGGCAGGATGATTGCTTTCATTTACATCCAGACATGCTTCTACTTTGTGCATGACTGTAGTCATTGCCTTTGCAGTAGTAGAACCCACTACATCTCCATCCAGACAGGGCTTGTGTTGGGCTAGGAAAGTCTTTAACTTCGATGAAATACGTTTCATCACTTCCATGCCCATGGCCCTTTCAAATGTAAATGTAGGACTTGAGTTCTGCATGTTTGGATGACTTGTGGAGGAAGCTGAATATGTTGTTGTTGTGACTTCTGCAGCAATGGCGTCAATCCAATCGTCCGAACCGGTAGTCAAGCCGCTTTCGTTCACTTTGGTCAGACTCCTCTGGACACTGGACAGGATGTGTTCCTTTGTGATGCCATGCTGGGCTAATGAAGGTGACTGCAGGGAGGTGCTGGACCTTCAGTCAACAAAATGCAATACAATACAATAATTGGAGTTAGCACATTCTGCAACTTTCCCTACTAGGTTAACAGTTTTATTTAGTCTACATAGCCCAGGCCAAAACCAGAAGAAAGCATACATAAATTCACAAATATACCGTGTACATACAGATATGACCTATGACCTCTGTTCTGTATCCAGCCCATCATCAGGACGCCAACCCCTCACAAGCCACATGGCTTTTGCCCAATCACCATTACACTGCATTTCACCCCCCCCCCCACCCACACACACACACACACACACATACACACACACCACATCTCTAGACAGTTCTTAGCCACAACCCACCGCCCAATATCTCCCATAGTTTACTTTATGCAGTTTATCTCGCACATGCACTTTACTTCCTGCCTTGCCCACCCTAGGGTTCATTTATGCACAATTTAGACTGAATTTAGACTCATTGCATCTCTCACAACCCAGTAATTAAATGCATGTAACTATAAATATTTTTCCTTGTATCCGTGTGTCCTTGTTAATCTGCCAGGCCATTGGCTGCACAACGTACCTTATTCCACAAGAACTTCGCGAGCTCATAGGTGGCTCAGCGCAAGATCTTAAAGGTGACCTGCTACCTGCTTTTAGGACTACTTTGGGCAGGACCCCATCAATACGGAGGATCAATGGCTTGTCTGGACTGCATCCAAAGACAGTTATACTGCCTTGATCCTCCTCTGATGCGACCCGCAACTCCGAGTCCTCACCTAGCCTTCTGGCAAGGCTCGGTATAATTATTTCAAGTGCACTCGACGTAACATGTTTGGTTAGGTTCGAGCACAGTTTGAAAAACTGATCTTTTGTCACCTGTTGTGAAAAGAGAGAACCAGTTGATTATATCTCAAAACTATCACATGAATACACAGAGAGAGAAAAAAACAAAACACTGTGATTAAGGCCAATTATACTTACAGGGTTGCTCATTGCATCATTAAATGATCTCCATTCCCTTCAAAACCAAAACATTCAGATTAATTGTGTTATTGTTAATATACAGCAGTCTTTACACAATGTGATTTCATTTAATCAAAGTAGTGTAAATCACATTAGAAAAAGTACACCTTTTCAATAAACTGAATAACATTAATGATATGGTGATCAACAACATTACAGTTTAGGTCAGAGGGAAAATTTGCTATGTACACATAAAGAGAGACACATACTCTTTGCTCAGGTCCATGATGTAGTCACGCAATGGCAGCATGTCCATCTGGACCCTGGAGGGTGGCTGA
>JAODXP020000018.1:22472485-22610131 GCA_027497455.2 Sardinella longiceps | reverse complement strand
GCAGTATTGACGGTTCCGCCTTAATGCCAGAACGCCCATGGGCGTTCCAAGAATTTGCAGATTGGCCAATCGTGAAGAATTTCGCAAGGGACACTGGGTATGATGTCATTCTCAAATCCATTTCTGAAAGCTATGGCGCACACCGCTCTAACTCGTGGTCAGCAATGGTGACATCTTGCTAAGAAGATTATGTTGGTAAGTTGGCTATATTGTTTATTTCGACAACATGCACTGACATTGTAGCCTAGCTTTCGCAGACACTCGTGTATTCATTCATCTGCGCGGGAGTCAGGTTACTGACATTAAGGTTGTAATCTTAATTGCATTCGAATTCGACAGACAGATATAACGTTAACGTTAGCAGCTAACGTTAGGGTCGTGTTCTCTTCTCTCGTCCTACTGTATGTGGTGTACACTTAGCAGCTAACGCTACCTAAAAGAAAGTACCCCATAATATAAGTGCTAAACAAAACTGTTATTTGAAATACGATACGATTGAGAAGCAAGGTTAACGTGGTTAAGCACAACGGCGCCATGGACCTGTGCACAGATATTAAACCTGAACTGTGAAAGTATGCTAACGTTATGAATTGTTTGGCTGATGAGGTAAAATGTGTGCCTGCAAATCTTTGCATTTAGTCAAGTTGCTTACACTGCTACAGTCTTGATTGTTAACTGTGATTTGATGACATAATCAAAGCTATTGAGGGTGGAGATCTGTATACAGCCATCATGAAATACGATACGATTGAGAAGCAAGGTTAACGTGGTTAAGCACAACGGTGCCATGGACCTGTGCACAGATATTAAACCTGAACTGTGAAAGTATGCTAACGTTATGAATTGTTTGGCTGATGAGGTAAAATGTGTGCCTGCAAATCTTTGCATTTAGTCAAGTTGCTTACACTGCTACAGTCTTGATTATTAACTGTGATTTGATGACATAATCAAAGCTATTGAGGGTGGAGATCTGTATACAGCCATCATGAAATACGATACGATTGAGAAGCAAGGTTAACGTGGTTAAGCACAACGGCGCCATGGACCTGTGCACAGATATTAAACCTGAACTGTGAAAGTATGCTAACGTTATGAATTGTTTGGCTGATGAGGTAAAATGTGTGCCTGCAAATCTTTGCATTTAGTCAAGTTGCTTACACTGCTACAGTCTTGATTGTTAACTGTGATTTGATGACATAATCAAAGCTATTGAGGGTGGAGATCTGTATACAGCCATCATTTAATGATAATCATTGTTAAGAAATTGCGTTCTTTTTTCTCAATTACAGGGTGCATCTTGCCAGTACCAAAGCAACAGCTGTGGGGTATATATGTTGATGGTGAGAGAGCCTACAATATTTTACAAAATGATTACTGATATTGCGTTTGCAGACCAACTAACAGGTCCTGATGTTTTTTGTTTGTTTGTTTGTTTTTTTCAGTATGCAATGTACGCCACACTGGAAAAGACGTGTGATTTTGGGGAGGTGAGTTTTCTGAATCTTAAAAGAATATGTAGTGGAATATGTTTTTTTAATATTCCAGCCATCCTATTTGGAGCCTACAGTTAACATTCACCATATACACTTAGCTATTGAAGGAAAGGACTACATCTCTGTACATTGCCAGTACTATAACCTTGTAAAAAGCTATGGAGATCTTTAAAAGGGAACTATGCTACGCTACTATACTAACATTTTTAGTTCAATTTACCTTTATTTAGCAGTTTAAGAGTCATTGTGGTGATTGTACAGCAGTTTTTAGGTCGATTGATAACCGCTTCGCCTCGCTCTAGCTCCTCTCGGCGTAGAAATTGAATATGCAATATTCATATGCATAGTTCATCTTTTTACTGTACAGGTTGATATGTTGTCTATTTGGAGGTGGTGGTGCCAACAGCTGTTGCAGGGATCCCTACTGAAGTATTATATACTGTATTCATAATTTCCTCACTACTCATACATATTGGGTGTTCCCAATACCTTTCCCACTACACAGGATGCTTTACATTGACATTAAGTCAATTTATATCATAAGCACATGAAAAAGTGGTCTATTTTGTTTTTAGGATGTTCACTGCACTGCCTTCTGTGGTGTAACCAGTTCCATTGATCACAGTGGAAGTTAATTGTTACGGCAGAAGTGGCTTTCACTTCATGCATCCAGCGTAGCCTCCCTGTGTAACTCTTGAGCCACTCATCTGACTGACCATCAATTTGCTACAGGTCTTGCTAATGGCATGTGTGAGAGCAGTGCGAAGTGGTTGGCTTTGGACCAAAAACAACAAATATCTTAATATTAAGCCAATTATATACTGTATCCATAATTTCCTCACTACTCATACATATTGGGGGATCATGAAGATGATTGCTAACCCAACACCCCCCCCCCCCCCCCACCCCGCTTGTAGCCCTACAAGTCAAGGTAGCACATCTGTGGCACATGTCAGCCAAACCCTGGAGGCTGCATGCTGGGAGAGGTATTACATTGTACTTTGCCATTTGCCCACATAGTAATAAGTTATACAAAAGAAACATTGAGTATTTTCCTCTCTGCTCATATTGGCTGCTCATGAAGATAGTAGTTAAACCTCACCCTCTCTCTTTCTGTACCCCAACAGAACAAGCTGGAACACCTTTCTTGCCCTCGCCATCAACGCATGTTGGTCCCACCCTTGAAGCATTGAGCAGAGAAAGGTATTAAAGAATGTACTTTGCCATTTGCCAACATCTATCTATTAATGCATGGAAGGCCTGTCTGTTACCCTGTTTGTCTATTCCATGCATAACCCACGGGCTACACAGGATGCTTTACATTAACATTAAGTCAATTTATATCATGAGCACATGAAAGAGTGGTCTATTTTGTTTTTAGGATGTTCACTGCACTGCAGTGGTGTAACCAGTTCCATTGATCACAGTGGAAGTTAATTGTTACGGCAGAAATGGTTTTCACTTCATGCATCCAGCGTAGCCTCCCTGTGTAACTCTTGAACCACTCATCTGACTTACCATCAATTTGCTACTATGTGTGAGAGCAGTGCGAAGTTGTTGGCTTTGGACCAAAAACAACAAATGTCATTATACACTGTATCCATAATTTTCTCACTACTCATACATATTGCATAATTTTCTCTCTGTTCATATTGGCTGCTCATGAAGATGGTTGCCTCCCTGTGTAACTCTTGAACCACTCATCTGACTGACCTTCAATTTGCTACAGGTTTTGCTAATGGCATGTGTGAGTGCAGTGCAAAGTGGTTGGCTTTGGACCAAAAACAACTAATATCTAAATATTAAGCCATTGCCCAAAGCAGTAAATCATTCAAAGCAAACCTTGCATTTATTTTTTATTTGGTGTATTCTCTCTTTCCCTCTCCTCAGCCCCGCAGAACAAGTGGCAGCGATGGACAGGCCTGTCCTCCCCCGGAGATCCTGCAGAGGATCATCAAGGAGACGCTCTGCTTGGACATGGGAATGCTGTTTTTTTTTTAATAGGATATCATCATAGAAGATGTCTGACTCCCTGCCTGGCACTAACACACACACACACACACACACACACACACACACAGTCCAGCCAGTCTCCCAACTCACTGCACAGCATTTTAATGTATCTGACCACAAATTGTCCTGAAATCCTTGAAGTTAATGCAAATTAGTTAATAATACCATATCCTTAACAGAGCAAGGTGTAAGTTCTAATTTCTTATCTCTAAAAGTGGGGGTAGGGATATCTCAGGCTTTTTTTGTTTTGAGTTCTGAGACATGCTTCTTTTTTGAGAGAGAGAGAGGATTGGGGGATATGTTTGCAATATAATATAATAGTATCTGAAGTTTAAGGATTTTATTTGTTCAGTTTGAAAAAGAAAGAAGAGAAACTAGGGAAAAGGAGAGAAACTTAACACTGCCAAGCTGATTCCTGACCTTGTGCCACAGCTTTAATCCAGTTTTATTCATTCTTTATTTCTTGTTTATTCATTGCTTTTTATTTATTTGCTATTCTGGTCTATAATGTGTTTTTGGTATTTATTTATTTGTTATGCCGGTCTGAAATGTGTTTTAATATGTCCACAGATGTAAAATAGCTTTGTAGCTAACTGGTACATGGCCCCTGTCAAATAAACCAATAAACTAAACTTCACTTCACTGTTCATGTTTGTTTGAAATAAACTGTTTGAGAGTTACAATTCTGTTTTATTTAATCATCCAATGTGTGCTAAAGGTGGTGGGGGCGGCATAGAAGTGTCCCCAGCTCGTAAGCGACGTTCAACATGCAACCTAGGAAGTGCAAGTTTTCTGTATGGTCTCAATGGCGGAATAAAACTGTTTTTGTGTTATCGTTATCATACTATAACGTAGAGGGACGTGCCGCGTGACTTATGAGCTCTGCGGATTCAGTCAGTAGGCTATCTGTAATGTAAAGGAAGGGGCCTCATTGAGTGTATTCACTGGTATTACGTAGGGATACACCGAAAAATATTTGGTTGATGTAGGCCTACGTGTCCTGTTAACTCTTTTTCCGTTTGACATCAAACAATCTGCATGACTTAAATATTGCAAATACTCCTTTTACAATCGGAATAAGAATCATTTTCACGAACTTTACTCTGGACAAAATACAAACGAGTCGCCAAATGCTTTCACTTTCCTATCTATCGAGGCTAGCGATAGCACATGAGAACCCGGATGTTCAATAACAAAGCAGCACGTTGACAGTGACGAAGTAAGGGGCAGTACTGTGTGAGGGCGTTTTATCGAGGACTGGGCGTTTTAGATGAGACGCAGCTGGATGATGTTGAGCACACAGAGTGCTCAGAGAATATTCTGTACAACATAGGCCCAATTTTCAAACTGGCAACTAACACCTTATCTTGTACGGGCAAAAGAAAGTTTCCTTACCCTCCTTATTCCAAAAAATTGTTGTTCCTCTTCGCACTTAGCAAGCTTGAGCAAAAGGCATATGTGTTGATTTACGACAGACCCTTCCTTTAAATGGGGGGGATGAAAGAGATCTAGTGTTAATAGAAATGAGGTTGTACAGGTGTAGTATTTGCACACACTATGGGCTTACAAATGAAACTGGTGGAAGAATTTTATCAATTTAAAACTTGCAATGTGTGAGGGTATTAGGTATGGACTGATCACTAAGGCACTTTAAAAGAAAAGTAAAGAATGTGAATCAGAAACAGTTAACTACTAAATAGAGTCCCAGGACGAAGAAGAGACTATATTCTTGCATGGCTGCAGTGAGACAGAGAACGGTACTCAGGCCATACATGGCTGGCTTCAGAGTATTCCAGATGCTGATGGGTCTGTCCAAGGTTCCACCTGAGTCTCCAAGCAGCTCCGGCGGACCTTTAGGGACTTCAGGAACCAGGGTGGATGTGCAGGTTGGACAGGAAACCTCAGAAGGTGGCTTTAGTTCTTCAGTATGAGCAGAAACTTCTAGACTATCTTCTGGGACATAGGACGTGTTTCTAGTTGATGGTATAGTTGTGTGGGCATCAATGGTCAAATACTGCATTGAGGCTACATCTTCTGCATTACGCTTTGATTCTGATGGTTGGCTATCAGATGTAACTGCCAAAGGGATGTGGTTGTCAGACTTTGATTCAATGATATCAAATGATTCCTCTAATGCAAGAGCCTGGCATGGCTTCAGGTCATCCAATGGTGCTGGTGATTTGTCAGTATAGGAGATGTAATCAGAGAGGAGGAGTGGGCTCTGAGTCATGTTGTCTTCACCTGTTGGCCCTGGATGAATGGAGCTCTGGTGGGTTGGGAGTGAGTGGGATGCAACTGGGAGAGACACATCCTCTCCTGCAGCTTGAGAAGATTCTTCTCTCGGATGGAGCTCTGGGTCCTCCTCTGGAACCTCTGTTGCACTGCTGGACTCATCCATTGAGGAAGGGAACCCCAGATTCACCTGAGGGACACCCTCAAGGTCAGCAACCACTGAGCGGTCATTTCTCCTGCATTCTTTATCGATTTGCAAGTCTACAGTGGACTCTAACTCTTTGATAGCACTTCTCTCTGAACCATCAAACCCTTCTCTGGTCTCAATCTCTTCCTTGATCCCTGTAAGCTCCTCCTCTATTTCATCTATGTAGGCAAATCTCTCCATCTCTTCAGCGGGGGTAACTCGTCTATCTCTATCCTTGTAATCATCCATTTCTTGATTTAAAGGCAAACATGGAGCAGGGGTAGCTAGTTCAGGGAAGCCTAATTGAGGAGGTACGTCTGAATCTACTGACATCTTAGGTTCTATGACTCTTGTTTCTAAAGGTGGCATCAATCCAACTTTGTCTTCAGTTATGGTGTCTTCTGGTAGGCCTGGTAGAGAGACATTGCTTTCTGGGATGGAAGTTGCATCTTTGACCACTTCCTGAACTACTGGTTCAGTCAGTTGCTGTGGTGGTGGTGGTGGTGGTGGTGATGATATGTTTATTTCAGATCCAAGTTGCTCTAGGTGTGGTTCTGACAGTGGCAATGAGGTGCTGGCTTTGGTTATAGTGTCCTGCTGGTCATCGGCAAACGTCTCAAAGGCTGGGGGGGTCGGTGTTATCTCCATGGCAGTGCTAAAGCCAGGTGTATCTTCTGATGTTGTTAATTCCAAACGGTCTTTGCTGGATATTGAAAGAGATTCCTGCTCCTGAACACCCACCTGTAATACAAAGGCGAAGAGTGACAGAAAATACAAACACAGCCATACAAAGACTTTCAGTGAAGGGCAATAATCAGGGCTCCCATAAGTTACAATTTCAGCAGGGTTGTAAGACTTAGTATATTCATTGCCATACAGTCAAGTTTAATCATGCAAAACACAAAAAAAAAATGAACCGTTTGAAACCTGATTATATTATCTATTATATTATATTTTCAGAAATATACAAAATAACACCAGACTTTATATTTCTTATTAATAAAAATGTTTGCATATCCACAATAATTTTCATACCACTCACATACAAAATAAGGTTTCATAACTTTTACATTTTTTTTTTTTTTTTTGGCACATCTAAAATCCAAAATGTCTGCAAGCGTTGAATTGATGTGCTTTCATGACAGTGGGAACCCTGACCAGACTTATGAAAAGCAAATATCACATAATTAGTACTGAACCTTCAGACACCATGCTGAAGCAGTAAACTCGCACATTCAGAGGAGCAGGGGTACCATTTCTCAAACCAAAGGCTGATGACCTCTATCCAATAGCCTAGGTTTATATTTACTAAGTTTTGTCTTAAGGATTGCCTATCAACCACACTTGTACAGCCAAAATCCAAAGGGGTTTTAGGAGTTAATTTAAGACGTTTTGGTGATCTGCCATCTTACAGTTGACTTCCCTTCGTCCATGGACTGCTTGGACATTTGCAGCTTCTGTGGTTAAAAGAATTCAGCAGGAAGTATTTTGTATTCCCGCATTCACTTCAGTTCCCATGGGCTAATGCCCAAGAAGACCCAATAAAAGAGGCTCTGTCCTGTCTCAACATATAGGGAGCATTCTTGGCATTCTCAGTTTCTTCTCTTTGTTACATTCAAATAAAAATGACAGAAATATGTATATTCTGTGTGCACCTCTGCTGATTGAATACAAAGCATCACAGCACTGAAAGTGCACTGCATGCATAATTTAGTGTGGAAATGAAGCTTTTACAGACATACACACAACAATGTCAACATTTTGACATCAAATGAACATTAAAAAATAAAATCAAAACACAACAACAGACAGCATTGCACAGCATGGCATTGTAAAGTTCACAAAATTGATACAGGATGTAAAAAAACCAATGTTTTCTGGTCATACATGTAGTGTCACAAAAATCAGGCAATAACAGCAAATTTTGGTTAATACAGACTGTAATTCTATGTGTCACTCTATGTGGAAATAATTATAAAATTGATAAAAGATCATTTCCCCTTCATACCATGAACAAGTTGCTCTCTTGTGCTGACAGACTTGTCTAGGTATGGTGTATTTAACGGTGTTGTAAACAACTCTTTTTTTTAAATTGTGAACCACATATGATAGGGCTCTGGGTATCCTGTATTGTTATATAAAAAAAACTAACACACGTGGAGATATAGGTCTCATAATTGTCTATATTTACTAGTAGGATACTAGTCCACTATAATGGCAAGTTATAAGATGATTAATGTTTAATGTTTATTATTATTATGTGAGGTTTTAAAAACAAATGCAATTCTGCTTATTCTGATTACGACTTTGTTTAGTACTAAGGTAATCGAAAATGCTGTCTATATGAAAAATATTGCGTTAAGCGGGTTAATGCTGGAATATTAATGTCCATGTAAACATACTCATTGGGTGGTAGTGGGAGACTGATTTAGATTCTTCTCTCTGCATTCCTCAATCCTGTTCCTGAAGAATCAATTCTATTAGCTTTTTTTTTTCCCCTCTCTCGCAGGTCATTATGAAAAAGTAAGCACACACTTTGCAATTCAAACATCAGTTTGGTTCTGTCAAGTGTGGTCATAACCTGACTCGACGGGTTCCGCTTAGCTCCACACATCCGTCTAGGGGGTTTTTGGGGACCAAATACAATGGTAGAGGCACTGTTTTGGTTTTCCCTTCATCACTCTCATCAGCACCAGGTTGCGATGTGAGTGCTTGAAATAGCATGTCAATAAAGATATCGGACAAGTGGTTTATCCAATGAGATGCAAGGATTTTTTGATAACGACCAGCCTTCTAAAACACCTTGCCCATGGAGCGATCCAGATGGATGTGTGGAGGCGGAGCAAAATGCATCTGGCGAGAGTCAGTCAGTGTGCTCAAGCAGTAAGACCAAATCATGCTGTAATATTGACTTCATGAGGGCAGGATTAAGAAAGACTGATTTTTAGAAAAATCAGACAATGAAAAGTTCTCCCCTGTTAATATGTCTACCACATTCATCTGTGAGATACATGATGTGATGTGAACAGGGACATGTGGAACATGGGAATGACATACTTAGCGCATGCAGGTGTCCGTTAAACAAGCTCTGTGCACTTTACCTAATCTCTTGCGGAAGCTTCAATAAGCTGTGTTCAACAGAAAAACAGCCATTGAGGTCAAACAGGAAATAAACATAACCATTAGAAGGAACATTATTAGCAATGGATAAAAGCATTTCTTTAGAACAAATTCATGAGTTATAATATGGCATATTACTGGATATTAAAGATTCCGATTTCAAAATATGTCTGAAACTGTCAAAAATTGATTGATACATTTCATCTTCACATTAGGCTTAGGCTGCATTATATCTGAATTGCATTACAATTACAATTAACAGATTAGCTCCAAAGACTGGTCTGAATAATATGTTTTGAACATTTTTTATTTTATATCTATTGACAATTATATTTATATAAATAAAGACAACATAATGAGCAAAAAACCCTAAATATTTTTGTTCATAACATCATAACACACATAGCTTACATATACTGCACAAACATACTAACAAGAGACACATAGAGTCGCATGTACATGAACTGATGAATGCACAACAACGTATAGATACATACATACATACACGTCATTAGGGTTAATTCTGCCAGCAATAAGCAAATAATGTTTTACATCAGAGAAAACTGACAATAATTTCCCGACATAGAATATTACTTTAGGAAATAGTTATATTATGAATGTATTTCAGCATGTGCTGTGTATATTTTTGTGATTATCTTCTCTTTCACAAGTATTGTGCCATGGTACGGTCTTTGTTTCTGCTGTAAGTTTTGAAATCAACGTTGCTTAATCAACATCCAGTATTGCAGAATTTGTCAGCCCTTCACATAAAACACTGTGTAAGACATCTATAATTAAGTCCAAAAGCATATTTATGTATTTAAATATTTAATATAAGATTGTCATAGTTACAGCTAGTATACCAAATAGGAGATTGGCAATGAAATGCTGAAATATAAATTTAGACACTTGATCTCACCATTATTAAATGCAGTTTTAGGTCATTTCATATATTTTGTTGAGGAATATTTATTGGGCACCGCTTTATATAATCAATACAATATATTGGATAAAATGAATAAGAATAAATTTTAAATTATTCTTTCTTGGAATAAGAGCCTTTGTGGTACTGTGGCAGGCCTACTTACGTCTATGTCCATCTCAGGTTGAACAACCACCGGGCGCATCGGAACTGGTGCGTGCACAAGCCCCCCACTAGCCCCTGCGATAAAACAGACAATCATACATTGATTTTTATAAAGACAAAAAAGCTCTTAGCAGACACAATCTTATGACATTTTTTTTTCAGATATATTTCACTCATCCAGTAAGCACCATTTGGATTATTATCTGCTAGTGGGAGGAACATTACTTCACTGTCAACTGTGCTCTGGCCATGATTTCTTGTAGGTTAACTATTCAGGAAATCAAGAACATAGTCAGACAAAAGCTGAAAACCCATGGAATAATGAGAAATATTTCAAGGATAGGTATATTTGTCACAAAGGAATCAATTGGTGACTCTCTCAGTTACTTCACTGTCATTTCTCCTCCAAATCTTGCACCATCCACCATTTGATTAATCTGTATTTCATGGCTTGTCTATGTGTTGTTTAGACGTGTTTTTTTTTTCTTTTTCTTCAGTAATCAAGTCTTATAAGCTATGCTCATATGGAAATGCCAGTGTGATTTGTATTGTTTTTCTCTAAAACAAATGGTCCTGCTGCCTCCAAGACTTCATTGAGCTTTTTGTGGTCCTTGGCTCGTTAGCTATGAATGTAACTATTCACCTGACGCTCTGAATAGAAATGTTGTAAAAAACATCAAGCTCTTTCACAGATTTATCATGCCAGTATTTTACACGGCAGGTGTTCAAGCAGATCTGTATTGGTGCTTTTCCATTGGGCCATGTTGGACCTACATGGTTCTACTCTACTCAGCTCTACCTACTTGACCTCTAAAGAGAAGTGCTGGAGTATCACCATTGCTGGTCACATGTTTGACTAATATGTTGCTTACAGCATTTTTCACCACAATGGTGAGATCCCTAAATTGTGTGGCAATTGTACCTTCATCCTCGTCTTCGGAGCTCGCATAGTCCAATCTGAAAGACGAAAAGAGTGTCATTTTAGACTAGAGGATCGCATTCATATCACACGGCCAACTCAAACTGTTACATGATTAGGCTATAGTGGTCATGGATAATCTATGACATGTAAACATTACAGCAGGCAAACCTAATTTGGTCAACAACTGGCATATAGCCTAGCTACTGATGGCAGGGAAGTACTGTATATGAGGTTGTGTGGGATGGACTCTACAATGATTCTTTAGTGAAAGATTGTAAGATTATCTCACAGACAGTGATTTGGATTGGAAAGGCCTAGAAATTCTTCTAAATTTCCTCTAAAATTACATCTAGTCCTGGAGCAACATGTTATACCGAGAGGACCCTGTGGTAAAAAGCCAGTGATGAAACATTGGCATAGAACTGTTGTTTTCATAATGACTTCCTGCATTATTGCCAAAGGATGAAACAGGTCTCTTACAATACGACTCTACAGCAACTTATGTTCATTTAAAGTGTTTGTGACCTTTCTCCTCAGAAGGCCAAGTCCTGTGAGAGACATGCCTGTTGCCATTCCTTTTAAGAGCCGCGAGTGGAAAGTCACGATGACCCTGGTGGCATTTGCCTCCAGTGATACCATCTCAGCTGCTCCAGAGTAGGATCTCCAAGGGATGTTGGGGGACTGTGGCCGTTACACACCCCCCTTAGGTGCCCCCGCCCGATTTTACCCCACCCTCCACCTGCCGCGCCCACTCATAAGACCTTCACCCTTCTCCCCTTCCATGTGACCTCATGTGACTAAGAGGAAGGTGCTTTATCACATGGACCTGGCGTACCTGATCAGACACAACAGCCTAAAACCTGCCCTAATTAGGACCCTTGGCCAGGACACTTGCAGTCAGCTTTGACCTCGTGCTCTCATTCATGATCACCTCCAACATGTGGTTTGTGAGGTGCCATCGTATTAGCACACTGTAAATCTGTAGTCGCACTTGTACAATGCAGAGCGTCTCAGCTCGTCAACTTTTGATAGGCTGTCACTCACTACTGATAGGCTGTCAACTCTCAGTGCAGCGCTGCTGTACGGCACAGCATCTGCTTACTGCCTTTTACCAGATGCAATAGTATGACAAAATAATATCCATCATGTGCTTGAACTGGAACATGCAAAACTGTTCATCTCTTGAACTATAACAATTATCCACTGAGTGTTCAAAAGTGTTGTAAAACACCTGTAACATGTATGGCTCCTGCATACCGTAGATAAGCTATGTGTAGGTCCCCAACACACTGTATTGCACTTTTAAAGTACATGGGAAAAAAAAAAAAATGTTTGGAGTGGTAAGCAGTGGGTGGGGGTGGTGGGGGTTCTGTGTCTAGGAGGAATAACCCTGTTACTTAGTCTTCCTCACAGATACTCCTCCTTCATTCAGGGCAGGAAGTTAGTCAGCCAGCCAGCTTACCAACCCAGTCTCCCCGTCCCCTCTTTCTCTCTCCCACCACTGGCAGTAGAAAGGTCAGGGGTAAGTCAGGCTAAAAGTGACACCTGACTTGGCCTATTTTCATGCTCCTCTCACACTCCTGGATGCTTGCCATACTGAAGGGGTGTGTGCTCTCTGTCATCTAAAGGCCAGGTCCTGTGAGCTCTGCATGTGGAATGACGGACTTGTGTGAGACTAGTGACGTTTGTCATCTCTATCTCTGTTTGCTTGTTTCAATGAGTTTCGTCTCAATCGTCTGTATTTCAAGCATGTCAAAACTCATTCCACAGCTCACTATAGGCTTATGTTTGGACTGTGATGTCACTGACAATAATGCCAAAAAGGTAATGTTGTGCATTGGGAAAATAAGACAATTTTTAATTCATCACTCTAATGAAAGGGAGAGAAAGAGAAAGAGAGCAGCAACATCTTGGCTAGTACACAGTGTTCTGCTACAAATTGGTGCACGCCATTCAACACACATACTTACTCAGGTCTTGGGGGTTTCAGTATGCCTCGCAGGTTACTCACATCCACCCCTTGAGCAACTGGATCTTCAAATGTAACCAGAAGTGTTACAGAATAATTCTTGCCGGAGTTGTTAGCCCAAAACTCACCGTCTGACGTTGCATATTTCACAACAAAATCGATTCGTGCGCCATTGAAAAGGTAGGGTTGAGCAAAGGACAATTTAAAAGAGAACTGATCAGAATTTCCGTCAAAGGAGCCCTCCACATAATCTGCCGGATAATCAAAGTAGGTACCCCAGCCGTCCATGGTAGACCGCACGTACACTGACTTGTGGAACGAAATATTAAGAACACGTATTATTCCGGAGAATGCCAGGGGCTCATCGGGATCAATAGATATACGCTCCACTTCCACTTTACCAGCGTTTAAAGATCTCATCAATTCATCGCCAGATAACCCCTGAAACTCTGGATGCAGGTGGTAGGTCGGTTCGCGTACAGCGGCGCGGTAACGAGCTTCCTCTGCCTCCCATCTGTCTTTATCTTCGTCGTCTGAATCAAAAGCCACGAATTCTCTCACATCCACCAAATCTCCACCTGTGGCATCGGCGAATGACACTCGGCGTTTTAAAGCCAGTCGAATTCGCATATACTCTGCCGTCTCATCAGCAATTGATGGGCCGCGCTTCCTTGGAACGGGAGAGCACCTGGGTATGAGTCGAATGTCATCCTCAGGCTCATCGTCTTCATCATCCACCGGAGAATTGCTGGGCTTCTCAGTGGATCCTCCGTTCCTCACTGGGACGAAGAGATCTTTTTGATCGGGGAGAGCTAAGAAATTATTATTGTTTGACATCTTGTCATTTTTCGACTAGCAGCTGATATAGGCCATGTCACTTCCTGCAACCGCTTTGATACAACTGTTCCCCTGTTGTAGGCTAACACAACTTAGACCATCGGTTCACTGTTGACCTGATTCAAAACGTGTCTTCTTGCACGGTGTCAATGGTAGAACTAACAGCAGCGCTGGAGGCGAATTCTGTTCCCCGTATTTCCCAACGATTCCGATACTACTTTACAGTGCATTGCGCACATAGCCCTTTGGATGTTCCTCTTGCATCGACAAGAATAAGTATCTATTTATAGACGGAATTGCGTGTCCATGGTATGACCACGGTCAAAAAGAGAGAAATCGTTGTGTGTTGCTGTTGGCCTCCCCTGTCACTTTCGGTCGCTCCAAACGGTACACGCCCACTCCCTTTTAAAATCTAGTACTTCCAAGTAGACGTGCCTTTAGTTACCCCGACAGAAAAGATGGCAGTGCGTCATACTAAACGGAAGATTTCACCGTACCTGTCTTTGATGCGGGAAGCATTGCAGGGCTTCAACATCTCACACTACACCCGGACTTTGAGACCAAATATCACTGAAGACGCATGGACTAATTTTGTTATTTCAGTTTGGCGACAGTAGCCTAGGTTATCCATAGTTTATTTGTTGCGTCACAAAATTCACAGAAATATGCCAAACGATTGGCCGACATGAATCAAGATCAAATATTATGGATGGTACCCAGCTGCGCGCTCTGATATCATGGCACGGTCTTCTTGAAGAATGTTTCGTCGATTTTTAGGACGCAATAACTTTAGTGAGGACCCGCCACTTACCGTTTCCAACCACTTGGTGGCAGTGTAGCCAAAAGTCCTATAAGCATAAGTTGTGTAGGGCGTTTATCTGCAAGTTTGAGGTTCGTCGCCCTAGAGTGGAAAGTGGTCACATTGTATGCTGATTAGGTATAGGCCTGTTCAAAATACAAAAGAAGAAAAAGAAAAGTGAATAAAATTTGGATCCTTCATGGATCCTTTTTTTATTTCATGACAAATGATTTTTACAAATGTGCTGATCTCTGGATCTTGGCCTCTGGACCTTGTTGTATCTCTGTCCGCAAAAAGAAACAAAACAATGACTGTGTGGAATTAGATGTAACACAATTATTACTGTCAAAGCATTTTCTTCAGCTCTAGATAGATAAGACTATTAATTTATCTCATGGGAAATTACAGTTTTTCTCAGTCGCTAGGGTACATTTCTCAGATCAGAATTGAAATTCTCAAAACTACTTGCTCAATCCTCACACATCACTTTGTCACTTGTGCACATCGAAATAGCAGTTTCTCATTGGTTTCAGCAAATTGCAAATGAATTGGTACATCCATGCAAAAACTTATGTACAATTCTCTGTTGAATTGTCTCACACCCCATTACATTTAGGCATTGGTTCATCGTATAAGTCTTTACATGCAAAATGGTTGAACATGTTGTCGTAATAGGCCAAGGGCAGAAGCATATGAGCAAAATAATTCATGTAAGCAAGGTGTACTGTAGGAAGACTGAACTGCAATTTCTATAGCACTGGATGTGTAGTTTTCCCAAACGAGATTGTCCTATGTTCACATTTAGCTTTTTTAGTGCTGTAGTGCCGTCTTTTCCTTTCTGTAACACAATGACGTGGTTTGTCAACAAATTGCTATACAAAAAGTAACAGCGTAATTTTGAATCTTCTCCATTCTATTCAAACAATCTCTCACATACACCAAGGTGTCATTTACAACATACAATACTTATCACCAAAATGTTATAGTTTATGCAAGGTTTATAACCATAGTTTACATCAGAAATCTCCTCGTGTGCACTGTTACATTGACAACAAACAATTTGACTGTTTTGTCCACACATGATGACACAAGAACTTGTCCTTCTGATGGACTGACATGTTTATTGACACAAATATTTGATTTTGAGAGATTAATTAATGGTCCCATATTATGCTTTTTCCAAGCTAACTTTTTTTGCTCTGATGTTCAGAACAGGTTGTTTCTCATGGGGGGTGCACCAGGTAACTAGACACCTGCAGCCAACACATTGAGTATTTCCCCTGTAGCCTATGACAGACCACCCCTAATTAATCAATTGATCATTTTCATTGTTCTCAGCTGCAAAGTGCCTGCCAACTTCTCTCTCTCTTTTTTTGCAATTATCCATTCTCTTTGCCCTCAGCTGCTTACATGGCTGCCAATGTTGTGGGACCCCTGTGACATACGTAGTTAGGACAAATGCAGGTGGTTTAAGCACCCAGCAGCTGAACAGTTACTAACAGTGTAAATTGACTATTTTAACAATTGAGGCTTTTTATCCAACTTAAAGTCTGTGTAGAGGCAGTATAGACCAAAGAAACACATTCAAAAGCCATAAAAAGTGATTTTTTTGTAGTATGCACCCCCCATGAGAAACAACCCGTTCTGAACATCAGAGCTAAAAAAGTTAGCTTGGAACAAACGTAATATGGGACCTTTAAGTAGTCCTCTCAATCCAGCAATTCAGGCCCAGCATTGTCAAAACACTGCCCTCCGATTGTCCAAAAAGTGTGAGAATGTGCATTTCATTAAATGCTGATAAAATCTGTATAGGACCGCTAGAGGACATCTCACAGTCAAGAGACTTCAAAACCTTTACAGGCTATCTTTGATATCCTTGACACTCACAAGAAACAAGTCACAGCTTCATCATGAAGGATCTTCAGAAAAGGTAAAGACTGTTCACTGATCATACTAATTATGATGTTACAATGTAACAATGTTATAATGTGTTGCTATCTCTGTAACCTTTTTGTTTGATATGTATGTAACCTGTTTGTTTGTTTTGTGCAGATGTAAGATCATGAGGAGAGGAAGTGCACGGATGGCATGGAGCGTCTCCGGACAGCCCTGGAGGTGCAGCTCCACAACAGCATCTCCAACGCTGACATCTGGGACCGGACCGTCTCCTTCTTTAGCGTGAAGAAAACGCCGCTCTTCCACAATGGCCTCTCAAAATATTCCCGGGACACACTGCGACTCTTCCCCTCTGCCACCGAAGATGTGGCTCCGCTTTGTGTTCAGTAGAGGAATCGATGACCCACTACCAGGTCTCACCACAGAAAGGATGAAGAGACTTTACAGAGAAATGCCTTTTCACACATGAACCCGTCTTGCATAGGGGTTTGGATGCTGACTGAAGTCACTGTGAAAGATGCTGACAACTGGGTTCAGAGATTATGAATGAAAAGAAATGGTTTTATGCTTGAATGTGTGTGTGTGTGTGTGTGTGTGTGTGTGTGTGTGTGTGTGTGTGTGTGTGTGTGTGTGTGTGAGAGAGAGAGAGAGAGAGAGAGAGAGAATGTGTGTGTGTGTGGGTGTAAGATTATGATTTGATTTCACATTTGTTTGCACTATAGCTACACTACAGCTGGCAAAGAAAGCCAGCCAGCTGCTATTTTAGCTCTTAGGTCTTTTGTAAAGACATACTGTAAGCGTTTGTTATTTGTAACATGCTCTTCATGGGCTTTATGCTGGTCCTTAAGTGGGCTATGAAACTTGAATTTCTTTCATTTTGTAAGAGCGGAAAAGTGCTCAATTGAACTATGCTGAAGGGCAAACAAGTGTATGGGATTTGTACACATAAGTGGATAAATAGTTAAAATAATGCTCTTGTATATATAAGCCATATTCCTTGATATAGTATATAACTATTGTATTGTGCATGTGCAAAATATGCATATTAGTGTGCAGATGTCATTTAGAAATAAAAGATAAAAATGTTTACACTTGAATCTGACTTGATGTTTGATGTGTGAAGTCCAATTCGTTGTTACATTGCTTTGAAATGTATTTTATTTAAAGTATGGGAAAACTAGATTCTGATGCCAATGAAAGGGGGCAGTAGGTGGGTGTGGTCATTATTTGGGGACTTTCATCATGTCATGGAAGATTCCAATTCCAAAGAATCAGAGGAAAGCAAAACACAAACATAGCTTATCTTCTCAGGCCCCTGGCTTTTATGCCTTGCATGATTCCTCAGCTTTCATGCTGCAATACAACGCAATGGAGTCTTTGGAGCCACAGGCACAGCCACACAAAGGGACACAGCAAAGATGAGTCTCAAAGATGGATACACAGTTTTGAGCTGTAAATCAAATCTGTCATAGTCTGCTATCTTGAATGCCAGTATGATATGATATTATAAACTCACTTGATGTTAAGATGGTGATGCAAAGGCCAAGTAAGGCCAAATGAACCTCTGACATGAGGGGTCACAGGAGATGGTCTGTAGTGCCACCTGCAGGTTATATATGGGAAATGCACAAAATTAGTAAAGTCCACAGTGTATACTCAGCATAAACACATCTCCTTGTGAAATATAAAAAACATAGTTATTGCAGATGAATATGAATATTATGAATATCAGAACACATTATTTACATTACTTAGAGGGTAAAAAGGGGACAAAATCAGCAGGTGAAACTAAGTCCTACCGATTTGACACTATTCCGCTCTGTTATGGAACAACACAATATATTATCCTAAAAATATGTAATTGTTTAATTGTAAATTTGAATTATTAATGTTTATTATGTACATAATAAAACTGAACAAAATGTTCAACATGTTATACATCTCAGTTTGGCAAATGAGAAATTACATCATCAGTTTTTGACGATAAAACTCCTTGTAAAAGAAAGACTACATTGGATGACAGTGAGTGAGATGAGATGCTGATGACTAAAATGTAGACGATGATGATACAGAGTTGTATATTACTGATATGAAGATGGTGTTCCATCCAGGCTGTTCCCCCTGTTCTATCCTGACTAACGCTATACAAAATCACATTTTGTTACAACAAAGTCATCAGCTACAAATTTTAATACTCTGGTGGTTACACTTTCAGATCCACATAGCCAGAGGGGAAAATTAAGGTAAACAAATTCAAATTAAAATGCAAATAGATCATAATGCTAAATGTGTCTCGTGACACACTGATACTTGATCTCAATAGTAAACTGAATTGGTTGGTATTATTTATGGAGTGCGTGTCTGTTTCCTTCTAAAACCTGACACTTATCTGAGTTTCAAATTTACAGTGAAAGCTGACTTAGAAACATGGAATAGTGCTCAAGTGGTATTGGAAATGTAAAAAAAAAAAAAAATGTTTTTAAATACAGGTGTATACCGGCCAGTGGCTCCAAAGGGATTCCTTCTGTAATAGCCTGTGCTCGGACCAAACCTCTCATGTTTGGTTCCCCAGAGGTGTGCTGAGCTGAGCCCATTGGCCCATATGGCTCCTTTGGGTCCTTACATTGTATCTTATCCTGAGACCGGCACGCTCTATCAAGCTAACAATGGTCGTATCAACAGCCCCAATCACACAGACAGTCAGGAAGGTAAGTTCACTGAGACAAATGTGGCTTTTTATCGCATTTGTGTGCATCAAAAATACATAGTCTGTTGAGATATTTTTCAGCAATGATGTCTTGTTAGGCCCAAAAACCAAATATTGATTCATATCAACAGCTGAGATTTTCTGTTAATTCCATCAACGTTTGCATTTACATTCATAATTCATTATTATGTGTGCATAGTGAGAGAGAATAACTGAATATATTTTTTAAAAGGCTTTTTATTACTTGGCTTCATGCCAACTGTCTGTGAATATGATACATGCTAAATAACCTGCTGTATGAATCAATTACCACCACAGGGTGTTCATCCTGTCCCCTCTGCTTTCTCCCTCCTCCCCTTCCACTCTGATGTCACTGATTCATGTGGTTTTTCTGCGCTCATAGTGCTATGTGGCGATGGAGCGCACCATTCCAACAGATGCTTGAAACATCACACACTCGCTCTCATATCACTGCGCTTGAGTTCTTCGGGATAAATTCAGGTCACACTTCCAGGGCTGCACTTCAATTTGGGAGACACAATTGGAGCCTCCTGTATGTGGTATGTTAACATGTTTTTTTTTGTTTTTTTTTAAATGTTGCATGCTGTTTTGGGAAAGAATGTTATGAAAGTGGGATACTCTCATATCGACTGGTATTTTAGTCAGGAAAATGCATTATTATGGTTTTGCTTTTCAACTGGATAATTGAATCATTAAGTCAATCAATCAAATCACACAAAATTATTTGCAAAATAGTTATTTATCTGGATGCATTTATTATTACTGTGCTGAAATAACATTTAGCTTTTTTTGCTCATGAAAAGTACTCCACAAAAAAGGTTCAACACCAAATGCACTGGGAGGAAATTAGTGTTGGTTGTCCTCAGATGCATTAATCATGTTGAAGTTTATATAAAAAAACTTAAAGAGCCTTTTTCCCAAGTCACACTCAAGCCTGTTTGTTTGCTGGAGGGAAGCCATTTAGAACGCACAGCAAGGAATCATGCATTTAAAAGAGAAAGTGTGGCAAAATTATTCTGTTTTCAATGTAATGATTACCATAAATGTGCTAATTGACTGCACTGAGGCAGAACTAGAAAAGGGTGAAATTACCATAATGCTGGACCATCACATTCACTGACATGCTGTAGTGTGATAACAAAAAGAAGAATACTTAATAAGTAATATTAAATATGTAGTCTACATGATTTAAAGGTTATTGCGAATGTGGCTGCCATTTCCTCATTCTAAAATGCCTGCAGTGTTTCTGCCTAAAACAAAGGGTAATTGAACTGAGTGAGGCGTCTGTGTAGATTTTACATTTTTACTCAGGAGAATATACTGTAGGAAATGGCCCTCCCCTGGGCACAGAAAAGGACCTCCAGTCTAGGCAGCTGTCAATCACCCGTGACCTGTAGAACAGTATCAATTTAAACCCCACACTCTAATTACAGCTACTGCTGCTGGTGTTGCACTCAACCATTTCCTCTCTTACATGGAGATGCAAATGGAAACAAAACAATCAAATAGTTCATTTCTGGGAACAATTTGAGGTAATTATGTTAGAATTTTTGGGGGGAACTATCACTTTAAAACTTCTCAGAGCAACCTGGCTGCCGTTCAGAGCTTCACCACCAGATTTATTCCTTTGATTTATAACTTATAAAGCAGGACAGAGGATCAGACAGAATCTCTGCATTTGTCAGATTAAACCTGAAACTATTTAAATTAAGCAGAAGTCTTCATAATCTACGCTTACTCTTTATCATAACAATTGTTCCTGTCCAAAAGACCATCAAAGATGGCTTTCCCCAAAATCTTCAAAGAGCAATATACTCAGTACGGCTCAAGAATATGTTTCTGCTATAGCAGGATATCTATGTTTAGGATGTCTCAGTTTGCTAACTGGACTGTTGGTTGCTGGAGATGCGAACTGGCGGGCTTAGTAATTAGTTATATCCATCCCCACAGTAATTAATCCGTCTTTAGGAAAATCTCCCTCTCACCCAAGCCAACTCACCACAAGCTCATCCTCCCCATTTCCAAGATCTTCAAATAGGCTCACAATTTTTATCTTTCTCATATATATATTTCAGTGTCAGCATCCAGCCCAAAATTTACAGAGTCGTTAATCTCTAGAAATGATAATGTGGATATCCTGAGCCAAACACTAGTGTATTTGTGCTGTAGCTATGTAGAGAGTGGTAAAGGGCACTATTTGATTAATCCATGGCGGTGATATTATGGTTTATATAGCCTCTAGCTGTCAGCCATTGTAATGTTGCCCATGAAAAAAGGGAAGTATTTCATATCTGCATTTTGAGGTGGTGGTTGTGTGATATACAGCCTTGAACTTTAAATCCCTGCATCTCATGTAGTTATGCACATGATGCCTGCTGCCTTTAAGACATAGTAAGACAGGATACAATTCAATAGCAACCTTCAGCGTACTTCATGGCCAAGGGCAACATATCCAATAGTATCATATTAACACAAAATGAATAAAAAAAATATGAAATATAAATGAACAACGACGTCGTTTACAAGTAAATATGCTAAAAACGCACGAGCGCTGCCAGCATCAGAGACACCATATGCCTCACCAGTCTTTAATTTTCCACATGTTCTAAGCTTTGCTCAAATATAGTCATGAGAGCTTTGCATGCAGGGGCAGAAAAAAAACCTTCAAAAGCTATAACTTTGAATGGCACAGCTGGTTAAATATAAATATCTGAAGGTGAATTATCAATGAAGAGTGCCAGTCAGAGCATATGCCAGAGGCAGTATGGCCCTGTCAACTAAGTTGGGTCAGGGGAGAGCAGCAGCACAAGTTCATATAGGAAGTTCATCTCCTTTTATCCTCACAGCTTTTATGACCTAGGCTAACCTGTGTGTGTGTGTGTGTGTGTGTGTGTGTGTGTGTGGTTGGTTGGGGTATGACTAGTTGAGCGTCTGTCTAAACACAAGAAGATGTGTATTCTTCTAAACGATGAATACCGGTACTTGACTTGAATATCGTCCCTTTTCAGCCGTTCAAAATGCGGGCCATCTCCAAGTGCCTCCTGTCAGCTCTGTTCTTTTCTACATTCACCACGACACACAGTAACAACAGTCCAGCTGAACCAACAAGCACTGGGCCAATAGTCCACCGTGACTTCGCCACCATCATAGAGAACCCTCAGCACTTGGCACACCACAGCCTGCACAGAAGAAGACACAGTGGCCAGCGGAGGAATAGGAAAGCAATGATCGAGAATACAGGCTCCTTACAGTCTGATTTCTGGCCACTGGGGGGTGGGCCAGAGATGGAGGGGCTGCTGAGTCCAGTCAGGCTGGAGATGGGCTCCAGTGAGTGGGGGGACACAGGGGGGCATGAAGGCACGGAGGGGAGGACAAATACTTACAATAGTGGGCACAGAAAGGCACCTACATACGCTCCAGGTGAGATCATCATGAGACCATTCTCTCATGTGTGCTGAGCTGTTTCCCAGATTGACTGCATGAGTACTAATACACAACCCATATTTTTTAAAGTTAAACTCAAACTTAGGCCCACTAATAGTAGCCTAAGTGCCTTATGTTTGACAATCAAAAGTACATTTTAATAACAAAATAATTACAGAAAGCACATGGTGCTAGTTCTTCTAGGGTAATATGTCTGATTACAATCTGACTTCTTCTCTCTTCGTCTCTATTTTACTTTCAGACTCTCTGTGGAGCAATGCTGAGGAGCCGAATCAGAGCAGGCATTCTTCAGAAAATCAGAAAGACCCAGCAGACAAAGGAGACTCCACCATGTCAGATTCATCAATGAAGGCTGAAGAAAGGAATGCACAGTCCCTCCTGATCACCAAACCCCAGGCAATCAATAATACTTATTATGCTGCCAACATTCCATACCATAACAATAATGCTATACCATGACACGCCTCTTTAATATAAGCTACATAATCCTCCAAAATTGTCCCTTGATATGTAAATTGTAAATGAAAATTCAGTAACATGAAATAGTATGTCCACTTTTTTATGTAGCCTAACTAGAGAGTTTCTATGTGGTCATGGGAAATGTTGTGTGTTTCATGTGTGCCCCAGCAGGTTGAAGGACTGCATAACATAGCCACTAGACTCCACACAATGCTATCTGATAGGACCAAGGCTAAACACACCAAAGCAACTGGAGCAACCCACACAAACGCAGGTGTGCATAGCATATAGCAGAACAAGCCCTTTAAGGACCATGGCTCTGGCACGATTAATATCTCATCAGCAGTTTGTTTTCTAATTGCTTTTTCAGACAAAGGAAATGCTTGGGAATGGAAAAATGGAAACTTGACGGATGTGCATGGGGCAGCTACAGTGCCGTGTGACCACCATAATGACTGCCCTCTAGGTCAGCCCATTCTTCTTCTCAACTTCTCAAGGTCCTGTAGCTAATTCTGCTAAAGCATGGTGGTCACTGTGGTCACAGCTGGGGTGCGAGAACCCCTGGGGGTACTTGGATGGGTTCTAGGGGGTACACAAAATTAATCTGTGAATGGGTTCTCAGCTCTCACCATCAAAAAATAATATAGAGAAAGATCTTATAACCATCCACAATACCCCCTATTGCTATTACATTATTATGTGAGTGCTCACATTTTGTTAATGCTGCAAAAATTAAGCAAAAATCTTAATTGCTGTAGCAGGGTGTTCATGGAGTGTCTCAGGGGGTACGCAAAAGTGAAAATTTGGGAGCCACTGAGCAAAGTGCCAGTTGCTATATCTTCCAGTTGAAAAAGTACATGTTAGCTCAGAGTGTCTGGTAAATGGATAGATAAATAATTTCACAGTAGGATTAGAGGAGTTGTTTGACTGGTTTTGCTGTGTTGATGATATCTCTCTCTCCCCTTTTATCAGGCTCCTGCTGTGATCTGAGAAAGCATATCTGTGAAGTTCACAACCGCAGCCTAAACAACAAGTGCTATGCTGACTGCATGTGTGAGGAGGGTGAGTTTCCAGGGTATAACGCTATGGAGCTGACATTGCTGAGAATTCACCTCAGTCACTCTTTCAAAATATTACTGAAATGGAATAGCTAATGTGTTCTTCAAGAGAGGCTGGTGTGAGTGTGGGGAGGGAGGGGAGGTTGAATATGATTAATACTTTTAATATAACATGTTATGACTCTCTGCAGGGTTTCGCTGCTATACCAAATTTCATCAAAATCAACGTGTGAAGCAGAAGCGAGGCCGATGTGTCGACCCTGACACAGTGAATAGGAATCAGGGAGCATTTATAACCACCTGAACAAAGCCATTTGACTGCAACTGAACAATTTGTCACCTGAGCGACTGTGTATATTTTTAGTCCTTTCCCCCCAATGATGATGATGATGATGATTATTATTATTATTATTATTATTATTATTATTATTATTGTAGTTGTTGTTCCAGACATTGAAGGAATCGTCAGGCTGCATGCTTATTTTGTCATTAAAGTTCCGAAGGGTAGAAGCAGGCTTCACTGGAATTATTTTTCTTCTTTTTTAGAGTGCTGGAAAGGAGGCTGCACTGTGCATATACTGTACCAATTATGAATAAAAGGTGTATGCATAGTGCAGCTTCCTTTCCTGATTATTTAGTGTCATGCCTTGTACACATCATGTCTTTTTGATTCTGAGCAATTCTAGCCTTTTGGTTTTGGAATTTTGAACACTTTACTTGATGGGTGAGTAACACATTCATAGCAGTGGTCATAAATTGCACACCAAGCATTCAGAATTTATGACTATGTCATAAAACATGACTCCATATTCATACCCAACCTGGGCAAGTATGTCAGAGAGAAAGAAAACAAGCATACAATTTAAATGTTTCATAAAAAAATCTTAAACTTTGCAGGTTATTATAATATTTTACTACCTTGCCCACACCCAAATGGGAATGCAAACATTTCAGGGTTCACAATATTAGGCTACTAGTCAGTATTATGTTTACCTCCCTCTGTTAATCTAAGATAGCCTATGTGATTAATATAGGCTAATTCACAATTTGTTGTCTGGTCAAGTGATATCTGAAGTAGACTTGAAATATTTACAGTACAAAGACTGGATTGAATCAAATGGCTATTTTTTATGGTATGTCTACAACTAGATGGAATTAAAAATGGCAATGCTGCTTTTAGACAATTGGACTACTTATTCTTTCTTCCATTGGACCACTGGACTTCAGTCTTTCTTCCACAATATGACAAGTTGGGTATGAATGTTGAGTCATGTCATGTCTTATTAATGCTTTGTGAGACAGCTTCCATGAATGTGTTATGTACCCTGTCACCCACATTTTTGTACAGATTTTAATGTTACCTCTACAGCTAAATAAGAAAATCTATTTCATTATGATCATTTACATAATAAATGTGCCATTTGATTGCCATTGTGGTTGTGACAAAATGTCCACTTTGTGTGAAATTGCCCTTTTATCTTTTATTATTCATTACTTGATATTTATAAATACTACAACTACTTTACATTTTTCTAATAATGGTGAAATAACTTCGAATCATATTGGTCATAATTGGACATTGAACCATTACTGGGGGTGAAGTTTATATGTTGCACATCCAGTTGCAGTCTGAATGGAATATAGCGGATTTCTCATTATCATCTAAAGCCCTTGTGTGTTTAATTTTTCATTGTTCATGAGGAAGACCAGAAGCTTGAGCCATTTCATTTCATCATTATGCCGTTGTTTGGGGAGCGACTGTGTGAATAGCGCATAGCAAATCAAAGAGCACTATTTGTGTCTTCACATTATAAGTGCCGCAGGGGGTTTCTTCCTATCAAGGTCCAACTGAGACATTATTACACTGGTGAACTCGAGGATCAGCCTCGCTACATGATGTAGCTCAGCCATTCTCCTCTCTATTTGCTTTGTTTCTTTCAATGCAATCTCTGTATTCAAATCCGTGACAATTCCCCTCTGAATATGCAGGGAAACATGCAAAACAAAGAGAAAAAACAACCATAAACACTGTTTGTTTTGGGACCAGTGACTTAAAATAAATCAGTGGAATTGCAGCAGCAGAGCTCTGCTCCACTCGTCTGGCCTCCTGCATCATAGATTTGTGTAGTGGCCACAAAAGCACAGAGGAGACGTAAGGAGATGTAAGGGGGATTTCTACATCCCCGGTGTTATTAAAGCATTAAATCTACCCCCATGGCTTAAAATCTTAATCATGCTGCCACTGCGCTGTGTGACCAGTCATAATAATATTATCTCACTCACACTCTCTTATACTGCAGAGTCTTAGGGAGAATCATGACCCAAAACAGAATAAGAAGCCCGATATCCATGACTTATCCCAATTTTACCAGTGGTTATTAGAGAGGGTGCGACATACTGTACGCTATAGGCCTATAGTTGGCCATCACCACATAAAGTCTCATGAATACTAATCAGCTCTTTTTGTAATCTGTAATCTAAATGTTTACTTTAGATGCTTAATTTTTTTAAAAGGAGGTTTCCATAGTAGATTGAATATATTGTAAGCAGATGAGTTGTTTCGTGTATTTACACAGCCAAATCAGGCAGAATGCTTTGATGTTTTTTTTCATGTTGGATAGATTTTGTGTGCTGTTTAGAATGAGCCCAATATAACATTTTCAAAGTAAATGTAAATCCTGTATTGTGTGCTCTTTTGCTGCTTGTGTTTTAAGGAATAGCCAGGCCTACATACTGTACGCCTTCAAAGCACTTTGCATCTCTTGTGTATTGTAAGTGCAGGTGAATTTCACTTATCCTCACAATTTTCTTCAGTGGTTCTGTTGATCATGCTGGTTTGATTGGTGTGCTGATGTAGCCTAATAGCCTGGTGCACCAGTGCTCCAAATTTGGCCCATCAGTAGGCCTACCACTCAAGAGCAGCAGGTCTAATTGTGTTTTTGGCAAAGTGTGCCAGGTAGAAAAGGGGTGAAAGCTTTTTTTTATTGTTTTAGCAGCCTGTTTATAACAATCAGTTACATTGCTTTGGAAAAAAATGAAGCCTAATTGAACTAGGCCTAATTGAACTTCAGTTACAGTTACTAAGAAATATTCAGGATTACAATTTCAGTTGCATCTGAATATCTTCTGCAGAAACATTGGCTATGTGTGCTTCATGTGTACAACATACTCCATTTACAGCTAAAAGACACTATTCTGAATCTAATTCGTTTTCCCATCATGTTTGGCAACACCATACACTTGCTGTTGAATCTACAGCGATCTGAGCTGCTTGCAAGTCAGGCCTCGCCATTACTGGTTGTGAAAATAAGCTAGTGAGCAGGTGAACATATGCAATCAGTCCGAGACTAGACAATTGTTTACAGTGACTACTTAATGTAGTGTCTTAAGACAGACAAGGGCCAGGACAGACAACACAAGACAGGGTACTACAGCAGTGACTATAATAATTTAAGTGTAGTGAGATGGAGGTAAAAATGTATAAATAAAAACAAATAGAGGCAGAGAAAGAAAAAATGCAGAAGTGCATTTCAGTTCAGTTTGTGGAGGTGTGTTAGTTATTTTATGTATGAGAGAGATCCCTGTGCAGCCTAATCATTATTTGAGCAACAGGCTCCTTTTCATTCATGCCAATAGTATCACGTCACTATTCAGGCCAGGTAAAGTCAAAGAGATACTGTCTTAATTGTGATAAGTGAAACCCACAAGTAGTAGCCTAAGCCTACAAATAGCCTAAATATCCACATCAACCTTGGCCATGGCAGTGAAGAGCAGCAGCATCTGAGGCAAATTTGAAAAAGATAAATACATAATTACTCACTGTTATTCCGCAATTTTGTTGTTGTAAGCTAATTGTCCTTCAGTCCCATGGCCATGAGGAATAAACAATATAATCAGGCTAATATACAGTACATGCACACAACAGTACAGTAACATTTTGGTCAGTATTCCATGATCTTTGGTAAATGGCTATGGCATTAGTAAGTTCATTTGCAGCGCCCTCTGGCGCCAACATTTAGCACCATCCAGGAGAAAGGGGAGGGGGGGAAATCTCGTGTAAAAACGCGATACTTCACCGGGACAGACCTCAGTTTTCAACATGGCAGGCAATAAGTTGGTGCTAGAGGGGAAAATTAGTATTATTACCTTTTTCTGTGGACTCGGTGTTGTTTTGGTTCCTTTTATTGCAGCAGTAGCATCTCACATAGATTGGGTTTTCGACTATCTAACGGGATTTAACGGTAAAGTTGCTACCCTAGTGTATATTACAGTAATCAACGGCTTCCTGCTACTCATATACAAGGGACCGCTGTACAAGGTAAGATCTGGGCTGACTAGCTAGCTTGCTAGCTAAGGTGTCTTGTTAATTTTATTGCAGGAAAGCCAGTCTGTGAAATAACACCAAGTGTACAGTTTGTAACCAATAATTGGGTCTTGTTATGGCCTGCGTCAGTATCGTGAAATAACATGAGTTGTTGTTCCATCCTTCCTTTTGCTGGCATAATCCTATTACCTTGGCTAAGTTGGCGAGATAAGTAGATTTGGCTGGAGATCTGTCATCTTAGTTTGCGAAGTGGCCACTGGGATAGCTAACTTAAATACTGATGTCTGTTAGCATGTTGGAAGTTGTTTCTGTCATTTTACAACAACACGTCCATCTGCTATTGTCACAGGTCGCCGTGCGCGCATGCTTTCTCGGATTCGCCTTTGGATGTGGGTTAATAATAAGTCTTTCAGACACAACATGGACACACTTTGGATGGTAAGAACATGCATAACCATCATCATCATGATGCCCGCCGGTGACTCAGACGGCCTAGTCAACTTGTCTATCGTGTAGTTTAAGTAGCAATTTCGGACATACTGTAGCAACATTTAGAGTTTATTTTCACAACGTTATATAAGATCATATAATATGTCATCGTCATATAGGATGTCATCTCTTTGCAATGTTGAATGTTGTTTATACTTTCCATAGGTACATGTGTTCGCTATCCTTCTTTCACTACTCGGAGTACTTAGTCACTGCGATCATCAACCCACGCAGTCTCTCACTAGACTCCTTCCTCCTGAATCACAGTATGGAGTACACTTTGGCGGCGGTGTCTTCGTGGGTGGAATTCATCATAGAGAAGCTACTATTTCCAGGTCTTTATTATAACCTAACTAATGTTAGCTTTTATCGTGCATTGCATTAGGTTTTGAACCTTGAACTAACCTAACTAATGTTAGCTTTTATCGTGCATTGCATTAGGTTTTGAACCTTGAACTCAATCATTGTATTTCTGTACGATTTCACTACAGATTTTAAACAGCTCAGCTGGCTCAGTGTATTGGGACTGGTGATGGTTGTGTGTGGGGAATTCCTGAGGAAGATGGCCATGTTTACAGCAGGCTCCAACTTCAACCACATTGTGCAAAATGAGAAGTCCCAGAGCCACATCCTGGTCACCAGTGGCGTGTATTCGTTCTTCAGGCACCCCTCCTATGTTGGGTGGTTCTACTGGAGTGCTGGCACACAGGTTTGAGTGTTCTATAGTCAGTTAGACCTACCACCTACATTATTCTAGCCTGGCCATAACCAGACCCTCAATCTACACTTCGCTACATAGAGTACGCAGGTCTGGGATTCCAGCTAGTGAGAAACGATTGCTTCCTAGAGGTGATTAAATTCTAAAAGATTGGATCAGCCCTTGACAGCCTATCGTATTCTCACGCTTCATTCTTAAAGTTCACTGATTGGCCAGGATCGGATGCATCCTGAGCGAACGTAGCCAGAATCCCAGGCGGATTACAGTACTGAAGGGATATGAGAATCGAGCGGAATTGCATAGGAAGGCAATGGCCAGGCTTACATTATACCAATTTTATTGAAGACACTCAGCTGAGATTGCTAAATACACCAAAAAAAATGTTCTTGTACTTGTCTTTAGATCACTTTAAAAGAAAACACTGCTAGATTAAAACAGGACCACATGAAGGCTATAAGCGTTTTATTATTATTGTTATTATTTTAACAACTTAAAGACTTACTGCTGATTTTTCACTTGTTAAAATTATTGTTCACTTTTGGAGTTGAGTGGAGATAAGACAAAAACCTTACGTCTACTGCACTACATGCATCTCATACTCACCATCAGGTTCACCTGACATAACCTTGGCTGTGGTCTTGTTGTGCTCTCTCAGATTGTGTATTATGTCACTCCAGCCACATATGTTTACAAAATATCACAGTTGATTGCTCAGTTGTGTAAAGTATAAGATGTCGTTTATGTCTAAATCTGCACAAGCGTAAATGAGCTTTGTTGTGCTTCTTCAGGTGCTGCTGTGCAACCCTGTGTGCATCCTTGGGTACTCGTTAGCCAGCTGGCGCTTCTTCCGGGAGCGCATCGAGGAGGAGGAGATCTCCCTCATCCACTTCTTTGGAGAGGACTACATTGAATACAAGCGCAGGGTGCCCTCCGGCCTGCCCTTCATCACAGGCATCAGGATGGCGTGAAAAGCATGGACTGGAAGGTGCCGGTACAAGATCCTGGGACGTGCGTTTTTGTAGGACACCACTGACAGGCACCGTGAGGGCGCTGGCTGACCGGTGATGTTCTGGCTTTGCCCGGGGTTCCCCCCATTCTCTCCTCCTTTTGGGACGGAACCTGGGTCAGAACGTAAGGCAGCCAGCACGAAAAGGTGATTCCCCTCTGGGACACTGGTCTGCTCTGACCAGACCATGGCGGAGACCTAATTCTCCACCTACACTACCAACAACAACAACAATCCCTTCCGTCATCCACTGTACACATCACAGCATCTGGACTCAACACCTTCCAATTCAAAGTGTCTTAACACTCACTTGTCATCACCCCAACCCCCCCCCCTCATCTCTCTCTTTCTTATTCACCTTACATATATTCATCACATCCTTCAAAACTTCACTTCAGATGTTTCTTCCTCATTCACTGTTTTATGTTTTAATATTAACTAGGACTTAATGTAGCTCCTCTGGTGTGTTTGCTGTAAAGAAAAGCTTGAATGGAATGTTTGGCACACATGTGGTTAGATTTTGGTTTGATCGTTCAGATTGGCATGAGTCTTATTCCTGAGTCAGGATTAGGGCTAAATCTGTCCTAGTCGTAGGACCACTGGTGAAGTGAAGAGTTTTACTCAGTAAGACTACACTTCATGTTCACATTCATGGGCCCCCCTAGGTAGTCACTGAACGTGTAAAAATGCATGTGTTCTTTCAAACGGCTTTGATTGTGTTCACTTTGTGGTGATCTCTTGTAAACCAGCAACGGCTGGGCTTTTAATTTAAATAGGGATCTGTGTCCCACTCAGGCTAAAGTTCACATAGACGGTTGTGTTCAACGTCGCTGTAGTTTAATTTTTAAGATCATTTTAAACAATGGGAAGGGCATTACAAACTATTACTGTACGTACTCGAGCTGAATGTGAGGAACTTGACAGTATTCAAACTGAGTTTGTGGTCTAGGTTGTACTGTAGTACCCTGAGCTGGTCGAGTTTTTGGTTCTCATAAATATCAGTACAGGAGTTTGGTGCACATTCTAAGATTGTGTTATTTCTTCTTTGATTGGAAGATTTGTTAGAGGATTCATTGTGTAGTGATGCATTATGGAAGTGATCAGAGAGTGACATTTTAGATTACTTTGAGATGGGGCCAGTTGCAGACCTTAGTAGCTTGTCTGCATAAATAACCTGGTATGAGAATAAACCAAAAGATACATTCTGCTTTCCAGAGGTTGATACTTTATTCAGGGATTTTTATTGTCATTGTTGGTTTAAGTCTGTTTGTTTGTTTGTTTGTTTTTGCATTTTAGTTTAACCATTTTGCCCATCATCTCCATCTCCATCTTCCCCAGTGTTTAGGTCACCTTTCATTCTTGAAATCAACAAAAGCACTGATTTCAGTAGCAGAACGGACCTGAGTGCGACCTGTTAATGCTCGTCTGGTTCGGCTTTGGCAGACTCGGGGGAAACCTTGACTTGCTCAGAATGCGAGTGGAGGATAGAGCTCGGCTTGGCTTAGCAAGGCCAGGATGACGTGAAATGACAGTGGAGGCATATAAACACACACACACACACACACACACACACACACACACACACACACACACACACACACACACACACAGATGAATGGAATGTGATTGGTGTGCACACCCTTACAAATTTAGTGCACTGTATAAACAAGGGTCTAGGTTGTTGTGAACATGAGCACATGTTGTAGGTATCTGTGATGTTGCTGACAGGATTGCTGATATTTAGAGGGTTGGATTGCACTATAATATTGACACAGTGCTATTAGGACTTTTACTGTGGAGGAGGGACATCTACTTCCTAAGTGATTACTGTGCATTTACTCATGGTTTCAGAAAGAAAAAATAAATAAATAAATAAACAAACAAACAAAACAGCCCCAAACTTGTGAAATAAAGTTAAATGTTTAATCTGTTTGAGATGAATATTTGTTATATTTTTGTAACACTGGTCATCAGTTCACTAGTTCATGCTTGAGAATATGACTTGTGAAGACTTCTGTCGTCCTTTGTTTGAGGGATTGGGTTGGTGCTAAATAGCTATCT
Source organism: Sardinella longiceps (assembly GCA_027497455.2). Lineage (NCBI taxonomy): Eukaryota > Metazoa > Chordata > Actinopteri > Clupeiformes > Clupeidae > Sardinella > Sardinella longiceps. The sequence continues at coordinate 22,577,289 of JAODXP020000018.1, read as the reverse complement.
CCTTGCGACATGACTGCTCTGTCGGGCTCTTCTGTCTGCTTGCCCTGTAGTAGTCCTTGGTCTTGGGTGTGAGCTCATCTGACAGCAAACAGTTTTCCAGCACTTTCTCAGGACAATCATCCTCGGTACCCGATGAGGTGTCACTGCTGTTGCAAAAAAAGAAAAAACACACACACACACGCACATTTGTCAGTGTAAGCTGTGATTCCATTTGATTTTGTCTTATCGAAATGATTTAGTTTTCAGCAGTGTTTTATTATGTGGTTATGAGGGTGAGTGCTCAGAACTGACCGTGAGTCAGTAGTGCTGCTGTCATCATAGATCTTCACCATAGTCTCTGTGCGATCATCCTTAAACACCTTGGGCTCTTTTAGCCTGGTGCAGATTAAAAAAAAAACATGCCATGACTATTTTTAGGCATTTATGTACAATTTGCAGCAGCACTCTGTGATGCATAACATTGGAAAAAAAACACAGTAACTTTGGTATTAACAATACCAGAGTAATCATGACTGGTACCTGGGCTCAAGACGTTCTTTGACTTTGGCAATGGAGCGGATGTAGGGGCCTATCTGTTTGGCTATTGTAGTTAGGTAGGAGTTCTCCTGTTTCAGCTGGAGTAGGTCATGGAGCTGTGCTGGAAACAGATATGGGCATATGGGTAAATCTCTCATTTAGGCCTTCATTTGAGTTTAAATGAAAGTGTGGTTGTCTTTTTACCTTCATAGATTTCTTGTTCATTTGCAACCCTCTGAAATGTCTCCTCCCAGACCTAGATGAGGTTACACCAAGTTAGCTATAGGTACAGTAGATAAGAGAGAGAGTTTGGACACACCCTCTATTCCAGTGGCTTTTAATTATTTAAAAAAAAAAATCTATTGGTGTGCATTTTGAATAAACACCAACAATGTTGATTTCTCCACTATGCCTCAGTGTGAAAGACACATGTAGAGAGCATCTGCTTATACTTTGTTCACATATTCCTTCGTAGACTTTTGTATTAATCTATAATCACAACATTTTCAGACAAACATTGAATTAGAGGGTGTGTCTAAAATTTTGACGGTTACGGTCAACTGTCTATGATTTAAGTATATCCATAGTCACATATAATGTATTGGTCAAAGATAGTGTACTGTATTCATTCAGAGGTTTGCATCCTCCTTACCTCTTCAAACATAGCCCTCATCTTTTCTACAGAAGAGTATTCAGTGGAAATCTCCCTGTCGACTTTCACAGATTTATCTAGGATGTCATTCATGGTGTCGGTCTTAATGAGGGAGTGGTGTTTGGTGAGGTCTCTGTGCACCTCCTGCACCTGATCTTTCAGCGTCTGCATCTCTGTCTGCAGAGTCTAAACACAACACCAAGCACTGGGTGATCAAACATGGGTGACAGCTGTTTAAAAAAAGTTTCAACACTGCAAATACTGTTAAGTAAAATTAGTTATCAGTCATCATTTTTTTATGAAACATCTACAGTTATCCTATCAGTTTTACAGTATTGACACTTTTTAGTAGTTAAAATGCATTATTATTCTCTCTGTTACTAATACATGACATCATCAATCAATACATTCATAAATCTGGAAACTATTCTCCCTGACTCAACCTCCCTCATCCCAGTAGAATGGAGATGAATCTGAAAATAAGCCCCATGCATTCATATTACTCTGTAGCTGTTTTCGTAGTTGCGGCAGTGGTCAGTGAAGGGTGTCTCCCCGCCCTCGGCCAGAAGGACCTTGGTGCTGATGTAGCGGTGAGCAGTTGGTTTCCGAACCACTGATGAGCTCAGGGACATGTCGTTGACCGCCGGACAGTGGGAGGGTGCGGAGAGGGAGGACTGCAAGCTAGTCAACATTACCAAAGAAAGAAAGAAAGAAAGGCAGAATTTAACAGCATCCATTAAACAACATACTACTACTACTAATAATAATAATGAATTTATAATAATAATTAGATGAACTTTAATCACATGAGGGGCTATTTGCAACCATGAAGAAGTCCACAGCATAAGGCTTATTAGTACTAGCTGCTATTAAGGGAAACTATGGCATAGACAGGGACAGTTTTCACAACCACAGACAGCATATGCACAAAACATGAGGAAGGGACTCACAGCCCACTGGAGCTGCCAAGGCCCAGTCCTGAGACGCTGCCAGAGACGGAGCGGCGCTGGCCAATCAGCAGCAGTGGCTCCAGGCAGCGGGCGAACTCTGACCGGTACTCCGTGTTTATCTGCCCCAAGCGTGAGTCATTTCTTTTCAATAATGCATTTCCAGCACATTAAGTCATCACACAGACATTCAAGAGCTGTGATTTTCACATTATGTGCTGTGTCCCTCCCTAATACCACGATATAACATCTGATTGAACTTACTCTCCTGTGACATTTCAGATGAGTGTTTTTGAGTTTGGAGTTATTTTGGGTGTTACAGGGAGATAGGAACAATATATTATGTATGTGTACATGAGAAATGACATACTTTACTGCTCTGAGTTGGCCTTAGTCTGTGAGGCAACTTCACAATCTTCTTCAGCCTCTCCATCAGTTGCTGATGAAGAGAGAGTTACTTAGAGTTACTTAGGAGTTGCAGCAGTACTCTTATATGTTTAGTAAGCTATCAGTTGGAGATAGACTACATAATGTAACAATTTAACATCATGAACCATAGTGAGTAGAGTTTCTGTACACTTACATAACCCATGTCTAGGAACTCAAATTTATTGGCTGAACTAAGAAACGCAGAGCATGTCACAAGATGAACCTGTTGAGAGAGAAAAAAATGTGACACCAGACATCTTAACCTGGTTTTTAAAACATTGCTTGCACTTTCTAGAATACACAGCATTCACATTACTCAGAAGATAGAAAGGCAAATCATATTTTTTGGTTGTGAAAAAAAGGATGACACACACACACACACACACACACACACACACACACACTACATGCAGTATGTGATAAAAGACATGCGTAAACCACCAAGAGGGTTCATACTTGTAGGGTAGGAAGCAGAGCTGCTAAATGGGACAGCTGCTCTTTGAAAGCTCGCTCCTTCTCCTCATGCTGACTGTAACAGAAGAGTGAGAATCACTACAACTAGGGACTGTCATAAAGTTACTGTGTTGTATTTTGACAGAATTCTGTTTGTTTGAACAGAAAGGGTCGAAGCGGTGCATATGAAAGTTTTTTTTTGAAGCTGTTTCCTACAAAGCATACTACTATTCCAGTTATTCTGCATTACGGCTAAAAAGCCAGTGCCTATTTCTGTTATGAAACATCACATTGTTTTAACCTCATAGTTTATTAAATTAAGGGTCCTTGGGAGTCTATAAATATGTGTCCCTTAATGCACAGCATGTTCTATTCTGCCAATGATTATTTATTTAGAGTTGATTGGTATTCCAGTAACACACACAGGGGACTGAGTGCATGTTATGAGATGGATGATCTCACTGGAGCATCTTTAAAAAGTAACATTATATGTCCGCCTGCTGACATTAAATGGCCCATAATGGGTTTTGGTATTGATATATTCAGCACAGTAATGGCCTCCTGCCACATGAATGTATAGGTATAAGGCAGGAGACCTGTATTGTGAAAGGGTGATTAGCACTGTGGTCAACTGTCTCCACACACAAATATCCCTGCCTTGTTTTGACTATAACATTCTATGCAAGAGAGGCATTATTCCGCTAGGCTAATTTGCAATGCATATGTTGTAACCCAGCGGCTAAGCATGTTTGTTGTCTTTCATGCTGACTGTGGTGTGGAGGTATTGAGCAGTGCTGGTTTCCAAGTGATGGACATGCAAATTAAAGAGATTTTTTCTCACCTCTTGGCAGCCTTCAGGAGAATCCTTTTCCTTTCTGCCAGTTTCTCCTTGAAATTAAAATATAATTAAGCCATTTTCAAGGCCTCCTCTTGAAACCTACAGTACACTACATTATATTTGTGGTGTGTCATTCTTCACTCTTTTTAGCACTCAGTGCAGAAAAATGACAAGATGGTGCTAAACCCATAGGAGAATGATAGAAGGGTTATTCCTGCCCATCTCACCTGCATGTTGCTGAAGAGAGTACAGATGGCATTTTCCTCCTCGTCCACATTGGTCCTGACCTCTCCAATCATGGCCTTTAGCAGAATAATGGCTTCCCGGGCAGATGTCTGCAGTTCTTTCACTGCCTGTAGGAAGCAGGAGTTTCACAGTAATTGCTTATGACAGGGGCACATCCTACTAATAAGAGGTTCCATAAATCAATCAAAAGAATTTGAAGAACTTCCAACACAGAAAAGATTAATACTTGACAGTACGAGCATGTTTTCAATATTATTTCATTACATTTGTATTCATTTTTATGTGCATTAACCACTTGATATTGCTAACTGAGCAATGCAGCACTTAAATATGAGCATCTGTGGTTAATAATCATTATATGCCTGAAAAATATAGAATCAGACAATTAGTGAAAGAAAAGGGAATGGGGAGAAACAACAAAGCTCTGTGTTCCAACAACACTCACTATGACGGCTTGGTCCAATTTTTCACAGCCTTGCATATACGCTGTCTCAATATCAATGCAGTGTGCTCTGCTCTCCCTTGAGAAACAAATACACACACACACACACACACACACACACACACCAGAGCAATGTTTGAAGATCAATACCTCCATCTTTCAGATTAAAACGTGGTGGTGCATAGTTATGTCAGTGGTGCAGTGTGTTTGCTTACACTTGCATGTCTCTGAAACAGTTGATACACAGCATGGACTTCTTCTCAGTGGAGAACATGATGTAGAGCTCCTCATGGAGGCCTGGGGAGATGCACACACACACACACACACACACACACACACACACACACACACACACACACACACACACACACACACAAGAAATCATAACACATTGACATCTCATTTAAAAACACAAGCTAAGATCAGGAAACTAGTGACACTGATGAAATATTGCATCATACTAAAGACTCACATCTCTCCTTCACCAAGTACAGTAAGATTCAAAGTGAAATCAGGACCCAGACTGATCTAGAATCAGCTGATATATAACATACCACATTTTTTATGGGCCTCTTTGGTACGCTTGGCCAAGGAGACAATCTCGTGTCGGGAGAACATCTTGGCCTTATGGGTGCTTTCTTTGCAGTCCCCACACAGGGGCTGGCTACAAGTGTTGCAATAATACATTGCATCCACATCCTGTTGGTATGAATAAGACACCACACAAAAGGTCAATTCCTTAGGATAGAAAGGCAAGTACAGTATGTCAAGTTGGAGTAAAAGAAGGAATGGGGAGGAGAGAGAGTGAGAGAGAGAAAGAGAGAGAGAGAGAGAGGTGTGTACCTGTTTCTTACACTCTAAGTCACAGTTGGCACACTGCACGGTCTCCTCACTGTCAGTAGAGTTGTCAACAAGGAACTTAAGGAGACGGTCCTCGGGGGGGAGTGCACTAAGGCCTTTAACAACGGTCTGATTTCTAAAGACCACACACACACACACACACACACACACACACACACAGACACTGTATGTCAGTTCAAGCCATAATCAGATGGGAGCGTCTACTTCTATTGACAGTAGTTTGCCGAATTACAAGTCACAATTGGCACAGTGGTTTCTTGTGCATGTAGAATAATACACACAAGAAAAAGTGTTAGTGTTGATATTTAGATGTGAGCAAGGAGTAGTGTACAGGTAACTTTGTATCCATTTTTATTTGCTTGTGTTACCTTTAGAGCTTGTTAACTCCACTGAAGGGTATAAAGCATCTTGCCTCTTGTGTTAAATCAATATGGAGTTGAATTGAAACTAACTAGAATCTTTGCTTGTAAATTATTAAGATCAAACTTTGGCATCTGTGCCAAAATCTAGACATATTGATGTTTTCATCTTCTCCGACTTCAAAGGTTCGCATTGTCGTTGTGGCTTTCATAGCAACAATGCCAGAAATAGCTATGCCTCAAATTCCTAGATAGGGGATAACCGAGGCCAAGGTGACTAAAGCAAAAATAGTCTCTGGTGTTCTGTGGCTTGGAACAGACACAAACACTTTCACTGTATTGTATGGAAAAATATGCTATATCAAGAGTTGTGTATTCTAACACACTATGGCTTCTTGTATGAAACTGGACATTTTCAGTCCATTACTTAAATATAGAAAATAACCAATGGGTACAATATATTTTGATTATTCCTGTGGTATTTGTGGTATTTAACCTTATTAAGAGGTGGATACCGGTAAACTCTTTTACCAAAATTTGCTTTTACTTCTTGCGTTTATCCACCACTACTACTCCTCACTTTGGTTGCAGTTGAATGATGAAATGAGTAAACAGTAAAATGACTGTACATCAGGCATGTCCCATTTTTTTTCCTTCAAGAGATACTTTGACAAAATCAACATGGCTGAGAGCTACGCTACTATTTTTCATTGATATTACTGAAGATAAATGTTCATTTATCATCTTACGGCACAGTGCAAACACTCATCTGAAGTGTCACATAAATTTGTGACGCATAGTTATGGCCAAATCTGCTGTGCACTAGCAAGGCCAATTCTCATCAGAAAGTACTAAAACTGAAATTATTTTGTATCAGAATTTGATTGCATAGATATTTTAACAGGTTTAACACCTTTTGTGATTATGTTATGAGATTTATTAACATTTGGCCCCTTTGGAAAACTAATCTTGGCAATACTGGTAGCTCCTAAACTACCTTTTTGAGACCCGTGTTGTACTTCAGAGACATTCATGATGACAGTAATGACTTTTTAGGAGAGATTAGTACCTGTATACCAAACAAGTTTCAAAACTCAAAGGGAGCAGACAGGTGAAAATGCAAACACAGGTAAGAATGTAAATTATAGATTATTAGGTATAAGCAAGATCTTTCACATCTGATTTTTAAAAAAGCTGCTCAAAAATCTCCAAAACTGACCTTCACAAATAACTACAAATACATGATGAGCTAGCCTAGTTGCAAAAACAATGCAATACATGTTAAACAATAATATGTATGCTTTGTATTTTGTATATGGGTGCTGTTTGTTCATTGTTGCCACTGTGGCACCATAACACATTCTACTACAAGACCAGGATTTACAGCACAGCTGCCTGTCTCTCAGGTAATCCCCACAACACCTGCTATTCCCATTCCCTGGCACTACTGGGTACGCCAGAGACAAACAGTACCCTTTGTGTACCCATAGTGCTATGTATAGTTCCAATTAAGAATACATCAATCCACTTGTTTGCTTCTAATGTGCAGCCATCCATATCCATATTCATAAGAAGCATGAACATTAGCATTTCAGTTTTCTGGTGTAAAAAACGTCGTCATCTCTCCAAAGTCAGTGTTTTTAGTACAGGTATTACATAATTGTCCTCTACAATGCATTCTCCGATGCTTACCCACACAGGGGGCATGCTAGCCGACTGTCCACAGCCCTGCCTCGAAGGCAGCTAGCACAGAAGGTATGGTAACAATCCAGCAGGCATGGGTGCTCATACTGCTCGTGGCATAAGTGGCACACCAAGGGGTGGCAGTTGGCACTGTCTAGGTCATAGAAGTTATCCAAGGGGGAGAAGATCCCTCCAGACATCTGGAAGAACAGGGGACACTTTTCAGTTCCTCTGTGTGTTTGACTAGTGACCAAAGAACTTTCCAAGAGTAAGCCATTAGACTGCTTGTCGAGAAACAACTTATGTAATGCATGAGGAAATGTTTCACTGTGTTCCCTATTAAAATTCCTTAGAATACCATAATTCTGTTAAAGTCAATTCTAATCTTGATCTGACCAAGAGCTGGGCAATAACGTAGGCTACCAAAAAAGTCAACTGTCTCTGAGCAACACAGAATAACATGTTACATAACATCTAATAGCATACAAACCACCAAATAAATCCAAAGAGAAACTCTTACATTACCCCTTGATGTTCTCCCTGCTGTGTCTGCCTACTGATATGAATGACAAGCAAAGACTGTGAGAGACTTTGAGGAGCACTGGATACATCACATATGACATGGACTTGCCCCAGTACTGCAAAGTAAGTGGGTGGGTGTGTTATGGTTAAGGGACAGTGAGTGGCTCCTGATGACAATAGGGAAACCAGATCCCCTCCATCTGTCAACAAGTGACCAAAATATCTGGACCAATCCCTCAGTGCTTTTCATAGACCATTCTTCATTCAGGCAATGGTGATGTATGCTCCATGACCCATCAAATATCTCATGCTGTTGTCAAAAAAACAACTGATTACATAACAGTTCCAGTAAAGTTGTTTCCAGTAATTTTCTACTGGAGGAAACTGTTATCTGTTATCTCTACTGTTATCCCTCCATGTTCATAGACTAAAGTCTTTAACTAACTGAATTGCAGAAATACATTACTGACTTCAGTCAGGTCACTTGGTTAGATATACCATGCAGCCATATAGTGGTTGCCATTCATGATGCCATGAAGATGTTTTTGAGGTTGGGTTGTTCAGTCTTTTTGGATACATTGTATCAATCGATGTGTTAGGTATTCGATTTGGCAGGCTACTATTTCACGCATGCGCACAGGTAATCCTTCCTTTCTGCAAAACTCTTCGCCATGGCTCCGCTGGTGCGTACAAATCATGTGGTTCAAATGTTCGATATTGTCGGGATTTACTAGCTTTCTGAGTCTGTTAAGTAACTGGTGCTTGTCTTAAACCTAAATTCACACAATGAAGAGTTCAAATCACAATCACATATCCCAGTGTTCAAATGGTATCGCTTATATCAAGGCCTTATAGCTAACTCATGTAGCTAGTTAACTAGCTAGATGGCTAACATTAGGTTGTAACACCATGCTGTTTGGAAAATTAATATAACTTAAGTTAATAATGTCACGGTCTTATATGTTGTCATATTGAACTGTAGTCATATCAGATATGTAGATTAAAACTCTGGACGAATTGTATTTCCACGCGAGCCCATTATTGTATTTCCATGTGGAGGTATCCCATGAATTGATTAGTCTGTAATGCTAAGTAAAGTTAACATAGCAGCAAAACTCTGTTCGTCAGGTGGCAAAAGTGTCAAACGGCTATCTTATGGCTGTACTCGTATTTTTTACCGAAATATGTTGCTTTATTACCTACAGAAACTCAAAAAGCAGGCCGTCAAAGGTGGCAAGAAGAAGAAGCAGGTCCTGAAGTTCACCCTGGACTGCACCCACCCCGTGGAGGATGGCATCATGGATGCTGCCAACTTTGTAAGTGAGAAGCACTTTCCTGGTTGCGTGGTAACGTTAAATCTAATCTTCAACAATAACGTTACTCAGTATCCCTTCCCTGGAATCCCTGGAGGTTTTAACAGTTTTGTAAACCATTCACACATTGTATCTTCAGTTGCATTCTTCTGTTGTCATATTTATAACTTCATACTTCTATCCATATAACAGGAGCAGTTCCTGCATGAGCGCATCAAAGTCAACGGGAAGGCTGGGACTCTGGGAGGTGGTGTGGTGAGCATTGAGAGGAGCAAGAGCAAGATCACAGTGTCTTCTGAGGTGCCCTTCTCCAAGAGGTAAGTTACAGAAGTGACATTCTTCTGTTTTCATAACTTCATCTGTATCGATGAACTTCAGTTTAAGATTCTCACACATCTGCTTAAAGTCGCTGTCATGAGAGTTTCCTATAGTGAGATCCAACCGTGTACTGGAAAATGGGGAAATTAGGACGGCTTTCCGTTCAGGCGGTGTTACAAAATGCCAGCGAATGATACCTGAGGTGGCATGGTGTTGGCACAGCTGATGGACACGGCTTGAACAAACCAGCGACTCACTTAATTGGGGCCTCCCTAACACCTGTGGGTGCACCATGCACCACGCCCGGTTGTCTACAATCGTAATTTTAAAACTATCAGCACATTAGGCCTAAGTTGTGATGAAATTCATGCTGTAAAAGACAAGTCCCAGTGAGGAGACATAGGAGAATTTTAGTGTGCGTGTTTCTATTTTAGTTGGCACTGTTATTTGTACGCGACACCGTTAGCGGGGTGGTGTCCACAGATCAGCAGTCTCAGGTAAGCTCTGTCCGGAACACGGTTGGATCTCGTTGCTAAATCCATGAGGATTTCAGTGCCAGTGTGAGAATGTGATGCTGAGCTGGCGTGATTAAGGGACTGGGATATAGCAGTAGGTCCTCAGTGGTCATTGAAGAAGTCATTGCTGTTTTTGATGCACAGGGTGAAATTACTTTGCATCTTATCTTTGCAACGCTCTTGTAGAACATCTTCTGTAAGGTCATCTCTTGCATAGTTGTGTAGGTGTATTTACATAAGTTTGATGGAGCATTTTAACATGGTCCCCCTGTGGTTCTGTAGAATAATCATCAAAAAAGCTGTTCCGTACATTTGACTGTATCTTTTGTACATGAAATCAGTAATAAGGACAGTACAGGTGGAATATTATTACTGCTACAAACTGTATCTTATCCACTGAGTTCTGCTTAGGGAAAGTGGCCATGCATGCCTTCAGTTACTTAGGATGATCCAATTAAATGATGCTAGCTGACATGATGGAAGTGGTCACAGTTTCTGCTAGAATTGTTTCATAGTTTGGAATAGTTTCCAACACAATTTGCTTAAGCGTTAATCTAGGGTATGCTCTAAATAATGACTTTAATTAATGAAGATTGCGGAACACTGAGGCAGACACAGGCTAATGTTTTCTGTGTCCTGTGGAGGAAAAGGAAACTTGTTGATTAAAGCATACATCTTTGGAGGTACTGCTTGTTGTTGTTGTTGTTGTTGTTGTTGTTGTTTTTGTTTACAATTCTGTCTGATGACCATTCTCTTGGATACATGTATCATGGAGGTGGCCAAGCTCTGTTATTATTCCAAGAGTCTCGAGTAGTCTGGTATAGCCAGTAGTGTAGCAAACCTATTTTGTAAACGACACTTCTAAATGCAGTTTTTAGTATCAGTTGTAGGTCTGCTTTATGTCACCCGGGCTATAATCTGATGTAAAACTGTTGATTGCTGCAAGGAGAATTTCCGCTCATCATACCATTATAATGAGAGTGGGAGAATACATGTGCTATACTTTGGCAATGTACCAGAGCTCTGGTGGATATTGGATGCAATTAATACAGACAGTTGTGCAAGTGATTTGCCATGTTTGATTATAGGCAAGTGTCCCAAAAATGTTAAAGTTCTTGACACTCTTATACCCTTAGGATATATAATTGCCGGCTGATGCCCAAGCTGCTTTAAAAACACATGGACTAATTTTACTGCAAACCGTTGTATGTTGTGATTACTGATCAGATACTGGAAGATTGACCTGTCAGCTCCTCCTTGTGCTAAGTGTTCTTCCTGCCACACTGTAGGCTGTCTTTAGCTTTAGGTCTTCTGTGGATTACTGTATGTATGTACCGGTACTGTAGCTGAATGTAGCACTGAGTTCAGTGGTCATGGTCACATGGGACGCGGAGCCGTCTTGATTGCTAATTGCCCTGTGACTTCTCTGATGTGTTCACATATTCATGCAAGGTTTAATACAGCCCACAGGGACCAGAAAGTAATGAAACCCTAGAAATGGATTTCTTGTCTTTTGATTAAAGCACAAAGCATGCACAGAGTGTGCTGTATGTTCTTGTACTACTTTAGTATGCAGCTTTATATAGATTTCACACGTTTGTATTGGATATATCTTTATATATGTGTATGTATATATCTATGTAGCCTTGCTGGAATTGCATAGCAAATGATCAAGAGCCAGTGACACTGAATAGCATGTGCGATGGAATTTGACATTCATTGCAGCAGACAATGCATTGCCATTCTGATTTGATAACGCTCCTGACCATCATTCGTATCTGTTTGTTGCCTCTAGCTCTCTTGTGTTTGTTACTTGGCAGATGCTTTTGTATGTAGATACATATATTCATGTTGGACATGCAGTATGTCTCCTATGTCTAAGACATAAGGCCCATATTCTCAAGCTCTGCGTGTGAAAGTCATTGGTAAAAATGCATGTTTGAAGCATAGCTTTTTATTGCTTGTCATTAGTCTTTTTGCTCCAATTGTTTTGCCCAGTTCCTATAGTTCTGAATTGCTTTATTTTTTTTTTTACTGTAGATACCTGAAATATCTGACAAAGAAGTACTTGAAGAAGAACAACCTCAGGGACTGGCTCCGCGTGGTGGCTAACACCAAGGAAAGCTACGAGCTACGCTACTTCCAGATCAACCAGGATGAGGAAGAGGAGGAAGACGAGGATTAGATCTTCCTCTCTTTTTGTACATTCAATAAATCATTGTACTCTTATGATATTTCACCCTTTGTTTCACTACGGCTCTTTCTTTTGGGCTTGCCTAAAAGGTTGTTGTTACACTCAAATATTCAGTTGTAGTGCTAGTGTGGACAAAAATATTAAATAAGTTCTTTTTTCATTTCAGAGTATTCATTATTTGACACATTACTCTGTGTACAGTATATACTAACATTTTACAGCTATTTCTGTGAAAGCATAACATACGTCAACAGCTTATCGACTTAAAAAGTACTGTAGGTTTTGTAAACTCGCTTGTTTAATCAATCTGGTGTTGGTATGTGTGTGGTGCAACACATTGTTACAGTATCTCAGTGTGGCATAGAGCTGGGAGTTGACTTATTTGATTCCCGTGACCATAGATGAGTAAACATTTAGACAACGGAGTTCATGAGCATATCAAGCAAACACCATTTTGAATGGAGTCATCCAGATGCTTGCTGCTGCTCGGTCACTACTTTAGTCTACTACTTGCAAACATCATCTTGATTTTATGGTCATAGCTGGGGGCTTTCAATCATGTGATCTGAAATGTGGTTAGCAAGGTTGTGCTGTGAAAGGTTCTTTCATTTTTGTTTTGGGTTATACACTGCGGCTTTCAAAGGCAGTATAGATATTGATGGAAAGAATACCTTTTCTCCTTTTTTAATTCAGCTGATGAGAGCATGCCTAAAATATGGCAAATATTCCCAAATCACTACCACACACACTTTAATCAATTTCTAATCACTTACTCCTTAATTGGTGTGCCTCCACCCTTACATGGAGTGTAACCATGCCCTTTAACTCAATGTTTGGTTGCTCTAGAAAACACAGAATTACAAATGCTACCATTACGTATATTTGGCAGATATTGCTTTATAAGTGAAAAGAAATGACAGTAGCAAGTAATTAACCAATTTACATTAATCTTTATTTAACATTTTCATGAAAAACAAGATGTTTTACAAATTGAAAAAAGAATGAACATATTGTATTAACCCCAAGGACATACACAGCTGATAACAAATAACAATTTAATGGAAGCTAACACAACAGTAAAACTGTACTTTTTTCCCGTTTTCCAAATCCGCTCATTGGCCATCTCCATCAACCTCAAAGAAAGCACTTAAATACAGGTTTAAAATACCTGAGCAGAGTTTCCAAACCGTGCCCAGACAAAAGGTAGTAAGACGGGGAGCTACATAGATGGCAAAATCAAGCCTTCACCCAGATTGCACAAACTTGACTGACAAAGACAGGGACAATGTTGTGAAGCACAGAAGAGGAGGAAGGGGAAAAAAAAAAAAAAAGACTAACCAACTCCTCACTGCCAATGGAACTGCTCTTCACTTTTATTAAAATGAGCTTTGGAGAAACAAAAGACAGCCATATCCTTAAATACATCACATCGAAGGCACAAATACGGAGTGTTGGTCTGAGAGATCCCAGCTTTGCGCCTGGTGACAGTCTGTGTCTTCATAATGTAGCACCGTGTGTTTGGAAAAGGGGAGACGCCGATCGACTCAAAATAGTAGACAAAAAAAAAAAAAAGAATATTCAAGACTACACTGACTGTTAAGAACCCAAAACAGAAGACAACAAAACTAAGATGCTGTGTTGGGATTTCCATTGGGAATGTAGCAGAAGAGGGAGTAAAAAGGTGGGGAAATCCACTGAGTGTATTAAGTGTTCGGAAGGTTCAGGGGCTGGATTTTCCCTTCCCAGCAGTAGTCGGTGGCATTGCACACAGGAACGCTGGTAGGAGGAAAAACACACCTCCACTACATGATGCCCAGCTTATATCACAACCACTTATTGCAGGGTTGCCTTCTCAAAATCTGACTCAAATTGAAGTCGTAATCTGATTTGCTGTTGCCAATCGGTTGGTAACCGACGTCCTAAGAAATAACCCTCCCCAACCCTGACCCGATTATGAACTATACAAGTGACCTAGGGTTTTTTTTGGCCCTGTCTGGCCAGATTCCGTTTCTTCTGGGGGAGAGAAGAACCAAACAAAGAAGAACTAAAAGTGAGGTTAAGAGAGTCCACCTCTCTCAGAGTGTGCGGGGGTTGTACTCTGGTAGCTTCTTCAGCTTCTCTTTGTCCTGCTCCGTCTCGTGACGCGCTATAATTAAGGAGTGTGCATAGCCCATCACCACCTGCAGGAACAACAGCACTTCAATATCTGCACACTAGAAATTTACATTTTTATATTATTAAAATAAATAAATAAATGAATAAATAAATAAATGGTAAAAAAACGAAACAAGTAGGGTATTTACATTTTCTGCGTAGATCCCATCCATGGTTTTCACCTCCTGGGCTGTGGTGGAAGACTTGGGCTTATTGTCTCCATAACCCTGGAAGACAATTCAAGCAGGCGGTTAGGCAAAATCACACAGAGCTATTTTTATTGGGCTTTCCACTGCATCTTCCTTAAAGTCATAAAACACAAGTGTTGGTTCTTTTAAACTTACCAGTTCCCCAAAGGTGGGTGAGGGGCCCCAGCTAATGGTGCTTTCATCAGCCGCAATGATTATGCTGCTCTTCCTGCAGATGGCAAAACAAGAACTTACTTATCAAATGCAAGATCAACAGGACAACACCCAGGACACCAGCCCAAGACCACAACCCAGAATTTACTCAAACATGACAAGCACTTACCCGCAAGCAAGGCTACGAATCTTCCAACCACACAGGTCCTGCACCGCTTTTGGATACATGGTGGACTCTCGAGAGGTGTTGGTGACACCCCAGAAAAAGAGACCCCCTGCAAAACACACGTTTTTTTTTTTTTTAACGCACTACAAAGAAAACAATACTACTACACCAATACCATAAATCTACTATAGTATCTATAGTATAATGCACATCACTACAGCACTGTAGTGACGGTGTGGATTTTAAATTATTTTAAAATAATTTCATAATTTTTCTTTACCATTAAAATTATGATTTATTTCCAACAAACAAAAACAAATCTGGCACCCTTGCTTACCCATCTCATTAACAGCAAAAGAACACTGATATCCACAATAGATCTGTGAGGCTCCGCGGCCTGGGAAGTCAAAGAGCTTGACTAAACGGGGCACCATCTCGTCCTTTTGTTCTGTGTGTCCCAGACGCCCGTAGCCTCCAAAGCCCCATGAGAACACTCGCTTCTGGGAGTCTAGCACCAGCTGCACACACACACAATGGTTTCAGTGGGTTGGAATTCACAGATCACTCTCAATATTCAAAACCATGCTGGTCACAAAAAAACAAATCCTAAGGTCAGCCCCACACTGTTTTTTCCTTTAAGGAGAAGCTTCTATGTTTAAAACATTAAATTTCTGATTAATTTTCTTTCGCTTGAGACTACCAATGCTGACCTTGGATAATTTCTTCAAACTACTGCCCAGTAATCTGTGGATAACTCACCGTGTGATTGGCGCCACAGGCCACATCCCGCGCTACAACGTTTGGCACAGGCAGCACCTGCCCGTCCTTGGTCTTCTCAATGAAGATGGCTACCCGTCGAGGGATGAGCTCACAGTCAAACTCGATGCGCTGAGCACGAGCAATGAACTTCCCGTCCGAATTGTGGCCTGGTGCACAAGACAAAGTATAAATGAGGACACTGTGCTATGGTGACATGCTAGATCAGTGACCATATCAGTGGGAATCGCAATTAACACATACCCAACTGGCCATATTCTGGGCATCCAAAGGAGTAGAGGTTACCCTTGCAGTCCACAACCATGCTGAACTCAGCCCCAGCAGACACCTTGACCAGAGGCTGCCCATTGTACTGCACCTGGAAAACACAAGAATGTGCACTTGTGAGAAAGGTCTTCTCAAAACACATAGAAATGATAATCACAGACAGTTTTTTCAAACAACATTCTGTGTATTTCAGTTACACTGAAATAAGATTATTATACATGTCTACAGTAAGAATATCATGGACCTTTACATCTACTTGGCTACATTCCTATATTTTGCATATTATGATTATATAAATAGGGTTTTGCATTATATGTTGGCACATGCATGAGGGGGGGGGAGGAGAGCACTTACTGTGGCTGGGCTTAGAACTGCATCTGTCTGACTGCCCTGACCAAGCTGTCCAAGTTTGTTCTCTCCAAATGAGTAGCATGTACCAGATTCTGATAAAGAGAAAGAGCGTCAGCACAGCACTAATGGCAAGAGAGAAACACACACACACACACACACACAGATCAGACCGTGTGCCCACCTGTAAGAGCCAGAGTGTGGTTGCGTCCACAGGCAGCAGACACGATGACTTCCTTGGCCAGCGTCTCCACTAGTTTGGGGGCATCCAAGCGTTTGGTGTCCCCGTGTCCCAGTTGGCCCCGCTCATTGCGACCTGATAGGAGACAAAAACGTACAAATCACTAAACGCGCTAATAACTTTTCTTTCTGTTTCAGCTCGCTTATGACATGACCGATCATTTACAACCGGAATGCATTATAGTCAATTTGCCTGCAGTCAAGCAGTTTGAGAACTTTTATTAGCCGCTGTAACATCTAAAAAAAATAAGAAACACCCTTTTCAAATGATTTGGAAATGCACCCTGAGAGT
This sequence comes from Sardinella longiceps, assembly GCA_027497455.2. NCBI lineage: Eukaryota > Metazoa > Chordata > Actinopteri > Clupeiformes > Clupeidae > Sardinella > Sardinella longiceps. The sequence goes on along the minus strand of JAODXP020000018.1, from coordinate 22,560,395 downwards.
AAGCAGACAAGACGTTAGCTAAATTTGCTTGTGGACAGTATGTTATCTCATCATACCAGCCTTAGATTGTAAAGCATAATCATCTAAAAGCCTGGTAGATGAGGCAGCTTTGACGTGGACTCACCCCAGCTCCAGAGTTTCCCGTCTGTGGTGATGAGGAGACTGTGAGCAGCACAGGGCCCCGACACAACACTGCTGACTTGCACATCATTCAGGCACCCATAGCGATGGGGCCCCCACAGGTTCTGGCCCAAGTGCCTGTAAGCAGCTGCAATGGACAAATGGAAAAAAACAAAACAGACCAACAAATTCAGTCCACTTAATGGTGTACGTTTGGCGTTTCATTGTGTAGACTGCAGTATTCAGCGTGTTCCAGATCACTTTTTAGCAGATGTCGTAAAACTACCCTGGGGAAAACACCTATGATCACATCATTTGCACTCAAATATTAAGAAAATTTAACATTAAGCAACTCAAAGCAAATGCGTTGAGCTAAATATTTGCTTAACAATGTATGAGAAGTCTGGCAACATTACTTTTGTAGAAATCAAAGTAAGGCAAAAAAAACAAGAATGATACATCACTAATGCCATGCAGCTCATCTGCACTGCCATCTTGGACATGTATGAGCGAGTGTTCCTATGATGCACCAGCCACACACAAAAGCCTTCTGAAAGATCAATCCAGCATTGATCCAGCTAGACCACAGCTTGTGAGGCCTTTGGCTAATATAGGACCAGGTGGAATAAAAGACCACTTGACTTGCCATGACAGGATACCCTCAGTCTTACAATAAATGGGGAAGCTAGAAGCACACATTTCATAGCTATATTATGGCAATCACAGGGGGACATGACATTTGTATGTCTGCAGTATTTACAGTCCATTGAGTATACAAGCACACCTTGCTGTTTTGGCACCTCCTTTCGCCCAATCAGGTCCCAGTTGGTGGCTCCGAAAATGAGCAGTTGACCTTTGGCTTTGGGAAGTTCAAGTTTCTGGGGAACAATCGAGAACAGATTCCATGAAGTGGGGCCTGTGCAAGGTCTGCTCATGCAATATTAATGCTGCTTAAAATGATCGCGGCCAGCCAAAACACACACAGACGAACAACTCACAATCTTTTCCTTCACGTCGTCGGACACAGTGACGGGTTGCAGGCCCGACTTGGAGACAGTTCGGCCTGGTTTCTTTGTGTTCTCCTGCTCGTAGTCATCAAACTCGTCGTCGCTGCTGAACTCCCTGTCTTTCTTACGGCCTCCTGCTCGCTTCCTCTTCGTCCCTCCATTCCCTGAGATATCAGTGACCTTCTTGCGGGGCATTGTGGTTTAGATTTTCTGTGACACAGGACCATGGAGTTTCACATTAGCTGATAAGGCATTTCAACTATGAATGGCCTAAAATGAGTATACACCAAATTCTTACAATTCTCTAAACATGCATCATATCTTGAAATATAAGCAAATGTTACTATGTGATAATATTTGTGCTTGCACAACCAGTCACTGCAAAGCTTTTTTAAAAAAAAATCTTGTCTTGTCAGTGAGTGACTGTGATGTCATCACATCTGATGAGAACACAGTTTATTAATTATGTAGCTATGCTGCCTTATGCATTTTTCATATTCATCCAGTGAAATAATGTTCCATATGGGCTACGAGTCAAAACCGCCATTCCTAACAAGCAATGTAGCCATCACAAGAAGAATGGTTGAGCTTAGTGAAAGGCATGTTAATCTCAAGAACTGGGATGCTTGATGGAGCCACTGCTTAAGAATTGGTACAGCTCTATGATTAGGCTTCAATAAAATAAGCCACACACCATCGTGTCGACATCACTATATGCACAGCAATATTTGTGTGTATTATCAGCAAAGGGAAGTTATTGAAATTAGCGACACAGAGTGTAGAGGCAACATCTTTCACTTTCAGAAACCGAACGAACCGACCAATGTTTTTATGGAACAAGAAAAAAAGTTTACTTATTCTGGCACAAACGAGCAGCTCATTCGATTAATTGCCATTTATCTGAAATTGTGTGAACTCAATCAACGTTATGTAACGCAGAAAGGCAGCAAGACTTCCTTAAAAATGGACTACACTTAATCCCCTTCTAAGATTAGGTATGCGGTCCAAAAATATAACATAAAGGCTTATAATAATAGGGTCTGACATTCTATTTCCAATAGCGCTTGGAAATACTGGGGACATTAACTGCAGCTAAACAAAGGGGCAGCTATCGCATACAGTTTGGATAGCGTGACGATGGGCTCACAGCATAGAGGGTCCGTTTAGTTCTTTGTTAGCTAGCTGCCTATATTTTGTACGCAGCTGGCGTCAAGATTAGCCGTCGGTATCTGACCAAACCAACTATAAGATTAGTAGCTAGCAACCAAGCCATACTATGAAGCCATGACACGCTCAATGAAAATCTTTCCACTGAAAGCGCAACGCTTAAAAAAATCGGCGCACTGAAATTATTCACTAGTTGAAGTATGCCGATAAGAGCAGGCTAATTACCATCTTGTCGAAAATAGTGTATATTACAGAAAGATCACTATTATAAGGCTGGCAGCTATTTTTGCAAGCTAACGATATCTAGCTAACGTAGCTGCAGTAAATGCTAACTCGGCTAGCATGTACATTTAAAAAAAAAAGCCATACAAACCTTGAACACAGTATGCGGATGAAAAAGTTTTGGTGTCTGTTATAAAGATACTAGCAAATTAGTTCGGTAAAAAGCTTAACTTTTATACTGCCGTAAATAAAGTTTGAGGATGGTAAGCGACCGAATGGTTTCCTGATTCTGATGCTTCTCTCGTGTCTGTCCGTCTTCCTCGTTTTTTGATTGATTTTGAACAAAAGAATCTGCAGTCTCCACGGTCAAACCACGTGGGTGCTGCCTTACATTCATTAAATTACAGTCAGTTGGGTAGACCGGGAAGTATCTTAACAGGCATACCAGTCCAGATACCTTACCCTTACTACTCGAAGTCAAACTTTTCCCTGTGAATTTCAAACCTGTGAAACTATTCCTTATGTTCGGACCTGTAACAGAATCTTACCTGTGTTAGTCTTTACTTGAAGATATGCGGGGTTGCCCTGAAATAAGGGAGGTCTGTCTCACCATAAGCCCTCCCCCCTCTGTCGTCCGTCTTTTTTGTTAAAATGTAAATATGCGCTGAGATGTGTCATAGCCTGCCTACAAAACAGAAACACATGGGGGACTTTGAGAGCTAGGAAATTTAAAAACTACACTTCTTCTGGAGTCTGATCTTGTACAAGGTTCGCAGTGCCCTCTTGTGGCTGGGAGAAGTATGACGTGTTGAAGTCCTGAGTTCTTTTGTTACTTTTGTGATTTGCGTTTTCATTCATGAACATTGTTACAGAGAAGAAAGCTGAGACCAGAAGGTTTGGTGTAACGCATTTGTTTATGTAGGCCTAAAAAGATGAGGGACTTCTAAAGTGTCTCATTGCTGAGACGTGACTTATTAACCATTATAGATAAAGAAGTGTAGTTACCTCATTGGTTAAATATTTAGTGTGTAGATTTTAAGTCACAGTTAGAAAGTGATCGAGCAAGCATAGAATTACAGAAAGAAAATGAGCAAGCATATTACACCTAGCCTACGGCAAATGTAGCCTACCTCCATAAAATCATTCATCATGTAGATGATACCAACATTTTATTCGCATTATGGTCCATGGATGTGACCAAAAAGTCAAATTTTCATAGAATTCATAAATGCAAGACTGTGGTGTAGTGTGGAGAATACCCATATTTGTAGATGTGTGCCATTCATATTTATAACAGGGCTTGTGGGACATCATTTTAGAATGAGACTGGACTTTGAAATCTAAAACTGTATAGAACATGAAGACAGTTCAACTAAGCATATTACTGACAGGAATCGAGTCCAAAGAGTGACTGAAATATATTTCCCTTTCACTTTTCCCTCTACCTAAGATACCTTTCCTGTGAGAGCCTTCCTGTGTTGAAAACAAAGTCCCAGGATTTAGCCTTTTATCATTGGTCGAGGCTGCATCCCCAAGCTCCGGTATTGGCTAATGGGGGCTTCATGCATTTGCATGAGATGGTGTAGGCTGTCCCCTCTATCCGCCATGCACTGCTCTCTCCAAGGGGAGGGACAGGAACAGAAAAAAGGAGGGATTGACCAAAAAAAAGTGAGGTAGAGAGAGAGAGAGAGAGAGTGAGAAAGAAAGAGATAGAGGGGTGTTTCCTCTCCTGGTAATGACAGACACAGACCTGAGCACCGCCAGCCCTGTGGATCTGGGCTTCAGTGAGAAAACAGCAGCAGCCTCACAGACCAGGATTTTAAGCTCTGAGAAAGTGTGTGGGCATATGTCTGTGTGTGAGTGAGTGTGTGTGTGTGAGAGAGAGAGTGTGTGTGTGTTTGAGTGAGTGAGTGAGTGAGAGAGAGGGAAAGGGGCTGGGTCAGCAGGAGCAGAGGCAGACAGGGGGCTGCACTGCGTAAAGATGGGTGCAGCTCCAGGGAGGAGACGCAGCTGAGAGCTGAAGGCTCTTTCATACTTCCCGGGAGAATCTCTGGATTAAAAGACTGTTGCTGAGATGTAAGTTCCTGTGCCTGTGCTGCTGATGCTTATAGCAGAAGGTGGGAGTCTATTGTCTTGTGTTGTCTTGTCTAGTCTATCTACTGTCTGTCTGCCTGCCTGCATCTCCACGCAGTCAGCAACAAAGCCTAGATGCCCCACTGCAGGGGGTAGGAAATTTTGAAGCGGGTCAGGGGCATAAAAGAAACAATTACAGTGTATTGTGTCATCTCTAATCTCTTGCCGGTAGATAGAGAGAGAGCCCTAGTGGGTACTAAGGCTGAGACTGTGGCATTGTAAGTGGTGGCGGTGACTGCTACCAACCATGGGGTGAATTTTGTTGCCAGATTAATCTCCCCGGAGATGACCTCCAGATTTTGGGCTGTGAGACGGCACACTTGACCGGCTTAAGGGGGATCTGGAGGGCATTTTACAGCTAAGCTTTGTTTTCATGAACACTCGCAGTCTGAGCAGTTAGTTTAGTTGATTTGCTGTCAGAAAATGAAATTAAATCATTATGAAAGCCTGTTGCTATCAGAATCTAAACATTGCATGTGTTGCTCACAGCAGGATTACGACAGTGTGTATGTGGAATTTGTTTAATGTCTTTTCTTTTTGTGACCTTATTATATCAGTTAGTGCCGAGATAATTGCTGTTCACTTCTTTAACTCTGTCATTGTCAATGACTCTTAGTCATTGTCAGGTGCTCAGTTAGCATACAGTAAGCAGTTAACCAATCAGATAACCAGACAGACCTTGCTCACTCATGAGCTTTTCAATAATAAAATATGACTGTTATGTCTGCCCTTACAGACATACTGTCTCGATCACAAAGGGGTTAGTGTTGGGGTCAGGGACTAAGGGTAGACGAGTGTGAGAAAGGAGTGGGCACTCTGTGTGACCAAATCTGTGTGAACGTCCTGCACACAGATGTCCTCAGCTCTCTGGGTTATGTCCAATAGGACACTTGAGTGCATCTGACCCAAGGGTTTGTTTGATACACTTGAATTTGTCTGTAGGAGTGTCATGCCCTTTACTGGGCTATACCGTGCAGTTGTATTTTTGTTACCATAATCTGCTACAACTTTTTGGAAGACTGTTTTGCTAGGAAAACGACTAGGCTTCCGGTACACTACTGTTTGCTTTGGGCAGGTCAAATTAGTTCACCAACCAGGAGATACAGTACCTTATCACAAGGCAGCTATTTGAACAAACTGAACGGAATGTGTGACTTATCACTGCTAATATGGAAATTCACACATTGCTTTGCATAATACGTATTATATTCTCTTCCTTTGTGGTATTTTGATACACATAATAGTACATGAAAAGTAGAATTTGTGTGAGAGTATGTTATCGGTTCAGTGATCCCAGAGGATCACCCCCACGTGCTGAGGGATGTCTCAGATGTGCAGGGTGACCTCATCCATGTGTTAATTATTCCACACGTGATCGCGCCTCTAATGAGTTCTATTATCAAGCTTCAGTGAAACCCCTCCATCAGGGTCCTAAGGGCCAGTGCCTGGCCCAGGATCAGTCCAGTGTGTAGGATGGAGTAGATGACCACTCACGCTACTATATGTTACTGATTTGTGGTAACAATCCCTGTGCTGTTCTCTCACTCTCCCTGGACGTCCCATGCAGCCTCTGTGGGCTATTGTCTATTCACCAGCCCTTGTCTGTGCCCTTGTCCCTCTGAGCGGTCAGTGGCTGGCCCAAGACCTCTGAATTATTCATGGATACTGTCTCGCTATCCAGGAGGGGAGCTCAGGGTCAAGACCGTATATTAATTTGTCTTCATTGATGGGAAATATTTTGCGGTAGCCGACACGTACTGCCACGTACGTAATTTTAATTTCTACATTTAGATGTGGTCTTGATCATCATTTGAGGTGTATTATCAAGGAATTTGTAGTGCGTCTGCTTTTACTTAGAGGAGGTATTTGTGGGTGCTCACTTTGCAATGAATGTTACTCTGTTTTAAGGCAGATTGGGGCTTTTGAGCCACAGACGATCAGAGGTCTGGAGTAATTCCTCGCGGATTAGTCTCCTTGTTTTTCGCTAAGTGCTTCCAGTGTTGCCCAACTAATACTGAGGTTGTGAGTGTGAGTGTGCACAAGCATGTCTGGATATGCCCCACACTGCTGAGGAATTTCACAGGCTCACAGACTTCCCCTGACAACCCTGTCTGTCTGATCTTCCATATGAATCAGCTTAATTCCCTCTGACAGCAGGAAAACTGCTTCCTGCAGATCCACTTTTAGCAATGCTGTAGAGGCATCTTTACTTATTTTTGGAAATTGTTTTGGGAATTGTGTGAAAATTGTATTTGAATATCATGTCATAAGTACTTTTACGTTATGTTTCAAAATTTTCATTGAAACTTCTTTGTCATAATTTTACAGAGGTTGAGAAGACCGATTTGACTGATGGACTCCCTTCAATCCACTCCAATCTCAGGTTAGCGTTTCAACCAACTTCATCACCAACACTTTTGTTTACTGTCCACAGTCACACATGATTGCAATGCAAAAAGCATACTTCTTGTTGGTGTTGTTTTTTAAATCCATTTAATCTTTAAGTTTCTGAAGACAGTACTGTAGATGACATCTACAGTATAAAACAGCTAGTGGATTTAGAATGTGGGTGTTTGTAGGCTAACTGTTGATGTAGATTTTACTCTCAACTAAAGCTGGGCCACATTAGTACACATATGCTGAAAACCAAATGAAAGCATGACACAGCACACTATGAGAGGTTAGAAGAAAGTGCATTCCTGAATGCAAACAAGCATGGCTACTTTACTCTAAGCCACACATACCCAAGTGTCTGAATCAAGGTCTACCACAAGCATGTGTCCTGGGTCAGCTTGTTTTCCAAGCAACTCGCTCTGCACAAGCCTGACCGCTTGTAGCGCTTTAACTATTTAATCTGAGCCCAGCTGAGAAAGGCCATTGGATGTTGATGTGGGCCAGTGGACCATATGTTGGGTGTCAGGACAACTGTGCCACTATACGCCATATGCTGAGGTCCTTTCACATGCACTCACACAGTGCAGCTAAGGTGTACTGTAGGAGCAGCAGCACACAGGTTATACTGCTTGGGGACAAACATGACATCGATGAAAATCCACCCCACCAGAACGGACTTCTTGTCCTTCTTTTGTTTCAATGACACCAAAGAGGACCACAGGAAAGGTAAAGGAAGAGTTTATTTTTTTTATTTAGCTTTTTTGATGTTGTTGCTCTAGGTGTCAGTGTGGGCATGTCGAAGACACAGACAGAGGAAAAGAGACAGAGGAACAGAGACAGACAGAGGAAAAGAGACAGAAAGAGATTTAGTTGAATCAAATCGAGTTGAACTGAGAGATAGCGAAAGAGAAATCGAGAGAAAGAGAGGGAAAGCATTAGCTGCACTTAGTTCAAGAAGAACCTTGGACTCCAATGACAGTCACCTGCAGCAGAATAATTAGCTTTTATATGACAAGTGGTTACTGATTTATAAGTGCAATGCTGAGTATAGGCTACCTGTATGAGAGAAGGGAAACGTCTACTCAGATCAAGTGGGTGCACAGTGAGTGGATCACAGGCTGCATTCCCAAGGCCATATGGTCACATGCTTAAGAGTGTAATCCATTTCATCACCTATTACCTAGCTGTGACTCTAGTGGGGATGCCCAGATCCCACCTGCTTATCGTTGTAGCCAATGCAGGAGAAAGCAGAGCATGTCTGGTGGGCTTGACTAACAGAATAATAGATATACATATAATGGATGTCATTTTTGCAGATCGCAAGTGAGTAAGCAAAAGAAAGAAAAAAATGGTTATGTAGCAAAAGACGAACTGGTACTCTATAGTGCGTTTTGCCTGTTCTATCATCTTATAATTGATTTATTTTCTATCAATTATCTGTCAATGCTAATCATTTGGTTGATTTTTCATTTTGATATACAGTATAATATTTTTTCATATCAAACTGTTTTTGTTCAAAGTAGGGTAACATTTTCATTTTCTTTTTTCAACATTTTTGCTCTGCCTTGTTTATTTCAGCTCCCTCCAAACAATGTCACACAAGTTGTGTCATGGTGTTGTCTGTTCAGCTCTGGAAATCAAACATTAGGCTACTTTGTGTCATGATGTTGACTGTGAATACAATGCCTGTTGTTCAGTGGTTATTGTTCAGAAGGTTTTGTTCTAGACTGAAATGTCCGTCTTCCTCTTCTCAAAGAGATTCATTTTGGGGGCATTTTCTTCTTTCATTGTTTACTTTTTTATGTTGTAAACACATTGTTTTCTGAACATTTTTGGAGATTTGGGGGAATGTCCTTTCAGTTATTGTATATGAAGGAAATGTACAAATGCAAGTCATCGAAAATAAAATAAAATGACATAAAATTAAATGAAATGAATGTTACATACTGTAAATATCCTCCTCACCCTTATCTATGTAAATAGTTACCATAGTTACCATAACCATGAATATTTTCATCAATTAAAATGTTTCCTTTTTCAGACTCCATGCCTAATAGAGTTCCTCCAATGCATCAGCATCAGCTTGAAGACAATGAAGAGGAGGAGGAGGAGGAGTTTGGAGAGAAATTTGAGTTTGATGACTCTGATGAAGATAGCGGTCAGGGCAAGACACCTGAAGCAGACGGAGGATTCTACTCCACGTCTGGCAACACTGCGCCACCCTCCCAGCCACCAGTGGTTCTTACCACATTTCAGGGACCTGTACTTCCACCTCCCATGCCCAATGATGACCATGTGAGCGACAGCGGGGCATCCACAGGCCAGGAGAACCAGAGGACCAGCCCAGGTAGGATTCTCAATTATGAATAAAGTTTGTATTAACAGAATAAAGTTTCTATTAACACTTTAAATTACAGCCTGTGAAGTACTTGGTAAGTAGAGTAGGTAAAAATGGTGTAACATGCAGTATCAAGGGATAGCTGCGGAAGCATAGGCCTACTGGAATAACAATATCACTAACATCCCCATTTCTAATGTCTGGTCCATGACCTTTGACCTCTCCAGCTATCCCTTCCTCTTAGATCCCAATTTGAAAACGTTATTTTGCAGTGTTGCTTTTTCATCTGTATCTGCCTAATTAAGTACAGTGGTACAACTTAATATCTTAAAATGTAATATCTTGCACTAATGTTGTACATACAGTACATCATGTATTTTTGTGTGTGTATCTACCTACTGTTGTTACAGGGTAATATGAAGTGATTTTTATAATACATTGCCAACGTCCTAAAGTCTTCTGGGGAGGCAATGGACTGAACTGAGACTTCAGGCATCCTAATGATGGATTGGGTGATTCAGTGCTAAGGACACTAGTGGCCAACTAATTGAGATTGATGAGCTAAAGCGTAAAATGACAACAACTATGGTCAATTCAAGTAAAAAGCCTCCATTGTCTTCAGTTGCCATTGTTTGGTGATGTGTGTCATTATGCTATTATACTATAATTATAAGTAACAGCTGTGTTGGTACACCCTTGTTACTACAGTGGAATAAACCCAGTAAAATGAAGTGGACCAGCTAAATACATACAGTATATGTGTGTCTTGTTGTCAATGTCGTGTGTGCACTTAGTTGGCCAACATACAGTAAGGCTGCCCTGAGCATTGATTCACCCACTCCAGCATTAGAGTGCCTTGGGGTTCAGTTCAGCTCATTGCCTCCTCTGAAGAATTCAGCAGTTTGGCAAAGTAGGCTACTATAACAAGCACTTCATATTACATCCATGAAAGTTATGTATGTAGTGCTTTTTCTGTCCAACATTACTTTCCTACAAATCAGGCATTTATTTGGCCCCTGGGCTAATTCAAATAGCCCATTCTTGTATTTCATACATTTTAGACGAATCAATGAATTCTAGCATGCGATGGGCTACACTTTTAATTCAGTCTCAAATGTGATATTCCCATGATTTCTGATGACCCTAGCAGTAGTCTAGACAGAACTCAAATTACTTTCATGTCATGTTATTTCAGCATACTTAGCAGTAAGTATCCTGTAATTTATCCATGGATACCTTTTGTTTGGTCTTTCTCATCTACTACTCACCTACCTCTTTCACAACCATGAAACTAAAACACTCACAGCACAAAGACAGGCCTCTTAAGTCACCCAAGCCAGCCTACTACTTACAGTGTATAAATATGATGATGGGTGTACTGTACATGAACTCCTCCCTACACACAGTTAGAGGCACCATCCACCCACTGACACATTTGGAATGTTACCCAGTTAAACAGATGTGGTGGACCATGTTTCTCATCCCTGTTCTTTGTCAGTTTGTCATCTCTTGACTGTGTCAGTGAACATAAGCATTTCTGTTTCTGTTTCACAGATATGGTGGCCAGAGAATCTCCTGATGGGTAGGACTCATGTTATACTTTTCACTACAAATTTCTGTTTATTAAGGTGTGTGTATACAGCATGCATGATGGTGGTGGTAGTACTGTAGTAGTAGTAGTAGTAGTAGTAGTAGTTGTGGGTGTGTGTGTGTGTGTGTGTGTGTGTGGGAGGGGGGGACACTTGTTGTTACTTACTGTTACTACACTATATGGCTGTTACACTATCCTGTGTCCACACCCTGATATGATGCTGAAAAATTGCCTGAGGACTAACTAGTGTATTAGAGAGTAAAGCATGGCTATATTTTGGATCCCATGCTTCTCTGTGATATTAGAATGATGCTATATGGCACAGGTTATTTGATGCCACCTAGTATTAGGTTTTCATTTTACTCGAGTGCAATCTAATTTAGAGCCTTGAAGGGCTTTGTTCTGGTTTATTTGTACTGTGAAATGTGAGCTCTTTTGTTTTGTCAATCCTGCAGCAGTTCAGTGGAGCCTAGGGTATCAGAAGGCCCGGAGGCCACCTGGAAGGCAAACAGCATCTATGAAGGTACAGTGTGTACATTTGTGTGTGTGTGTGTGTGTGTGTGTGTGTGTGTGTGTGTGTGTGTGTGTGTGTGTGTGTGTGTGGTTGTGATAAACAAAGAGAACTTGTACACTGTACTCTAACAGCCCTCTGAATTAACTCTCTAATGAGGACCCACACATCTTGCCAATATTGACCATTTAAGTACAGCTTTTATTGTTACATAAGTCTTTTCATGCAACACACCCTTGTTCATCAGTTATTCATGTTTGAGTATGTATGTTTGACTAGTGTGTTTTACCAGTGTTGCTCTCTGCATTACATATAGAATCAGAGTAAAGTTCATTATAGTAAAGCAAAATGCAAGACCTTATGATATAATTTCATTGTTGAAATGCACACTGTTTTCCATTGAAATGCATTTCCCTCAGGAACTGGACTGGGAGAGCAAGCACTTAACCTAACCTCAGCAAACACAGCACTGCCACTCTCTCCTTCTAGCTGTGCTGCTGCTGTTGAAGTTGTCCAGAGAGAGTGTTTCTGTGCTCATGTTGAACTCTGTGTTTGTTGTGCTGTGACACTCGCAGGTTCAAAGCCTGAGTGTTACTACACCCCTGTTGTAAAAAAGTTGGCCAGCACTCAAGCTGTGACAGGTCTGTGGCTTGGTGGAGGTGTTTGACGTCGCTCTCTCTTTCTCCCTCAATGAGTCTCTTACTCCCTCCCTCTTTCATTCTTTCATCCTTTCTTTCTTACTATCTTTCTTTCTTTTTCTCTCTCTCTCTCTCTCTCTCTCTCTCTCTCTCTCTCTCTCTCTCTCTCTGTCTCTCTCTCTCATCCTGGCTCTCTCTTCTTCTGAAATCACACATGTATGTGTCCTTACTGGAATAGTGTAGTTTCTGACTCACAGGGAGAGCACTTGCGAAATTGCACTTGGTCAAATCAGCATGGTAACAGCAAATCCAAACACTCTGAGCTGGCTAATCAAAGACAGACATTGTATTACCTCATTGAAAGGAAACGCTGACGCCCCGTGTAGAATCACTCATTGTACTGAAGGCTCCACCCAAGACTGAATTTAATATGCTTTCCTTGGAGAGAAACATATCCGTCAGGAGCTAGAAATAGTGTGTCAAGTCAGTAACATCAGCATTTTTTTTAAGTTGTCCTTTCAGTATGGTCTTCTAATCATGGCCTTCTGACATTGAAGTGTAATGACAGAGGATGAGCTGAGATTTTTTTTCCCCCTTGCTTCACTGTTGATTTTGATGAATCATAAACTATTGGGGTGGTGTCTTCCATCATTCGTTTAATTTGTATGAAAGAGCATCAAGTCAGACAATCACCAGCATGTTTTGTGACTGGAACGCCCTCAAAAGTGTTCTCTGACCCAAGCATGAGGGTTCGATCTTCCAAGATCCCTCCATAGGCATTTTAAAAGCAGGTACTCAGGTGTGTGTGTGTGTGTATCTGTGTGTTCAGTCCAGACACCTGCTCGCTCCCGGGAATGGTTCAGTGTGGTGTCAGAACTCACAGTGCGACTGCACAAAGGTACACTTGCCCCGTAGGAGCGTAGGAGAGGAGATAGTTAGAAGAGTGAAAGAGTGGGTAGCTTCCCCTGAAAACTGTCCCAGTGCACCCCCAAATCCACTCCCGTTTCCCTTGTTCTAGTTATTGGCAGTCCCAAACAGTACCTTCCTCCATAACCCTTTACCTCGACTCTAAATTAAACACCTGTGTTATGTAGGCCTAAAGGTGCATATTACAGTGTATTATAATATACAGTACATCTATGTTGGTGTGTGTATACATACCCAACTATACTTTACGTATATATGATATACATTATTTCACATACTTAAAGAATGTGGAGAGACAGAGTTATTTTCAGTTGTTCATGTATCATTCAGTTTGTCAGAACAATGACAGCATAATTCCCTGGAATCACATCAAAGGCAGAGAAACATCTGGGAAGTTCATGAGTAATAGCCCCGCTGCATTTTTGCATTTTTAAAGGCTGACTTTATGGGCTAACCTTAGGGAAAACTGCCAATGTTTCTCTGTGCAATAGGAGGAATGAAATCATAACCCACCGCATCTTGGGTATTCCTCTTTCCCTTCTCATTATATTTATCTGTAAACTGTCACTGGGTCCTGCTCAGAATCCTGCCCTGTTAACTAGATAGCCTGCAGCGGTGTGGAGAATTTGTGTAGTATTTGTGATGATCGACAATCCCAGTTTCTCCTGGTGATGAAAACTACAGTGGTGTTGTCTTTGTATTCCCCTTTGTGGCCTTGTGTGAGTGTGTGCTTGTACCGCTGCTTTAACCATTAGTCAGAGCTTCTGAGAGATATTGATTAGTATAGCCTCCCTGTCTAGCATAGCCGAATGAAAAGTGGTGACAGTGGCCTTCATGGCAGCCTGACAAAATGGGGCCAAATGACATTACGCTGTGCTCTGGCTATTCACGCTAACATCAATAACTGGAGAGCTTTGGTAGAATTATTTCTCTAGTAGGATTTCTTTAGCACCGGCAATCACACAGTGACAGTAGTTGTAATTACACATTCACAGTGGCTGTCATAATAGATATGGAAGAAATAATTTTAAGGGTGGTTTATTTGCTTAATACAATGTCACGCTGAGATCAGAACAAGAATAAATGAAATCATAATGTCTGTTTTAAAGAATTTTGTGAGAACGAATTAATGAATCATGAGAGAGACATAACAGGGACAACAATTGTAATTTACCAAGCAGTTTGCATCAAAGGCAGTTTCAGTGACATAAACTCTCATCCAGGTCGACCTTCTGGCCCCCCTGCCGCCGAGCCGATCCAGCAGGAATCACCCCCGGCGCGTACAGAGGTCATTTACGATGATGTGCCATGTGAGAGCACACTATCTCTTGAAGCAGGTAAGCTTTGACACTCTCTCTTTGACAGTCTCAGTTGACACTGCCGAGTTGTTTATTGACATTATTCCATACATCCCCAGCTAGGAAAGATAAGGCTTCAGCTAATAAAATGTTACGAGTTCAGAATTCTGACTATAGAAAGACACTATTAAAATAGACACACATACACGCACACGCACACACACACACACACACACACACACACACACACACACACACACACACACACACACACACACACACACCTGGTATTTGGTATATATTTTATTAAAAGCGGTTGCCACTAGGGATGTAGTGATGGCTAAATGCAAGTAAACACAGTGTATATAGTCAAATCTCACTGCTCTATCATTTAAAATGTAATGCCACCGCAATCATTTTTCAACATCACACATGTTCTGCATGTCTTTTTAAACAACTGATTCTGCATATTTCGGCCCACTTTGCAGTAATCGCAAAATTCATATTTCACAAAATTCTTATTTTACCACTACAACACTGATCTCTATCCTTCTTGTAAATGAGAAAAGTGAATGGTTAGTCTGGTGAGTGATTAGGACCTCTGTCATGTGTCCAAACCTGTCTTTAGCGGATGACCAGGTGTACGAGGACGTCCAAAGGCCAGACCAGCTGCAGGGGTCAGACAACGGCTGGAGCTCCAGTGAATTTGAAAGCTACGATGAGCAATCAGATGAAGAGACCAAACCACCGGCTCGAAGCAAGGTAGGACATAATGTATTTGGGGATTATTTTTGAGCAGGTTAAAGTGTGCATTGAGATTAGGGTTAGGGTTCAGTGGACAGTTAAGATGCAGCTTTGTAGATTATTTGCCCGTAAAAAGTTGGTTTAAGCAATGGTGGATGATGTTGCTTTGCTTCATTTTGATCTTTCTTTGCTGATATTTTTGCTGATACTTTTAATACTTTATATTTTGAAAGACCAAACAAAAAGACTTTGAAATGCCTTCATTCATGCGGTGCTTCTCAAGAATCCCCACTGTGTTTTATTGCTGTTCGGGAATAGTTACCTCTACTTTGTCTGTTTTCAGTTCTTGGTGCAAGGGCTTGTGAGAAGCTTAATTAATTCTTACAGTTATTTTTTGAGAATCAGAGGTGCAGAGGGGATTTTGTAGTGTTGGTACGCAATACAGTCTAAAGGTATAAATGAATGTAATATTGAAAAAGTGAGAAACCGATTATGTTATTGATCTGCTCCAAACTCCCATCGGCCACTACATTGCAGAGAAAGGAGACTGGAGACATATTTGCTGAATGTTAGAAAGACATGTGCTCGAAATCACTTTGTGTCGTCAACAGCGATAAGGTGTTCACAGACCTGTTGTTATTAAACAGACCTCTGTGTACGATAGCAGTGAGGATTGTACCAACATACCACATTCAATTCAATGGAATGGAATTTAAATGACTTGATGGTTGAATTTTACTGTTACAACAGGGTATTGTCCATATGCAGTTGGCACTGTATAAACCTTTATTTTATGTGTATATTTTCACTTCCTACATAAACAGGGATGTGTACTGTTATGCTTGTGCCTGTTCTGGTATGTCCCTTCAATTGTTACTCCAGTTGAACATTGTGTTATGGGAAGTGTCTCCACTGCAGTGACAATAAAATCCACAGGGTGGCAATGTTTCCCTGTATAAATTCAGAGTAGGCCTATCAGAATATGACTCCAATAGGATTTCAGCTGTAAGCCTTTATGGAAGTTGAATGGCTTTCAGTTTCTGTATTTTTTAAAAAAAAGTTTCTGAAAGATGGTTTGAAAACTCATTTCAACATGTAAATGCAGAGCTCTCCACAGCAACTTTCACATTTGTTTCACTCAGTCTAAGAGATAAATGCACACAGCAGAATGCAAGTTGTGGAAAAGTGCCCTCTCTTCCCTCCCACAGACAATGAGTCTCTCTCAGTTCTTCTTCCTCTAAGGGCTTCCCCTCACACAACTGCTGCCTACTAAATTGTCCTTTTGCAGTTTGTGTGTGTGTGTGTGTGTGTGTGTGTGTGTGTGTGTGTGTGTGTGTGTGTGTGGGGGAGGGAGAGTGTGTGTGTCTGAGAGAGAGAGAGAGAGAGAGAGAGAGAGAGAGAGAGAGAGAGAGAGAGAGAGAGAGAGAGAGAGAGAGAGAGAGTTTGTGTGAGTGCCTCTGTGCACACGCTCCAGTGAGAACTTAGCCTACACATGACTCAGAGCTATCATGCCAGACTCATCTGACTCTATAGGCACTACTCGCTGTCATCAGAGTTATCAGGTAAATCCAGGTTTAAAGGTCTAATGTTAAATCTTTTGTGGTAATGTTCAGCATTTTACATGACTGTGAATTCCTTCCTTCATCCATTCATTCATTTAAGCAGCCCTTTATTCACATCTTTTGGTATTATATGTATTTATGCTCTGTTTGACGTCTGTGTTTGGCTCTTTGTATTTGATGTTGCATCAGATCTGCGCCTTTTGAGAGAGGCAGTGTGCGAGAGATCAGTCAGAAACAAGAGGGGTGGACTGTGTGGTGGCTGCTGTTTTTTTTAAGATGTTTTACAGATGATCGGCAGGCATTATTTGCAGTTCTCACTTTCCTCTGCTACTGTCTTGCTCCCTGAGCATACTTCTTCTGTTGAGTGCTTGGCTTCTCTTGTGACTGTCTTTGAAGTTTCCCTCTGCTCGACCCGAACAGAATTGTTTTGCCTTTTTTATCTTGACTCTCTTTTCCTTTCTTTTTTTTCCCTCCTCTTTCTGTCTCTGTCTCTTATGCCTTCACCCTGGCTCTCACTGGCCCTGCTCTCTTCCTGCTTGCTGCCCGCCGCTGCCTTGGATCGCTGCTCTGTTTCCCAAAATTGATTTGGGGGTCGTCGGCGTGGTGGTGTTTGCGTTGGCGTAGGTCACTCCGGAAGTGAGCAGACTGAGGGAGCGATGTGTCAGGACCAAGAGGGAGCTCGCCATGCGCTTAGCCGGGCGGGATTTCCCACAGATCAAACAGTGCTATGACATCAAGGTACTTTGGCGAATCTTAAACAGATAAGGAGGGTATAGGTTATGGTAGACTGTGTGTGTGTGTGTGTGTGTGTGTGTGTGTGTGTGTGTGTGTGTGTGTGTGTGTGTGTGTGGAGGGGGGTTACATCCTAGTTGTTCTGTCAGGGTACAGGAAAACACAAATCATGTGTGAAAATAACTCACTGAGCACAATGCAAGGCCTTGACCTGCTGACAGGACAACTGCGCTACTTTGTCAATCAGCTTTTTCCTCTTTCCCACTGTCCACTGCATCTCAAAAAGAACAAAGTGCTAAATTAACAACAAAAAAACATGCAGGAGACTTCAGCGCTTGTAATGATATTAATCATACAATATTTGTGTCCAAGGCAGGCAGTTATGATTGTCTGCATTGAAAGCATTCCATTCCTATGATTGTCTGAATTAAATTTGCTGCTATTCAACTGGCTGAAACAAGTTCCAGCATGTTGGGTGTGTTGTAGGCTATTGACAGATCTCTTTGGGAATTTGTCTTACTTCTTTCTCGGAGGATCTGGACTTTCATTTCATAGGGAAACTGGGAAAAAAATAAAGGCGAGAGTAGAGTGAAAGTCAGTGGGGTGTCCATGCAGTATTACTCTCCACAGGAGCCTTTGAGAGGAAAGTTGGAAGGGCTCACACAGTTCAGTTCACAGGTTCAGACACCTCCATCTCCATCTTACTGCTGTCACCCTCCCCCTCCACCCCTCCTTCACCCTCCACCACCTCACCAACACTTCACTTGCAAAGCTCACAGATCTGTGTCAGCTGCTATCAACCTTACAGCTTCTCTCTCTCTCTCTCTCCGTCTCTCTCTCTCTCTCTCTCTCTCTCTCTCTCTCTCTCTCACTCACACACACACACACACACACACACACACACACACACACACACACACACACACACACACACTCTCTCTTTCTCTCTCTCTCTCTCTCTCTCTCTCACACACACACACACACACACACACACACACACACACACACACACACACACACACACACACACACACACACACACACACACACACACACACACACTCTGTTCTCTCTCTCTATTGTCTGTCTCTCTGTCTCTCGCTCGTCTCTGATCACAGGTCCAACAGCTCATGAAAGCTGCCAGGGACGGGACCAAAGATGGACTGGAGAAGACCAAAATAGCCATGATGCGCAAAGTCTCCTTCCTCAACAAGAAAGAACTCACAGGTTGGTGAGGGTTTTGTATTTTTGTTTTGTTTTGTTTTGTTTGGTCTTGTCTCGAGATCTCATTTATCAGCAGGATATTAAAAAATGTAATTGTGGCACTCTGTGTGGGGAAAATAATGCTGTTTTTTTGATTAACCTCACGGTGATTAGTTTTATAATGAATGCACAGCTTGCAGTGCCTAATAGATCATTGTATAATAGCTGCATTGTTTTTTGGGCCTTCTTATGCTGCGAGGGATCACACAATTTATCATGTCTGAATGAGATTGTCTAGGAGGGAACTTCAGAAGGAGGAGGTGTGTGTGGAGACTGCCTAACAAGACCGTGCGTGTGTGTCTGTGTGTGTGTGTGTGTGTGTGTGTGTGTGTGTGTGTGTGTGTGTGTGTGTGTGTGTGTGTGTGTGTGTGTGTGTGCATGTGTGTGTGGGTGTGCGTGTGTGAATCTACAGAGGACACTGAGGATGAGTCTGGCTATCTGGACGTGACTTTATCTGAGGTGAAACACCCGCCCCCACAGCTGAGTCCGATGCCAGAAGGCCTAAGCAGTCAGCAGGTGTGTGTGTGTGTGTGTGTGTGTGTGTGTGTGTGTGTGTGTGTGTGTGTGTGTGTGTGTGTGTGTGTGAGTTTCAGTGTATGTTTGTATTTATGATGTGAGTCTGTGTGTCAGTGTGTTTTCCATAATTCCCATATCTGCATGACTGTGTGTGTGTGTGTGTGTGTGTGTGTGTGTGTGTGTGTGTGTGTGTAAGGCCTATCCATGTCCACGTGTGTGTGTGTATTTGTGTAAGACAGATTTAATCTGGCTTTTGTGCCTGAGCTGTGATCTTACATCAGTCCTTACAATGCTGTGGGTAAACAACACTGACGGCGGATGAAAACAGCCTCACATGCTCAGAGGCTTGCCATAATCCAATCGCGGAGACCATGCAAATAATACATACTGTAGTCTTCGAATTCTCACAGAACAGTTCCTCAGTAAGAAAACAAAGTCACAGCATGTGCTTTGAGAGCCTCAAATCAGATGTTTTTACACCACAAGTTCTTACAATTAGGGTCAGTGAGAGCCAATATACACCTAAAAGAAGGTTTAGTTTTCAACTTAAAGGAGAATATGTCCTCACCACCCTTCTTACAATAAAGGATTTGCTGGTGTGATGTGTTTAATGTGTTCTGATTTGTTTGTTTCCTGGTTTTTAGATTGTGAGACGTCATATTCTTGGTTCCATAATTGACAGTGAGAGGAGCTACCTCGAATCCCTCAAGAGAATACTACAGGTGAAGACATGTTAGCGTTGCATTTTTGAAAGGGACTTTATGTACCAATGCGCCTGGCTTTGCAGGCTAATGGTAGTGCATGTATTATGACAGGATTTGGTTTGACAGTAATACTGTACATGCTGTACCTGAACTAGACATGCACTTGCAGAGTGCAGACCTCCGCCAAGGCAATATGGTCATTGACGACCCCTAAAGTTTTGGCTTTTGCAGATGGATGTGATAGCTGTCAGTTTTGAGGAATCATTTAAAAAATTCTGATCCGGATCATCACCAAAATTGAATGGGTTCTTTCTTGGGCAAAGACACTTGTCTGGTAAAAATTTCATGCAAATCCGTCAGTAACTTTAACAAACGGACAGACAAACAAACAAATCCTGGCAAAAACATAACCTTTTTGGCAGAGGTAATAATAATAATGCAAATTATCATTATTGTAATAAATTGGGTGCAATTTCAGACATTTTAATTAAAAAGATAACATAAAATAGAAAGTGTTTTTCAAATATTGCAGACTCTAATCTGGTAGAATATGCAAGAAAAGAATACAAACATTTCTACATGTTTTATACATTTTTTCTTTGCTTGTTCAGGAATACCACAAGCCCTTACTGGAGGCTGAGCCAAAGATCCTGAATCCTAAGAAGATCCAACCCATATTCTACCGGCTCAGAGAGATCACTCAGTGCCACTCCATGTTCCAGATCGCTCTGGCCTCTCGTGTGGCTGAGTGGGACACCTTAGAGATGATAGGTGACCTGTTTGTGGCCTCAGTGAGTATCAAAGCATTTACATTAGCATTAGTCTGTTCCAATACATTGTTATGTTGCTTAAACTAGCCTTAGAGTCAAGAAAAAATATGGCTGATGATGTTTGTATTGATATTTCACCATACGAAGCATGCCAGAACAAATATCTTTTCACCTTTGGATAGAGAAGATTGTCTGGATTCTTGCAATATAAGAATCATGAGATACTGAATGACTTTTTTTTACAATTTTCAAAAATATATGTGCGGACAGAATATTTTATTCATTTTTCACATTTTATTGCACAGAGAAGACTAGGGGTACAATAGATACAACAAGGCTGTATGATATTCCTCTCCATTGTGCTTCTGGGTCCAGAGATGACATTTCAAGTATCTGTCCTGGATATATATGACAAACAAGGGTCTGAATGCAACATCTGATGTGGAAAAGATTTTTTTTTTATTTTGGGGTGAGGGAGTTGGAGGCAATGCACAAATTTTGAGTGTGCTCTCTCTGTAGCTTCTGAGGTGGACTTGATGGCTCTCCTTTTCACTGCTCCTCTGATACCAAGGCAGAGTGTCAATCTTGCACAGGGAGCAGGTCGCAAAGCCCTTACACTTCACCTCATATGTCTCACAGCCAGCTTTCCAGCCCTGCCTCTGGCACTCCTCAATCTTCTCTCGCATGGTGAGACATCAATGAGCGGGGACTTCTCCTTCTCAGCTGCTGCCTGGAACTGCTTCGCCAGTATCCGCAGTTCTTTCTGCAGTTGCTGGATCTTGTGTGCTCTACCTTTTTTGTTGTTGGTGGACTTGGATGACTTGGGCTACCAAATCTCTCAGCAGCAAAGCTTTATGTGTTGTGGAGTCGGCTTTCTGCATCTCCATTTATTGATGATTCTATTGGATTGATGATTCTGGATGTATTCTCATCCAACTGTTGCCACAGCCTGTTCTGATATGCTGAGCCGAGTGTTGGGCACTTGGAGGTTCTGGGCTCTGTGGGTTGTCTTCCGACTGTGCTACATTTTTTTTATACCTCGTTCATTATTGCAGACCTTGTGGCAGATGCCGCTACTTGTCATAGGTCATTGTCATTAGGTCATAATTAGGTCCGTCAACCTACACCCCCCCCCCCCCTCATCCTCACCAGGCCCCCTATGTTTCAGTAAGCCAATCTGTAGCTTTCTTGGGTTATTCAATGAGGAAGTGGGTTGCTACCTACCCCTTGTCCCTATCTCTCTGTGCTGTGAAGAAAGTGTACAGGTGCTGTGGCTTGCTTGAGAAATCAAGTCAAATCTCACTCTAAAAACATGATTATACATGTTCCCTGGCATCACAGTATGGATCAAGGATGTGTGTGCAGTGATGGAATAAAATAATTATGCTCCTCCAGTTTATCCACAAACATCAAACTGTGGTTATTTAAGCACTAAGCCAGAGGCCATAGGCTCTGGAGTACCAGTAATTTTAGATAAACACCTTAATTACACTATTTGACAGTTATTGCCATGTGAAGAAGATTAAGTAATTCAGCAAAAATGGATTTAGAAAAAAAAAATGGATCTCACACCCCTTCTTTAACCCACAAAAAATGAGTGCACAGACTAGAGTTTGAATCAAGAGAAGAAACACATAGATCTCACTGATAGAGCTAAGTTGAACCAGAAGATGTCATTGATATGACTGAATAATCATGTAACATAATTACAACCAAAGCCCACCAACTCACTTCTTATACAGATCTATCTAGGTTGTATAAGATAAGAGAGACACTGGAACATGAAACATCATCTAATTCATGTATGATAACATTTCAACCAGGAAATTAATTTCTTCTTGCTGAATGGCTGCCAAACAATGAAGTCCTGGTGCAGTAAATCAGAATGAAAAGCAGTCAACATGAGGAGTTGCCATGTGTTTCATAACGATAACATGATTCCGTCTTATACTAAAAAGTATTTAAAACATTCTATGGTCCATATTGTGTAGGAAATGTCTTAATTCCTGCATTCTAGTACATAAGACAGGCAACTGTTCGGTGCTGTGCGGAAGCTTTATCCCTGTGGGAGTTGAGTTGCACAAGGGTCTGGATGTATTGCCTTTAATTGCATGAAATTATGCTGTGAAAATTAAGTGACTATCTAAAGCTGCGCATAAAGAAATATCCGACAGTGACTGCTGAGAAGGCTCTTCCCAGTCACTCTTTGACACAAACTAATAATTACCAAAGTCTGATAAAGTTGCTTATGTGTACTCAAAGTTGTTTGTCCCAAACTTCAGAGTGCTAACACCTCACAAACTCATTCCTCCCTTGGTGTGACTTAATAGTCTTAAGGAACTGCGACACCTCAACCTTAGATTAATGCTTATAATTAGGTTTCGCACACACCTCCCTGTGCTCTTCACTATAGGAATGAACCTATCTGGCTCTCACTAGGTCGTTAATTTTCTTCGACTTACATACGGGCTCACAGCGTTCGTTGCCTCTAAACAGACCATTTCCTCTAGCCAGGCCTATTTCCAGACTTCAGTTCCTTTGTTGCAGACACTCCGAGCCAGGGAGTGGTAGCAGAGAAGCAGAGAAAAAAGAAAATGTGTTACTAAACTCAGCATTTCTATTTAAGCTTTGTTCATTCATTTCCTGTGTGTTTGCCCCAAACTGCTGTTGGCATCTGGCGGTGCACAGTGAGATAGTGAGGTTAATCAAAAGGAAAAAGTGTTGGCTTGTCATCTTCTTTTTTTAAAAAGAGAGAGAGAGAGAGAGAGAGTGTGTGTGTGTGTGTGTGTGTGTGTGTGTGTGTGTGTGTGTGTGTGTGTGTGTGTGTGTGTGTGTGTGGAAGCTCGGCCAGTGCTGAGGGCCCCCACTGTGAAATCACAACCACTGGCGCTTCTCCCAACTCCAAGATTTCTCTCTCTGAGTCTTGCAGTACTTTGTGTGTGTGTGTGTGTGTGTGTGTGTGCGTGTGTGTGTGTGTGTGTAGGCCCAGAACACTAATGGGGATGAGAGGCATTTTTTTTCCCTTTCTGAGACTTTCATGTGCACCAGCTCATCTCCTTTTGTGACTGGTGCAAGTGTCTTTCTATTGGAGAGCTGAAGTGATGTGCTGTGCTGTGCTGTGTTCTGCTGTACTCTACTGTACCGTGTTGCCTATATCTTTCAGATGAAAAAAAAGAGGCTACAGCCCATGGTTTAATTTAATGCAAATTACCTTCTGCAATGGTTGCAGCAGAACTGGGTTGTCTTCATGTCGCTCGTGTTTTTTTGGTCAGAGAAAAGCTGTGTCATATCTCAAAGAGTCTCTCTCTCTGTGATTTCTCCTCCCCTGCAGTTTTCCAAATCCATGGTGCTGGATGTGTACAGCGAATATGTCAACAATTTCACCAACGCTATGGCGCTCATTAAAAAGGCGTGCATGTCCAAACCAGCCTTTCTGGAGTTCCTCAAGGTGAATACTGTTTTCTGATCAAACATATTCTAGCAAGAGTTATTCTTTAAGCTCTAAAAGGCAGAATGCATTTGATCTTTTAATATGCAGTCTATCCAAACAGTGTCATTGAATGATACAAAATATAAACTCTTTTGACCATTAATAATATTACATATTACTCATATTCCATGGTCTTGCTCTTAAATGTATGGCCTGATTTAGATTGTCAGTTTTGTAGTGTATTTTATTTTCACAATCCAGACTGTGCCATTCATGGCCTAAAAGGGATATGAAAATAGAATGGCACCTCTTCCCACTTCTGTTTCTGCCCCAAGAAACTTGAGTTTTGTGCTAATAAGCACAATCCTGCCACTTCCCCCTTCTGCGGGATAAAATAAAACCTCTCAGAGAAGTATTTCGGGATGTTGGGTCACTGCTGGATTTGTCAGACTTGTGTTGTCATGGCGACAGTCTCTGACCCATCACCCCCCTCCACCCCGCCCTCCCCAATGCTCTGTTCTTGCTGTGCCCCCAGAGGAAGCAGGCGTCCAGCACTGACAGGATCACTCTGTACGGCCTCATGGTCAAGCCCATCCAGCGCTTCCCGCAGTTCATCCTCCTGTTACAGGTCAGTGGCAGCAGGGCGGCAGCCTGGGCACAAAGGTTCTCTCCAACAACCTCCCAACACACACACACAGACACGTACGCACACATGCACGTACGCACACACACACACACACACACACACACACACACACACACACACACACACACACACACACACACGCATGCACGCACACACACCACCACCTCCTCTTCCCCTGCTGAGATCCACAAGAACCATTATGCAACAGGGCATATCACAAAGGTCACCCTCCACAGGGGTTTAGGTGGGGTGGGGTGGGAGGGCTACCATTTATGCAGGTGGATGAGATTGATGATGTGCATACAAGGAAATAGGCGTGAGAGTGTGTTTGTGTGTTTGTGTGGGTGTGTTTGTGTGTCTGTGAGTGTGCGTGTGTGTGTGTGTGTGTGTGTGTGTGTGTGTGTGTGTGTGTGTGTGTGTGTGTGTGTGTATGTGTTTGTCTCTGTGTGTGTGTGTGGGCAGGAGGGGAGGGGGGGGGTGAATCAGCTTTTTATGGATAATGTGAAACCTGCTACAGTTGCTAAACACGAAAGGAAATTAGTCACTGACAAACTGCTGAGGTGCAGCATGCTGGGTTTGAGAGTTTTGTAAACAAACGGTCCGGGTGGTGGTGGGGGGTTGCAGGCCGAGAGATTTGAAGCCATCTGTTTCTAAATGTAATTCTCTCTCTCTCTCTCTCTCTCTCTCTCTCTCTCTCTCTCTCTCTCTCTCTCTCTCTCTCTTCTTGTTTTTCACTTTCTTTCTCTCACAATCCCCTATTGGATTGTTTTTTTTCTCTCAGTCAAAATGATAGGTGTCATAGCGGTGTTTCATTATGTCGGATTTTCCTTGAAGTGGTTTTGAAGGGGAAGTGAAATTGTGAATCCGATGCAATAAAAAAAGACTCTTGTCAGTCATGTACATAACTGACTCAGCGGAGACTCTTTGCCAATGCCACAAGAGACAAATAAGTTTATCCAAGTTTAAGTGTACCCACAATGCAACTGGGGACAAAGCCTGCCAGGGAAAATTGCTTTAAAGAGATAAACATTCATGGTGATAGACAACAGATGAGTCATATAAATGACATATGATTGAACTTGTGAACTGATCGACTTGTTTGTTTTTAATGAACTCACTACTCACACACCTGATGCAAGAAGATGTAACCGGGCTCAATGGTGATGTTGACATCTCTACCTCCATGCCTGTCTATTATCCTCTCTCTCTCTCTCTCTCTCTCTCTCTCTCTCTCTCTCTCTCTCTCTCTCTCTGAATCTCTCTCCATCTATCTTCACATCTCTTGGTCTCCTCTGATAGGACATGTTGAAGAATACTCCGGTGGGACATCAGGACCGTCTGCATCTGCAGCTAGCGCTGACGGAGCTGGAGACACTGGCGGAGAAGCTTAACGAGCAGAAGCGCGTGGCTGATCAGGTTGCCGAGATCCAGCAGCTCGCCCGCAGTGTCAACGACCGAAGCCTCAGCAAGGTGAGTGAAGAAGATTTGACAGCAAGCACCAACTATCTCTCAAACAAATGTTTGGCTGTTTCTATGTTTGCTTGAAACTGCTTGAAATATTGCACTCACTTACACTAACAAGCACTTAGACAAAGAAATATAGAATATGAATGTCAGCGCTAACCTAGTTTTCACTACTCTCATTGCAACTTGGCCCTTGCTGCCCATCTCTGTTCAATAAATAAACACGCACACATACACATACACACACGCGCACATGCACACACACGCACATGCACACACACACACACACACGCACACACACATACTAGACACGCACACACACACACACACACATACACACACACACACACACACACACACACACACACACACACACACACACACACACACATACACACACACACACACACACACACACACACACACACACACACACTTGTACATACACACATAAATCAACGAGCAAATATAGCCCAACTGTTGAAATAGATTGTAAACGATGCCAAGTGGGGACGTATTTGGGGCTCATTGTCTTTGTTTAAGCTGGGCTGCATTCAGACGATTGGAGCTAGTCCTGCAGTGGCATGTCTGGTGCCGGTGTCAAGCAAAGCAACGTGTGTGTGTGTGTGTGTGTGTGTGTGTGTGTGTGTGTGTGTGTGTGTGTGTGGGTGGGGGGGGGGGGGGTATTTGCCCTGCTTTGCATCGGCTGTTTGACAATTCGTCACATTCACTAGAGGGTGCTCTAATCTGTGCTCTGCGGTGTTGTGATCTCGCCTCCAGCATTCAACAGCAGAAGAAAAAAGAAAACAACAACAAAAGCAGAATGCCCTACTCCCCACCCCCACCTTTTTTGCTATTGCTCCCTGTAGTCATAATAGGGCCCCCTTTTGATTTAAGCGACGCTTTGCTATGCAAAACAGAGACCCTGACAATTCTATATTGTTAGGAGGTTTGTTTTTGCTCCCACTGTGCTGAGATACCATTGCACCAAATAGGATGTGCATAAAGATACTAAAATGTGTATCATTCAAAGTCAGGTGTGGCTGGAAGCCACCGCTCGAATTATGCACTGCCAACACATACACACACAAAGATAAAAAAAAACAAAAAAAATCCAATTTTGTTCTGTATGAAACCAGGATGTGACTTTCTCACGCTGGTTTGCAATGTCACTAGACCTGCCTGTGGAATGCATAAATATAAGATGTCCTATTTGTTTGTCCATGGGCTCAGGCATGAATGCGTAATATGTGTGTGTGTGTGTGTGTGTGTGTGTGTGTGTGTGTGTGTGTGTGTGTGTGTGTGTGTGTGTGTGTGTGCGATGGTGTTTTTTGTGTTCATTTCTGTCCTTGTGTGGGCTTTCTCTCTCTCTTCTGCAGCAACTGAATGCTGACCAACGGCAGCTCATCCTGTGTGAGACGCTAATTGAGACGGTCTACGATGAGAAGGGCCAAGTGCTCAAGTCCAAGGAGCGCAAGGTCTTCCTCCTCAATGATTCCCTCGTGTGCACAAACATCAACCTTAAGTGAGTGAGCCCTGAACGGCCTCTGGTAGAACGTTTGTATAGGCAAGGTCATAAATTCCATTCTCCTTTACCTTGCCTGACTGTTTCTTTAGAATAAACTGTATGAATTGATCTTTATGTATTGATATATACCTTCATGCCTTCACTGTAAACGCTGTAAATGGCTAAGCTTACTAACTTCTAACCTCATGATCCTGGCCTATTGACTTTTGTTTGAGCTTGTTTCTTGTAACAGATCTAATTCTGCATGTTAAAGTCACATAGGTCTACAGTATATAACATGCTACTTATTGTTAGCAATGACTCAAAATGAAGGTCACCGTTTTCCTTTGTGTCCTTTGCCTGCACAGTAACATTGAGAGTGGCATTGATAACTTCATTCATGAGAGATGGTAAAGTCAGCCTGAAGTTTTTTTTTTTTTTTTGATGGGGGGTGGGTGCTTTGCTCCTAATGATTCCTGGGTCATTTGATCCCCTCAGCATGTTGATTAGGCCGATCAGTTTGCATTTCACAGGGTGCTGTGACGGGTGAAGGTCTTATCACTCGTAGAAACCTCACAAAACTAATCACAATGCTGATCATGCATAATGCAGGAATACATGAATAGGAATAGCCTTAAATCGCAGAGGGGTGCATTTCATGCCCCGCAAATTCAATTGATCATAAGCTTGCTAATTGCATTAGTTATTCCTTGAATTCTTTCATGACAATTCAAAGGGCTTTAGATCTTTTTTTTTTGTCTGTTCCTCAACTGGTCTTGGGTGAGCTGTCCTGCGAACTGCAAAAAAAAGTGTCTGTGTCTGTCTCTCTGCCATCAGGGGCCCGCCAGACATCAGCAGCCTTGTTCCTCTTGGCCCCAAGTACGCAGTGAAGTGGAGCGCCCCCTTGCTGCAGGTGCAGGCAGTGGAGGTGGGGCAGGAAGGGTCGCCGAGCAAAGAGAACCCCTTCCAGCCGAGCAACACCAAACGCCTCAGCACCAGCACTCCAGGTAATCTCACAGTTACTACTGGCAGACAGGCGGGATTGCATTAGTACAGAAACATTACAGGTTACAAATGCATACCAAACTTCAAGGAAGCATCCTTGAAACATTGGGATGAAGTATTATGTAATATGGTTGTAGCCATTGCATGTGGCAATTAAATTAAGATGAAATTACATTATTGCCAAAAAAAAAAAATAATAATAATAATAAAAATAAATTTTAAAACTTTAATTGCATCCTATGTTGGAGTTTTCAGTTTTAACACTCAGATTCATAAGGAATCTTAAGAATTGCACTTAACCATTGGCAATAACTTGGAGCAATCTTTGCTAGAGATACACAATCTAGGTTTGCCACAAAACTTGCATAGCAGATTAGTCTCAATACCTGCACTGCAGGTGACCGTGGAGAAGGCAGATGGAATCTAGGACAGTTCACTGGGATCTCAAACTGGTAAACTGAACAGGGAATTATTCATTGGATTGTTATGTATGAGACTGCAGTTGCATTTTATTTTATTCACTAAACTTTTTACTTCTTAAAAAGGCATATGTGACTGTTTACAGTGACTGATGATGAATATAATGAAGTATTACAGTGTGGAACATTGCTGAATATGCGATGTAGAGAGGAATATATATTCACTGAATGGAAATTTTCACCTTTGGTGTGTGTGTGTGTGTGTGTGTGTGTGTGTGTGTGTGTGTGTGTGTGTGTGTGTGTGTGTTTGTGTGTTTCTGACGTTAGTTTCCTCCCTTGCAAATCTGGTTTAAATAATTTACCTTTCAAAACATTCCAAAAAGCTGAAGGCAGACATGAAAGCATGCATTTCGCAAGGTAAAAAAATTATTCTAGTCATATTCAGAATTTCAAGGATGCGCGCACACCATGCTTTGGTGATGTGAATAAACAGATCTGTTTGTTTGCATGAGAATTGGCTACCTTTAAGCAATGGTCGGCCTTCATGCAAATGACTTATCATAGGTAGCGTTTGACTTATTTGACTGAGGTAGTTCCAGGGGTACAGATATCTGTGTATGTCTCTCATACATTTGCATCCTCTAAAGGGAAGCTTTGAGGTCAGTCTTTTACATTCTATAAAAATGAGCATCTTGGTCAAGCTGATTCGATCTTCCCTCTGGATGACTCAGTTGAAAGTTATTGATTCATTCTTGCAGTGGTGCCAGTTAATTTTTTTTTTTTTTTTTTTCAATTTTGTGTGTATTTACAAATATCTAACCTTGAGTTGTAATGTTTGGTAAAAAAAAAGAAAATTACTAAAAGCACCACATCGACTGAAATAATAAGTCCATAAAACCATTCAAGACACAAGATGACACAAAAAAACACTCTTCTTTCTCAAGACATGTTTAAAACGATTTTGCAGAGCACACCTCGTTATTCATACATAGATGAAGAGCTTGGTTGTGTTGTGTGTTTCAGGGAAGGTGTTTCTCGGACCTCCACGCCTTTACCAGGAGCTTCAGGAGCTTCAGCATGATCTGTCTGTGGTCGAGGAAGTGACTCTGCTGGTTGGCACTCTGCAAGGGGAATACCAGGTGAACTAAGACTTCTACATTAATTACTTTTTGTTCAGGCTGTGAGCAATAAAAGCTTCAGTGTTGCGAAGAACCCTAAAATGCTATGCTGGACACAGTCTGTCTCCGCTCAAGATGCCCTAATCGCTCATGACGTGCCCACTGACATTCATTTACAGGCAAAGAATGTCATAGCTAATCTGCATAAAGTTGCCCTGCTTTTCAATTTTTTTCCGTCACTCAAGCTGCCCAAGTTTATCGCTCGCCACTTTTGTTGCTTAAGTTGCTTTTGTTGCCCATGTCCCTATAAAGTCAATTACTTCCATGGCTCTTGTTGCCTGTATGGCCTGTGGTCTGAATGTACAGTTACTGTATGCAAAGAGATCTGAGATAATAAGGGTATTACTAGAAATGTCCAGAAATGTCATTTTATTCATTCATGTCTTCCTACAGGTGACATGTTTAGTTTTTTAGACAAGCACAAAAAACTAAACAAATCACTTTTTATGAATCGCTGGGATATTGGCTTGTCTCTATGTGGGTGATGACCTTGAGTTAATGTGAAGGTCATTTATCCAGTTTAACCCTTGCTGCTCTTTTCCTTTGTGCAGAATCTGAACACCACTGTTGGACAAGACTGGTGTTTGGCCCTTCAGCGACTCATCCGCATCAAGGAAGAGGAGATCCAGTGTGCCAACAAGTGTCGTCTCCGACTGATGGTGCCTGGCAAACCAGACAAGTGAGTGACCGCCCCATCCCCCTCCCTCATGCCACAACAACAAAAAAAACAAACAAACAAACAACAAACAAAACAGAATACCTTACATCCACATTGGGATGCTCCGTACTTAAGGCCTGAGGTGAGGTCAAAGTCCCACACAGTGGAATGAGCCGGAATGTTGCAAGTGCGTGTCCTAGTCATGCAGGCAGAGTCAGATATTCACTCTGGTGGTTTTGGAGTGGAGGAGGAGAAGGAGGAGGACCATTGCTTGGAAGAATGCTGTGGGTGGTTGTTACATGGGCATCCTTTTTGAATGGCTGAGCAGGAAGCAGAGATGAGGGGGTGGTGGCTAGATTTACCCACGCTGAGGCTAACAGAACAGCCTGTAGGCTATGACTGGACTCCCTTGGCGTCGTTCGGATTGTTGGATGAGCTGTTCTCTAAGGTCAGCTGAAACATCCTGGGAGCGCCATTGAATTATTGAATCATTGCATCATTTTGTGCTGTTGTAGTTTCTTGCTGTTGTTGGGTTGTGTATATCCATAGGCATCCTATTGCTCATTTTCAGCTGGGGAGTAATGCTTCTGAGATGAGACTGGATCGAATACTTGCATGAGTTATTTTCCGGAATATATACAGCTGGGTTGATGACTCCACAGGGAAATATTCTCTGGAATTTTCTGTAGATATGTCACCTACTGTACAACAAGACCAGCATTTATTCTACATCTGCAAAAAACTCTCTCTCTCTCTCTCTCTCTCTCTCTCTCTCTCTCTCTCTCTCTCTCTCTCTCTCTCTCTCTGTGTGTGTTTGTGTGACTACTGTGTGATCATTTTAATTTTTGTGTAGGTCTGGACGTCCAGTCAGTTTCATGGTGGTCTTCAGCACTCCCAATCCTCTCAGCAAGATTTCGTGGGTTAACCGGCTGCATCTGGCAAAAATTGCACAAAGTATGTAGCCAGAGACCCATAGAAATTGCATGCTACTAGTTCCATTATATAAACCAATACAATCACTATTGAGTAGTTGTAGAGGATTGAAAAGGTGTGATAATTTTCTAAATGTGGATGTCCTAACACAACGTCTAAAGCTGGGATTAAAATGCTTGATTAAAATCCCTTGGGGAATAGCAAGTATAAATAGCCGAAGAAAAAAAAAACAACTTTTTTTTAATCTGTTGTTGTCAGCTCTTGATTCTGCTTTGTGCCTGTACAAGTCTTAGATCTATGCATTTGTCTCTGTGCTATGTTATTCACTGCCGTCTCTCGTTTGTGTAGGGGAAGAAAACACACCAGGGTGGGTGTTTGCAGATGACGATGACAAAACCAAACCTCCATTCTGGTGTCCACTGCTTGCCTGCCGGATGCCAGCCTTCACAATTAAGTCACAAGAATGGAAGGTCAGAATTCCTAACGAATGATTTTCATAAATGATTTTGATCAAGTGAGGAGGAAGGAGAGTGACCTGACGCTGAAGGATTTTATAATTATGATTTAAAATGTTTGGTGATAAATTACTGGTATACAAAAAAATCTAAAACATTTCAGAGATCTTTCTTTGAATTTCTGTGGTGTCCTCAAAATCCTTTTTTTTGTAATATTCTGCAAGTACCCACAGGTTATGA
Organism: Sardinella longiceps; assembly: GCA_027497455.2. Taxonomy (NCBI): domain Eukaryota; kingdom Metazoa; phylum Chordata; class Actinopteri; order Clupeiformes; family Clupeidae; genus Sardinella; species Sardinella longiceps. The sequence goes on along the minus strand of JAODXP020000018.1, from coordinate 22,527,823 downwards.
AAGACAAGCATCACCAACAAACATACACTGACATTGAACTTTATCCTCATGAGTGAAATACTACTTTCTGATAATTCAGGTTTAAAGCAGAAATTTAAACACATTACCCACTGTAGCTCACTTTCTTATCCCTTAAGTAATTTGATTTTTTTTTATTTCATAAATTTTTTATGAATGATTTTTTCTCTCTTAACTCTGTCTTTTAAATCCTGAAAGCCGCCCCCCCCCCTCCTCTCTATCTCTGCCTCTGCCTCTCCTCTAGCTGAGGGGCCAAACTAATGATAGGAGTCAATATCTCTCATGAGCGGGGTAGATTAAATGGAATAGGAGCCAGTCAGTGAGGTAAATAAGCTTTAAAGCCCCAGATTGGCCTTATGTACATGTGGCTCACTACCGGCCCAAGCGTGGCCCAGACACGGCATGGGCTCCAGTGCTGGATGAGCTGAATGACTTGTAGTCAGGGAGGAGGAGACTCACGAGTAGAGGCGCGTGGAGGAGCACTCAAGCAGGGAATGATGGACTCTTTTTTTACGCTGCTCTTGGCCTTCTGAAGGCAGTGGGGATTTTCAGCGTGAGATGTGTTTGATCAGCACCGCTTCAGGAACTTTAACCCTCAGAGCGGGATAGGGGGCACCACACTGATTCCCACACCACACCACCCCGCCACACACATACACACACACACACACACACACACACACACACACACACACACACACACACACACACACAAACACACACACACACACACACACACACACACACACACACACACACACACACACACACACACACACACACACACACACACACACACAAAAATACACATCTAACCTCCATCTCCACCTCCTGCTGTGCTGAAAAAGAGTTCTCACTCTTCAAAAGAACCAAATTCTCTGTTGATGAAGGAGAAGAATAAAAACAAACGGAAACCAGTGAGAGAGCAACAGAAAGGGAACAGCTAGACAGATCAAGTGTGTGTATGTGTGTGTGTGTGTGTGTGTGTGTGTGTGTCTATGCGTCAGTGAATGAGAGAGATTGAGGGAGAGAGACAGAGAGAAAACAGGCAGATGTTTATCTGTGGTGTCTTGCAAGAAAAAAAAAAAAAACTTCCATACTTCCCAAAGGACAAAATATGTCTGACATGGCGGCCCTTTTCCACTTGTTTAATGCAGTCTTTCATCTCCGCACACTGCATAATGATGAAATGCTGCACATGAAGAAATTCAGCAGACACACACACACACACACACACACACACACACACACACACACACACACACACACACACACACACACACACACACACATACACATTAAAAAATCAATGCCGTTAGACAACATGACGACAACAGTAAATCAGAGTGGAGTAAAACAGCCGATCAGACATCACAATTATTCAAAGCTGAATGTGTCCCCGGCTCCTCTGTGAAAAGAAAATGGCTGGCCTGACAAAAGATAACGAAATGAGTGTTTCCAAAGCGCTGAGTTATGTACATATTAAACAGCTCCCTCATGTCTGCCAGGCGCCAGGGGGAAGTAGAGCAGCCCGGGAAATAACAGCCATGGTCTTAATGGAGATTCCATTTTAAAAAGACTAACATCGCTTCCAAATATCCTCCGTGGGCTTTACGTTTCTGTGTTTTATGCAGATTGCATGCCCTCCCCCGATACACACACACACACACACACACACACACACACACACACACACACACACACACACACACACACACACACACGCACACGCACACACACATACACAAACCCCACCACGCAATCCTGGTTTACATCTCTTTACTAAAACAGACATACTATTTTTATCCAGCCAAAGCAAGAAAATATTCACAGCTGTGTTTACCATTAATTACACAACTCGTTGCATAATGCTTTGTTGTCTCGGACAATTAGTGTTTGGGAATGTCAGACAGATAGTGTGAGCTGAAAAAGTCATACATGTAATTGGATCTTAATGGGAGGGTGATGGACCTTATCTAGAATGGAATGAGCTTGGGCAAATTTCAGGCGGCTCCTTGGAGGGTCTGCCTGTGTAACTGGGCTGACATTTTGGACTCCCGCTTCCTATGCCATAAACAAGCTTTTTATGCCATTCACTGCTTGACCATGATAAATGCCCTTTGTAAAAAGTCAACCTGCCATCCGTTTGTCTTCCTCCCTCTAAAGAGGCTTTGTAACTTCAGTCAGAATGCAACTTAGATGCCTGAGTCTATTTCAGTCGTAAGGAAAAAAAAAATAAAATAAAAATAAAAACCTGTCCTCTTTCATCAAAGACCATACCCAAAGGGGGTTTTATTCACTTGGGATTTCCAAAGCAACAAACCTTTGTGCTTATGTCTGCAGAAGACTCTTTACAGAAGAGTAATCCTATTCACATTCTAAGTCAATATCATTTTCTCTGAAATGAGAGCGGGATATCAAGAAAGCGTGTAATACCCTAGGACTTATTAAAGTAGTCAGTTGTAATCTAGTGGAAAAACGGGACTTAATCTCTCCGATTGAAGTGTCAGGTATTGAGATGTTTTCTTTTACACGCTATACCGCCAATTTTCAATATACATGTAAGCATTACTTTACTGCCATATATTATTAGATGACTTTGTGGCATCAGATCTTAACTATAACTTTCCACAGAAGTACATGTCTTTCAATGTCCATCTTTAAATGTCCACAGACTTTTTTCTGCACTAAAAATGAATAAGTCAATGCTCTGCTGTTTGAAGTTTGCAGTATTTCACAAGATTCCTTCTGCATGACTACCCTTTCAATTCACATGAACTCACCTGACCTCTGGTGTTCTGACCTGCTGGTGAATGACAAGGCCTACTACTCCAACATTGATGTGTTTTTTGTGTTTCCCTCCTAGCTGGAGACTGCTCTACACAACCCAGTTCAGTGCGAGCTCCTGGGTTTCTCCACCGCCAGTACGTCACTGCCCCAGGGCTACCTGTGGGTAAGCATCTTCAGATTGGGCCCCAGACTAGCACACTGTTGTCTTTCTGTGGTGATTCATGTCTGCCATTCCGTCTCTATCCTTTCAATCTTTGTTTCTGTTCAGTACCCGGTTTGAACCCTAACGGCGAAGAGAGAGAAAGACGAGAGAAACCGATAGAAGTTTGTTTGGAAAAGCAACACGCAACTTTGAAATGTTCTATGTTTGGGGATCTCTCTCTAGACTGAAAGTGATTGTGGAGTGTGTATATACATAATTTACCTGTCAAGTTTCTCAGAGCTGGAGAACATAAGCCTGATCTGTATTACAGTATATATAATTTAACCTATTAGTATCCCAGACCGAAAAACCGAAGGGCGTAAAAGTGTCATCTTCTATTGAAGATTTAGGTGAAAATTTGATCTTACCAGATCTCAGATTTAAATTATTTGTAGAACATTTTTTTTAGATATGAGAAGGAATGATGAAAGTTTTTCTTTAAGCCATTTTGAAGTCTTCATACATACTGTATATAATATATCAAGAGGCAAACATCAAAAGGACCGCCACCATGAATACTTAATGTATGTGGTTATGGTTTTGCTGCCGTGCATTCCCACTCTTTCAACTCCACAGACTTCCACCTCCGCGTCCGACCGACCGTCTCCTTCTCTCCCATCTTGTCCCTTCCCCTAGGTGGGAAATGGGAAGCAATCCCCCCCTCAGCCATGTGGAGTTTTGTCAAAGACTTTAAGTCTCTCACACTCCCAGACGCAAAAAGAAAAAGAATTCTGAGGGTGTTTCTCAACACCTAATATATTTTTGAAAAAGTCATATTATGTTAATGAAATATCAGTAACAGACCAAATACATTTCCAGCTCACCAGGTCCCATTTATCTAAATAAACATAAAATAAATAAACAATTAGGCGGAGCTTCTTTTGATCCTCTATTTCTCTCTCCGTCTCCCACGAATGCCTACCCCTCTCTCATCGCCCTCCCAGGTGGGTAGCAGGGCTGACGACACCCGCGGCCAGGTGGAGATCTTTTCCCTGAACAGAGCTACGCCGCGCTCGGTCAAGTCCTTCCCGGTGGGGGCACCGGCGCTGTGCCTCGAGTACGTGACGGAGCCGGAGCGCGGGGTCTTCGAGGAGGACAGAGGGGAGGCGACAGAGGGCCTGTCTAAAATAGGCAACACCATCTGTGTGGGGCTAAGGGATGGGAGGTGAGTGGAAGCCTGATGGGAGCTCTTGTTTTTGTGTGTGGTGTGTGGTGTGTGTGTGTGTGTGTGTGTGTGTGTGTGTGTGTGTGTGTGTGTGTGTGTGTGTGTGTGTGTGTGTGTGTGTGTTTGTGTGTGTGGTTTCTCTGTCTGTGTGTGCATAGAAATGGCAGGAACAAGGTCTGTTGTGTATATGGGATCAACATACAGTACGTGCTTCTACATGCAGTAGATATTCTTTTAAAAGCCTTTAAAAGCATTTGGTTTAAAATGAATGGAACTGAATTGATCTGCTTTGACAGACTTGGAAGCAGCTGTAGTCCTTGTCTGGTTTGGATCCAGGTTGGCTTAAGCCCAGACCTATCTGTGAGTGAGTCATCAGCTATGTAGATCAGCACACGCACGGCCAGGAGAAGAGAATCCGTGACCTTGGCTTGACCTTTAATGCCTCCACATCCACCCAAAAAGGCAATGTTCCAATTTTGCACAAATGTAATGTTTTTTATTCAATTTCTTTTTCAGCATTCTAGTGTATGGGAGTGTGGATACTTCCACTCAGTGCCTGCAGACCTTCCGCACCCCTCAGGGCATCCCAGTTCTGTGCCTCAAACAATCTGCCAACTTCCTATTCGCGGGTCTGATCAACGGCAACGTGATGGTGTACAGTCGGCAGAGTGAAGGTAAGATTTCTTAAGATCACACTAGACGTTAGGAGTTAAGTAAAGAGCGGGTCACAAATCTTTTGTAACAAAGTGCTTGTGTTTTTTAGTGTGATTCAATCGATGGCTTTTTTTATTATTCTGTCTCTATTCTTTCTATTATCCATCTGCGATGTCAAAGAAAGACAGTATTAATAATTTAGTTTTTTAGTATATGGATTAAATCACAAAGTGTCTGAAGTATTGCATCAGATTTTTTTGGAACACTGTGTCCTTGCCTTTGTCCGCATTCGTGTGTGTGTGTGTGTGTGTGTGTGTGTGTGTGTGTGTGTGTGTGTGTGTGTGTGTGTGTACAGTATGTGTATGTTACATAAGCGGTGCTGTTGTTTACAGGCCTGTGGGACCCAGAATCCGGCAAGCAGGTGACAGTGGGCTCAGCGGCCGTCAAGACCCTGCTGGCCGTGGAGACCTCTGTCTGGGCTTGCTGTGCCAACCAAGTCACTGTGATTGAAGTCTCCACCCTTCGCACACAAGTACGTGTCCTACAACCCATTGTAACCCCCACACCCCGTAATGTAGAAAAAGAAAAAAGATTGTGTTCGCTAAATATGCTCAATGAGACCAGAGAAAAGAAGAGATAAATAAATAAACAAACAAACAACATGGATGAGCCTATAGAGTTTCACAGCAGGAGCTGACAAATCGCATTAATTGGTAATTTAGGTCAAAGACCGCCCACCGTGGATCTTGGAAGCGTTTCATCTCTGGCTCAATACTTACCTGCTGCTCATTTCCAGAGACTGGCTTTGGTTCTCCTCTGTACAGCCATGAGTTGAGTCTGTGTGGAGACTGTCAGTGCTTACTGTATACTGCGACTTATCCTCCTCACAACCCCTCCCCACTCAATGTGTGTGACAACACAAATCCAAAAGAATGGGAATAAAAGGAGTGTGAATACACACACACACACACACACACACACACACACACACATACACATACACACCTATGCACATACACACACACACACACACAACACACACACACACACACACACACACACACACACACACACACACACTTATACACACACACACTTGTACACACACACACACACACACATACACACCTATGCACATACACACCTACACAGACACAAACCCAAACACACATGCACACACACACACACACACACACACACACACACACACACCCTTATACACACCTTTTGTCATGCTCCCCAGAGAGTTGCCCAGCTGTGTGAGCAGGTTACTCACCTGCGATGAATAAACCTGCTCACATTATTTTGTGCCTTTTAACAGCGTAGCGTTATTGTTGGTTTTTTATAGCTCCTTCTCTCTTTCCTTCTTGTGCAACAGCATTATGACAGAAAAAAAGCTTGAGCGAGCACATAAAAGGTATCCTTCTCGTCGAAGCCCAACAGCATGTTAGCTCGCTCCCCTTTGATCACTTCTGACAGCTGAGCCAACCTCTCCACTTTGCCGCAAGGAGAAAAGCACCCCGCCACCTCCCCAACCACTACCACCACTGCCTCCCCCCAACACCGTACACCCCCTCACCTCCACCCCCACCCCCACCCCTACCTCCTCCCCTCTCTATCCCCCCACACTTAATATCAGAAAATAAATTTGACTCTGGTTGTTATAAATCTCCGGGAATCGGAGGAGGAGTGGCACCACCGGGCCACTTGAGGACTCGCAGGTGTGTGTGTGTGTGTGAGCACTCTGAGATAAATGACGGTCATCTGGTGGTGTTTTACATTCGTTATCGAATGCGCAGGGGTGTGTTTTGGCTTCATTTAATTTATCGCAGCGCTCCGTGCCCATTTGTGATTTGTCAAAGTGCTGGGGACTGCTACTCCTCCTCTCGCTGTGTTTTTAATTTATGAGGCGACTGGTAAGCAGAGAGAAAGTGAACCACCCCATTCCTTCGCTTTTTTTCTCCTCCTCCTTTTTATAAGCCTGCAGGTACAGCTGAGCTGACGCATTGAAATCAACGTTGCCAACAAACATACTGAATCTGCTTGAAGTAGAGGGCCTTAGCCGCTTCAGAAGTGTGTATTTATGTAAACAACATCCAAAAACACAGACATCCTTTTTGAGTGCAAAGAATTCTGGAGAAATGGCTTCTCTGTTAGCTAGAGTTATCTGGGCTCAGAATTGAGAGTGTGTGTCTGGCGTTGTCTTGCAGACGGTGTAATCGCAGACCTCTGTCTGAGAATGGGAAACGAGGCCAGCGCAGTGGCATGCAGGATTGTAAACACAAAGCCTTTGAGACGCATCCGCTAATGTTTTGCATGTATTTGTTCTTTCCCCTGTTTTTGTCTCCTTTCTTGAACTCCGTATCTCTCCTCCACTCCTTTCTGCCCCTCTCATCTTCTCTAATTTTATCCCTCCGCTCTTTCTCTCTTCTCCTTTTCTGCTTTCTCTGTCCTCTTTTCTGATCCACCTTTCCTTTCTCCTCTTTTTCTTTGCTCTTTTCTCCTCTTCCTTCCTGTTCCCCTACCCCTCCCCTGAACTCATCTTCTCCACCTTTCCTCTCCTCTTCCCTCAACTTCTCTCTTCCACCTCTCCTCCAACTTTCTATCCTTCTCTCTTTCCTTCTCTCTCCCTCTTCCTCTCTGTTTGTCCCTGCAGACATTCGAGGCTCACCCGGATCCAGCGCTGAGCGTGACACACATGGTGCGCGGCGGCGGCGGCGTGTGGATGGCCTTCTCCCGGGGCTCGTCGCTGCGCCTCTTCCACACCGAGACTCTGGAGCACCTCCAGGAAATCAACGTCTCCACACGCCCAGCCTACCTGGGTCCAGGCAAGTCCCCGACAGCCTCCTCCACCCCCCTCCCCAGTCTGTTCAGAACAGATGTACTGTAGCCTGCAAGAATGACAGAATCAGCTGCAGAAATATTCTGCTCACGGTGTTATCTATAGTGGAGGAGGTGGCATCCTATTTTGCGGAGGCAGGGTTCTTGAACATTCTCAAGGGTAAATGAAATCTCCATGCTAATATTGAAGTGGCATACTAAGAGGGGCGTTTTCATTACTCACTAAATTATTTCCTTGTGCCCTTCGCATGAATGTCATATGATACACGGCTAAATTAATGTCAGATTTACATATTTATTTTTTTTATTCCCTCCAAGTTTAGTGGTTTATTGGTTTGTGTGTGTGTGTGCTGCCAGTGATGCAGCTAGCTCCAAATTTTCCTCACTTGGGTTGCATCTGGAATTGAGAGCTGCATCGAAATCAAAATGTTCCACTCTGAAGTTTAACATGAGGGTTGGGAGGCAGATCAAAGCGGAGGGGAGGGAGGAGGATGTTGAAAGGGCAGGGATATGAGCTCATCCTCCAGCACTCTGGTGAAAATGTCTCTGCGCCGTGATGTGCATTTCTCCGTCTACCGGAGCGCGAGAGGTCATGGGGGTCCTGTTGTGTTGGAGGTGGTAATGGAGACCTGGTCTGATGTGCAGATAAGTCTCCTAAAGCAGAAGTTGCCCGCTAGCCAGTCAATAAAATGTCTCTCTCTCTCTCTCTCTCTCTCTCTCTCTCTCTCTCTCTCTCTCTCTCTCTCTCTGTCACTTGCATTCACTTTTTTTCCAACCTGTAGAAGGAATGCAAATGAATTTGCCAACTCGTAGTAGCCAATTGTATTCTATGCAAAAATGAGAATCTTTGAAGAGGTGTTGCACAGTACATGCATGGAGTTTTGGTATCATCCATAAATGTATTTATTTTTCAATGATTTATGGTGTTGTTGTGATGGCCAGATGAACACATCTGTAATGTAATCCCTGCTGCTACCCACAAAGCATATATGCTATGAGTTTTATGGCCTGGGAAGGAAGTACTGGTAAAAAAAAAAAAAAAAAAGAGAGACCGAAACTAAATTTTCACACAGCATGACATCTCCATCGCCAACGCTCACAGCATGACATCAGCAAAAGACATCAGTTAGCATACTAACAAGATTTTTTATCAGTGCCAACAATATTGCATGCAAGGCTTTTTCATGCATTTTAGATACCGTACCTCCAGTTTTTCCACCAAAACATCTTCCTGTTGCTGCCAAATCCGCCACTGATCTGTTTTTGTTCAGCAGGTCAGAAGGCGATCTGTGTCACCAGCTTACTCATCTGCCAGGGGTTGCTGTGGGTCGGGACTGCCCAGGGCGTTATCATCACATACCCCGTTCCAAAATTGGAGGGCATTCCCAAAATAACTGGTGAGGTGAAACCTCTGAATATATTAAATATAAGAATAAATGTGCTGTGATGAGGAAAAAAAACTGAAAGAAGAGATCAGAAATATTACAGTATTACAAGTATTACATTCCCAGACAAACTGATCTCATATTGTCATGTGAACATATCAGGTGTTTTGTGGTTGATATTTTTGCTTTTATTGTGATCTCTTACAGGTAAGGCCATGACCTCCCTTAATGCTCACAACGGTCCAGTAGACTTCCTGATCGCCACATCAAGCATGCTGTCCCCAGACCTGTTGAAACGGGACTCCATTATCGACGGTGTGGACGGCCTGCCGAGCGCTGGCGGCATGGCAGCGGAGGAGAGGAAGAAGAGTGCATCTCAGGAGTCCCTCCAGGCAGCCAATGACTCCCCTCAGCCCGAGAGGAAGCCCAAGGGTGTCCTTCTCCAGTATCGCCTGCGCTCCACCACCCAGCTCCCCGGCAAGCTCCTCTCAGCTGAACCTGAGGGCCCTGAAACCGACTCCCTCACCCCAGAGTGGCCGGAGCACGGCCCCGAGGACGGTTCCATCTATGAGCTCAGCGATGACCCGGAGATCTGGGTGCGCGGTCGCCCAGCGCTTAAGGAGGGGCAGCGGCGGGAGCGGGTCACCTCAGCCGCGGTCATCTCCGGTGGCAAGGGCTTCCGCCGGCTCGCCGGGTCCAGTTCAGGCTCAACAGACTACGGGTCCTCGGGAGGGTCAGCGTCACCGCATGAGAGCACTCTCATGGTCTGGCAGCTCCCACTCACCGTCTGAACCAGAGTCACTGCTTGACTTAACATCTGGCTGAGGGGAGACCTGGAGGCTAGTAGAGACATATCCATGTCCATGATATGTCAGAAGAATGTGACTGCCCCTGTCAAGGCTATGCTGATGCTGTTCCTGAGGATGACCGTGTATATAGTATCCTGTATTCTTTCCTCAGGTTCAGTAGCATTACTGTAAATTTGTGGTGAATCTGTGGTAAAAACAAAAAACAAAAAACAAAAACAAATGTGTCATAAAAAATAAGGCTAAAGGGATCATGAGGTGCAATTTCTAAATAGTTCAATGCTCAGTTTGTGTTGGTGTGTAGTTTGCATTCAAATCATGTGGTTGAAAGAGAGAGGTTTGTCTAGAATTTCATGATGCGTGAAAGTATGTGTCATGGTGAAGACTTCAGCTCTAACACTGCTCTGATAGACTCTGTGCAAAACACTTGGGCTGTGTTGTTTTCAGTAAGCAGTGAGGCTGGCCAGGTACTTGGGCATGCATGATCCTGAGGGGTAAGGTAAAGTGAGAAAACTTCATCTGCTTCAAGTAGTCTTTAAAAGATCCTCAAATTATATATTAGTTCATCTCCATGCATCCACACTCCTGAACTGTTTGTCATGGGAACATATCATGGGAGTGTTTTGCAGTGTTTTGCAGCCCCAAAGGAGTTGAATTTCCCTGATCCGTCGTTGATTACACATGTGAAATTATGTTTTTTTACTTAAACCAGCTGGACTTTGAACAAGACTGTCATGAATGCCTTGTTTTAAATGCCAGATGAAGGCATGATATGCAATATGGTAATGAAAGGCGTTATGTTCATCCAAGTGGATCTGTGTCCCTAAACTTGTTCCTGGAATGTGTATTTAAACGTGTGAGGCTTCCCCAATTTCCCAATTTAAATGTTCTGTTTCTTTTATTACTCCAATTTTATTTCCACAGACTTTGTTACAAATCTTTGAATTTTAAAAATGTTTGGTAGCATGACTGATCTATGGTGATCTGACCTACCCAACTGGACTCCAGCTGTATGTGAGTGAGACTTAAAACCAATCATCTCACTTCCTTGGAATAAATAAGTCTTTGAAAGTTTGTAAAGGCTCCTGGAAGGGAGCTAATAAGTATGCATTGAAGTCATCATATCCACCTGGGAGTTGTCTTTGGTGACTCGAGAGGTCTTACACCTGAAGATAAAACTGGCTGCTCTCAATTAGAAGGTTAATAGAGAACGGATTAAAAAGGGATATATTCATGTTGAGTTGGGTAACTGACCACAGACTGTAAATGATTAAGGTCTTTTTTATTTTGGAGTGTTTAGGAGTATTATTCCCATATGGGTATGTCAGAGAGGGACTCGCAATAATGTGAAGGAGGCTATAACGTTAAAGAGGGAAATGCTTAGGTACTTGTTTGTTTTGGGTACTTATTTTACACTTTGTCACTTTCCATAAAAATAAAGAATTTTATCAGAACTCCAAGGTCTTTTCATTTGCATCAGTATTTGTAAGTGAAAAAAAAAAAAAAAAAACGACAGAGATTCGATTTTTTATAATCAGTCGTCACGGATAAAGATTTCATGACCTTTTTGACAGCCAGTGATTAAGCTGTGAATTCCAAGAATGGCAGAGTACAAGCAGGTAATTACACAGATAACGCAGAATAAAACGTGACGCAGATAAAGAATTTTCACACCAGACAGAGCAGAGATCCTAAACACTGATCAGATTTGTGTAGACACACACTACAGTACCTGACTGACACTCTCCATGATGAGAAGTGAATGGGAAAGCCCAAGCAGCGGATTCTGATCTGTTGTGAAAGCTCTTTTTTTCCAGTGAGCATGTGGATGTATCTTGTTGAAAAGCTGCAAACTGTGCAAGCATCCATCACATTCCTGCTCCAAGGCTCAAAGTACACTTGCATCATGTGTTTATAACTGAACCTAGCACTGTCTCATCATCACATGTACAGACTAAAACACGCAGATGGATCAGATGTTCCAGGCTTTCACAGACCATAAAGGTATTAGAGGTATTCAATCCAGTATTAAGGTTGGATTAAAGTTTTAGTATTATAGTTCTGTTTCAAAAATGTAGTTGATGGCTCAAGAGGGGAAAGACACATTGCCCTTCTTATGCTACCCTCACATTGAGATCAAGAACAAATTGTCACTTTTTTAATACAAAAAATTCTGGCATTTGCGATACTGTCCCTTTTCAATCCCTTTTAGCATGATATAGGCCTACTGTCAGTCACATGCATCAGTTTTGCAACTGTAGCTGGACTCACAAAACCACACTATTAGTCCTTTTTGGCCATCAGGAGAAATATCTTTCAAAGACAAGTTCATGACTTCTTTTTTTTTCTGAGGTCATTTCTAATCTACCCCCAACCCACATACACACAATTATTTTTCAGTACTTAGTTCATAGTTCATAGTTCAAAGCTCACTATGAATGAATTGTCTTTCTAAGTAGAATAAAAGAAATCTCAACTGTTGGTGGGCTGGCTATCTAACATGATGCATATAAAGATTGTTTTAAGCCATTGAACACAACTTCCCTAAAGAAGATTAAGAACCATTAATCTATAGAAAATACACTGACAACATGTTTTTCCTCACTTCACCTCTGCATACTGCAGTGGTATTTAGAGTGAAATGAATGCGAATAAACTGGGAAAAGTTTCTCTGGTGTCCAGTCCACTCCTGTGTGACAGTTGGTTATATACAATGTATAGGCTAGTGGTGCACAGCTCAATCTTTGAATTGAGTCAAGGCATTAAGATTACTGTGTTGACAACCTGCGTAGATGTACGTGTTTGCTCCGCGACATAGGGTTTGCGTACAGCCGGCAGATCACTTGCTGTAGCTCAGGCGGCACTTTGATGCTCGTCGGTGAGATAAGAGCTTGTGCGCGCCCGCGAGCGCACACGCTGAGAGGTGAGGGAATTGATTCAAATCTGTTCTCCATTTAATCCTCGTGTATGATTATTATACCATATATAATTCCGTGTGAATCTACAAGGCAGGCATCGACTAACGGGCATTTACTTGTCTTGCGTGAAGTGGGATGCCCTTTACCGTGTCTCTGAAGAAGAGCATGGATTATTTCGGCGAGCCACCCGATCTCGTGCCATTGGCATGGTGGGTGACACACATTCGTTTCGAGAGCGTCTAACACAGATGGACTTAAACATTCTGGACAAAATATGCCGAAGATGACCGTTGCAGTTTCATTGTGCTTCCTGTTGTGCTCAGATGTGTTGGACTTAGTCCTGGGTAAGTCACTGTCAGCTGCGCTTTAAGCAGTTTTTTTTAGCGTAAAGTTGTCTACAGACGAAGATGATTCTCGTAACATGGGTGGATCATCTTTGAGCTACAAGTAGTTTTTTAATCATTATATTTTTTTACGTTTTTCGGCTATCCTTTCAGAAACAGTAAAGTGGTATGTGTGAAACGAAAATATTAATCTAAAGACAATGGACTTCACATTAATGGTTATGATACATTTAGAGGTATGATACTCTCCACTACATAGTTTATGTCGTGATAGGGTTTCATTATGCTATATGAGTTTAAAACATAATGGTCTGTTGTGACAGTTTGGTATGTTGTTGTCGTTAGTCAGGTAAGACTAGTGTAGTTCTAACAATTGAAAGACTGGCGCACTGTTTTGTCCCCATTTCAGGTAGGCTGGCGTAATGACTTTGGCGTTTGATTATTTTTTAGATAAACGCCTAATCTTGTGCCCTGACCCATTTAGGGGGGTAATCTCCACTCTAAAATAATTAAAGGCTGTTAAAGTTCACTAAGATAGCAGCAGGGTCAGCTGAATAATCTAGTAGTGACTTGTAGCATTAATACTGGTTAATGAGGGAGGATGCTCCATGACTTGGAGTGGCCGCAGCTCCATTTAGTAATCATCTGTGACCTGTGATGCCATATGACATAGTGTAATTGTCTCAAAGGGAGTGGGGTTTTCAGAGAGAGGGAGGGGGGATGAGTGATGGATAGTTTGAATATGGCCTGGAACCCTTTTCTCTCAGATGAGATGTTAGCTTTAATATAGTGCAGTAATCTTTTATGGCAGCATCACGACCACAACCTTGCAGAACCTCTTGCCCTGTTACATAATTCAGTTAATGCTGCCATGTTGCCTGTGACAATACTTGAGTTAGCACACACGTCGTAAAGCGCTGCTTATAGTGTAACTGATGCTGCTGTTTTAGGCTGTGTTTGTAGTCTGGGAGATTTTTAAGACGCATTCGGCGGCTCAGTTTTGGTTATGGGAAAGGTTGCGCTCTACAACGGCTAATGCAGTTACACCCCTCCTCTTTGTGCTTCTCATCGGTCAGGGTTGGTCTTGGTTCGGACCGGCTCGGAGACCGAGCCGCTAATATTGCCTCCAGGTCTGTGTCGGGCCTTTGGCAACTGGACAACAAGAATAGAATAATGGGCTTGGCCACTAATGGCAAATGTTGATATTAAAGTAATGTTACCTCTAGGGACTCTCCTTAGATACAGCAACAAGTAATATTGCTTGATCTGATTACTCTATGCCTAACCAATGTCTGTGTATAGGGCCATGTATACAGTATATGAAGAGTGCAGATAAAAAATCCTCTAGGTTCATTTGCAATGACTTTATAGGAATGTATTTATATAGTTTTGATTTTACTCTCAGTCCAACTCCAATTGATTTGTTTTTACTCGATAATAACATTCAAGTTGATAATGCAGTTTGATAGAGATTAGCCTACTTTGCAGTTTGTTTTTAAAAAGAGTGTCATTTTTGCATTTTTCTGAAGATGGACTTTGGGTTTTGCATCTGAATTTTTCATATATAGGCCTATATATGCCACATTAGATTTTCTGGTTAATGTTACTTTGTACATAAGAACACAAGTGTATGGTGTTAGGATAGACACTGCTCAGGAAATCTTTAACATAATGCATAATTATTACTAAATTGAGGTACTGTAGGTAGTCAAAATGAGAGATTTGGATGATGCAGTTTTGATTCTTTATTTTATTTTATTTATTTTTCAAAAAATCTAAAAATAGCTCACTTGAACCATTGATGTGTAATTGGAGCGACTCAGCACTTTACTAAAACAGCCCTTGAGGATTGTGTGGTAGGCCTAAGCCTATTCCTCATGGTTGACATGGTTGTCTGTCCTTTAGGAGGCCATGGCTGACTGCTGGCCTGTCTGGTCTATCCCCATGAGACCTATTAGACAGTCTAATGTCACCAGTTAAATTTAACCTCTCTCTTTTCTAATAGAGATCTATTCTTACATCACTCTGAATGAATGCTACCACACACATGGTATTGTCGTTTGCTAGTTGTCTGTGTAGCATGATGTAAAATCACTTCGCTGATGGAAGAAAAGCTCATGGATTAGGAGGTGGAAAAAACATGGAAAAAAATAATCCATGCCCTGACGTCACAGATGAAGGACCAATACCATAGGAGGTGGGGGGATTTTGTAGGTCACTGAATTTGTGACAGATTATATAGCTTCCCTCACTGGTGTTGCTGCTCTGCATTTCAATTGTTTTAGAGGGATTGCAGTGATATCCATATCTTGTTCTTTTACACATATTCAGAAAATTCAACGAGGCCGGAGAAATACTGGATGACATGGCTGAAATCTTATCTCAGATTGGATACATGTCATCCACAGATCAGACTGTCTCTTCTTGTAGAAATATATACACCGCATTGGATAATGGATGGACAACCAAATCCACTGTCTTATTTTATCTGGACTTTACCATTGTGGTCCATTCCACTTCTGTCTGTTTTATACTATAATAGATGACATCAGTCCTGGATGATATGTGATGTTGCCATGGCCATCGCTAGTTACCTTAAGGTATTTTTGAAAGAAAGCTTCAATCCAAGATATGTACAGCCATTACACACAATAACCAAGCATGTTTCTGTGCTATTGACATGCAATATTCAGAGTCAATATTCTCAGTCAACGCTCTTCTACTTCTGTAGATTACAATTGTATTGGATTACAGTGATATTTGAATGAGAATAAAAGGGGGAAAATTGCACTTTTTCATTACCCACTGACATTAATGTCTACGAAAGGTCCTTTTGCCTTTTATTGCTGTGCTGAAAGATATTGCAGTTCTATTGGGTTTATTACTGTGATTATCTCCCCAGAATAAATATTGGCTTTGTAGGCACCCTGCATCCATTTTCTTCTGTCCTAGTTGAGCACAATCTTCCATGGGCCTGCATCCAATTTTTTTCTCCCTTAATTAAATCACTTTCCTGACATGTCATTGATTTAATTACTCCTTAATGAATAATTAAAATCAATATTTCAACAAAATTCTTGCTACACGAAGCCTGTGGTGTGTTCACAGTTTGTTGTCTGAAAGATTCATGCACAACATTAAATGCCAGCCTCTTTAAACAAGCAAAGAATGAAAGAGCTAAGCACTTGTGAGCAGTGGTTAAAGTGGGATTTGGCAGGAGGGGGAACTCTCATATTTTGTGCCGGCAAAACCAAAGAAAAATGTATAGAAGGAGAATGAGATTATATTGTTCTTTTATCTGAGGTGCCGGAACTGCTTACCCCCCCATTTTAACACCTGCTTGTGAGCATGAGTGAGATTTTAAAGTGACACCATGGTGTTCCTCCCAGGCTATTTAACAGTCACCATTGAGCCCCTGCCGCCTGTGGTCATGGGAGATACAGTGACACTGAAGTGCAATTTCAGGACTGATGGCAACTTGCGAGAGATTGTGTGGTTTCGGGTGAGTACGCCCCGGCCTCCGCGCCTGTCATCGATGATGACTCATTGTTTTGTCTGTGTTTGCTTGAGTGAGCTCTGTTTACTTACTTGAAAAGGTCTTCACTGGGGCAGTGCCATGTGGCTCTGTTCGTCTTCTCGTCTCTTCTCATACCAAGTTGTAAGAGAAAGACAACCCCCCCCCCCCCCACACACACACACACACAAACACACAAATGCACTCTCCAAAGTGATCCTCAGGATTAACAAAAAACAAAAAATCTGTATGAAAGAACACCCTCTTATGCGAGAAGACAGCCCCAGTTACTGTTGCATAATTCATATTGATTGGATTTAACATTTCAAAGCTGGTAGAACTAATACCTGAATTAACAACCCTGGACTGACAGGAGGGAATTACTCATGTCACCATTATCTACTCTTGTCACTATTATCTGTGAATATCTGGAGACATAAATTAGTCAATGACTGTGGTGTTTGTACTACTCAAATGTTATCTTCTGTTTTATACCCTAGGTGATGGATGGGGGAAGCTCCAAACAGAAAATATTCACTTACGATGCCATGTACAATACAAATTTTTCTCACATGGAGGATTTCCGTAAAAGAGAAGACCTTGTTTACCAGTCAACTGTAAGGTAGCTATTGTAGCCATTTTCTGTTTTTAGCATAGCTTATCCTGTCAGAACTGTGGCGGAACATGTTTACAATTTCTACAGACAAAGCAGTGCAGAGACAGTGCATTAACTGAAAGGAGACGCAAACATCCACTGACATCATATACTTGTAATACAAGGCGATGTCGTGGACATACTATGTGATTTTCCTCATCTAAGTGTATTTCAAATCTTAGTGATTTTCTTCTTCCTCTGCCTCAGACTTCCCGAAGTCCAGATGGAGGATGGCGGACCTTACGAATGCCATGTGGGTATCTACGACAGAGCGTCCAGAGAGAAGGTGGTCTTAGCCTCCGCAAGCATAACTCTCATTGTAATGTGTAGGTTCATGTCCTACTTACCCACGTCACCAATACTCACAAACACATTTCTGTGGACGGTGGACCTAATAGAGAAATGTATGCGCACTGTTAGGTCACAGTGGTCTCTATTTGAGTAGCAGTTATTGGGGAGGGGGCTGGGGGTATATTTCAGTGTGCTAGTGCTGAATATGCTGTAATTGGTACACTTGCAGCCCATAATTTGTATTTAGTGGCTTCTTTCATGCTGAATGACTCAGAGTGTTGTGAACGCTCACTTAGTATCTGTAGTTGAGCTCCCCAAGCAATTACACTTGTGACCTTGGTGATGCGTACATGGCGAGCTCTAGATAGATCACCAGCAAGATGAGCCTTGATCTCGTACACACTATCTCATATTTATCTCATCCTGCATCGGAGTCTGTGCCTGTGTGTGTGTGTGTGTGTGTGTGTGTGTGTGTGTGTGTGTGTGTGTGTGTGTGTGCACCAACGCTACTGTAATGTATGTGTGCTCTGCTGATAGCAGATGGAAGAGCTATGGCTAGGGATTTTGGCATTCTGCTTTAAGCTGTTGCATTATAGATACAACTGTTTGCACATTAATAAGAATAAATGATTGCCGTGGAGCATCTGCTCCCTGAGCTCAGTGTAATGAGGTTGGGTCAACTCCTTGTTTACTGTAGTTTTGTGTGTGCGTGTGTGTGTGTGTGTGTGTGTGTGTGTGTGTGTGTGTGTGTGTGTGTGTGTGTGTGTGTGTGTGAGTGTTGCAGGGTGTGTTTTGCTTTCTTATGTTTTGTTTTTGTGTATTGGTTGCTAAAGTTTTATCACTTGTGTCAAATCCTCCCAGCACCTCCCAGATCAATATCAGTGGTGGCTGCTGACCCGTATGCACGGTTCAACCGCTACGAAGCACAGAACTTCACACTGGTCTGCATCGTGAGGGGAGGAAAGCCAGCACCCACGGTAATTGCGACTAGAATTTAGAACTCGCTAGTCTAAATCCATGCTCATTTATTTCATGTTGGTCACACAGCATGATGCAGCTTTGCGTGATGAACATGGCAAGAATTCCACAGTCTTAGTCTCCCTGGTCCACTCCATCCAAATTACATAATTATCACCTCGGAACTTGAACATATGGGACCCCTTTCACTGCCACGGCCCACAGTGTAATGAGTGTACAGAATGTTGCCAGAATCACTGTTCATTCACAGTAAAAAATTACATAGTGACTCAGTCAAGTCAAGTCATCCTGCTGCTTTTTCCTGCTGTGTTCACTCTGAAGTATAGTGTCATGTTTATTACAGTGTTATTACACAGAATGCATGTTGGCATTACACCACTATTTGTGGTATCCTTTTTATCAGACAATTTGTCTTGGTACCATCTCCACATTCATTTTGATGACAGATGTAGTCATGAGACGGGTGGATAAATGCAAGTTTTATTTCCACCAGCCATCCAGGATATGCACTGTACAGATCTGTCAACATGTCAACAAATATGATCTATACTGTATATCTATATACATATAGATCTAAATGCATCTATATATTTAGAGTGAATGTTGGTTGGTTGTGGTAGTGCCCTTGGTATAGCTTATGTTGGCTATCCTTTGACTCCTCAGGTGTACTTTAAGAGGGATGGTGAGTTGATCCAGGTGGTCCCGGAGAGCCGAGGTCTGCAAGCCGCCCCAGACCCTGAGTCACGTCCAGGTCAAGCCCCACGACCAGGCAAAGTCCCAGGTCAAAGCCCAAGACCAGGCCGAGATCCAGCTCGAGGCCTAAAGCCTAAAGGCTCTCCTCCTGGCAAAGCTACAGATATGGCACATAGACCACTCATCAGCAGGGACTTGGATGACACCAAGATCCAGAAGTCTCTGTCCCTCTTGGACCAGAACGGAGAGCCAGTGCGTCTGGACATGGACCACCCCCGGCCACGTGGCTTCACGCCGGGATACTCAGATCCAGAGGCCAGACCCACTGCAGAGGTCATCCCGGAGACCGTGATCAGCCGTGAGTTCCCGCGCTGGGTGCAGAGCACGGACCCGCTGTACTACTTCAACCACTCACGTGTGGATCTCGCAGACGGCACCATGGAGGTGTACGCCATGCTCACCTGGAGCCTCAACCCGCAGTTGGACAATGACGCGCTCTTTAGCTGCGAGGTCAAGCATCCTGCACTCTCAATGCCCATGCAGGCAGAGGTCACACTCTGTGAGTTCACACATGAGTATCTTTTTTGTGTAGTTCCTACCTTGATTAACCTTACATTGTTTTATTTAACTTTTATTTAGCCAGAAAAGATCCCACAGAAATTAAGCATCTCTTCTACCAGGGGGTATAATACAATATTTTTGTCAGTGGAAATCTCCAAATCATTTTCTATTTTGGTCCAGAACTCATCTTAGAGACAGGATACCAGCCCGAAATGTTCCAAACATCATGTTTTTTCAGTACAGTGCACACTGAATGTTACGGGCTGCAATGATTTAATCAATTAGTTCTCCATGATGAAATTAACAAACAACAATTTTGATATGAGCTATTTTGTTTCCCAAGGATATTACCTCAACCTTGTCTGATTGCAGGGTCTTACAATTAAACGTCTCCAGCTTTAATTGTACTTCTTTGCTCCTGTTTTGTTGTGTGCTGATGAAATGCGTGTATCATAGATTTTTTTGTAATTATCTCATTTAGCTGCTCCAAAGGGACCAAAGCTGTCCATGACGCCCAGCAAGGCTAAAGTAGGAGACACTGTTCGCATGGCTGTGGAAGGCTTCCAGATAGGAACCAAAGGGGTAAGTTTTCAGTTGAGAGATTCATGTAATTGACTTGATTAGTTTGCCATAACCACTTTTGTGTTTCTGAGTATTTCACACAAATAATATCCAGTGTCTTTGTGTTGTGGTAAATTGGATAGATGTTTTGTTTCGTGTGAAACCATGGTTTAATTTTCATGTGAATAATCAAACAGTATAATTGGATTACGGTCTTATCAAAGCACCATGTGGCATCATTCACAGCTTATTCAAATGTAATTATATAAGGCTGTATAAAAGTCACACATTTGAAAACACCCCCAGAGCCTGTGGATAACCTGTTCATTTTGTTTCCTATGTTTTACTAAACAGCATTTCAAATTAGTTACGCTTAATCAGGTTTTCCAAACAAGCATACTGCCAGGGGCTTTGATTTGTTGCCAATGAAGTAATTTATTAGATCTTACTATTAGTATGTCAGTGTCAATCCAGGAGCATCATAATATTTGTTCATCACAGCTGCAGATTATGATTGTCAGTGACATGAATGATAGTAAACAGCCGCTCTTTCATTAGAAATGCAAATGCATCCAGGATTGTCATGTGAATGGGCTAAATGCGGGCCTAAGTGACTCTGCATAAATATCTGATCATAGAAATATTGTGCCATCATTCTCCAATGATTGCAGAGTCACTAAAATATTATAACCCTGGGTCAAATGTTTGTTTGTAAACTGAATCTATTAGTAAAAGTATGTCTCCGGAAAAGGGTTTTTGATAAATGTCCAGATGCTATACTTTATGAATACAGATACATTACAGATGTTGAGATGCTTTACTTTATGAATACAGATGTTTTTGGTGCACTGCAGTGCACAGCATGTAAACTTCAATTTTCGTGTTTGGGATTTGTGTCAAGCTCTTTCTTAACCCCACAGAACGAGATCTTCCCAGAGCCCTTATTCACGTGGACACGCATCGGTGGCCTCCTGCTAGATGGCAGTGAGGAGAGGATTGGGAAAGAACTCGTGCTGGAGCGTGTTCCTGCTGAGCTCAATGGCTCAATGTACCGCTGCACGGCCCAGAACCCTCTGGGCTCCACCAACACTCACACACGTCTCATAGTGTTCGGTAAGACCATGGGGGCAGGCTGGGGAAGATGCCGTACTGATATCAATGCAGAGACATTTTCGTCACGAGATCCTCTCACACTTCAGAATTCAGGGACAGTTAGCCTAAGAAGTGAAGAATGAGGAAGACATTTTTCAATCTTACAAATGTCATCTTAACACCAGGTACTTTAATCACACAGTTATCCCTTGTGTTTTTTTTTTTTACAGAGAATCCAAGAATTAAGAAAGGAGTCGAATTACTTACTGGTACGTACTTATGTCTAAGAATAGTAGCCAGTAAAATAAATGTGATGTAGAATGCAGGAGAAGAGCTCTCTGAATGGCACCTAATGGGATTTAAAGTAGGAATACTTTGTTTATTTTTGTCAGATGCTGCCTGGAGTGCTAAATGGCTGGGCTCGCTAATGATGCTGCTGGTTGCCGTGGCCTTGGGGATGACGTGATCGACTGCGGAGGAGGCGACAGTGATGACACTCACGCTCTTCCTCTGACCGCATCAGCTCGGCTGTCATCTCATCTTCTGCCCGCAGGCAGACCCATCATCTGAGAGCCTTCCATTGTTCATTTTCTTTTTTCTTTCTATCGACTTTTTTTTAGAGCTGCAGAACAAGGAGAAGGCTAACAAGTGTAGAGAAAGAGGTCACTCATCAGGATACCATGTCCCTTGTCTC
Source organism: Sardinella longiceps (assembly GCA_027497455.2). Lineage (NCBI taxonomy): Eukaryota > Metazoa > Chordata > Actinopteri > Clupeiformes > Clupeidae > Sardinella > Sardinella longiceps. The sequence continues at coordinate 22,505,661 of JAODXP020000018.1, read as the reverse complement.
ATAATCAGGGTTTGTCTTTTTTCACTGGAATTGACAGACTTTTCAGAAAAGATGGGACTTTGGCGTGACGAGGGACTCATATTTCGTTTAAGTATTATGTTACTGCTTTTGTTCCATAAGCTTTGTGCTTTAACTCTCTGTACTGTAATGTGGTGCTGGACATCTGGCTAGTGGTTCTGCTTTTGAGCACAAATCTGTTGAAATGGAGCCACAAATTATTTTTTTTTTTTTACAAGTTGTTTAATCACTGTGTGTAGTCTAATAATGGAAATAAGTTGTCACTGATGGAACATTTGCTTAGCCTAGAAATCTAGACAAACCCTAGTGGTAGCAAATCATTTTGCTCAGCTGGTATGTCTAGCCATGAGCCATGACTCTTACAAGGTTTGGTTGGATCACCTCACCTTCTCCATATAGAGAGTGGACTAGATGTACCCTAATAATTATCAGCTGTGCAGAGACAGTTTGATAGACAACAGCTGTTTCCGTTCCTTTGGATTGAGCCCGGTGGGTGTAGGCTATTGGTCATGGCCAGACTGCACATTTTAATGTTAGAGTCTGGCTTGTCAGACTAACTTGTCTCCATCTCATTCTAATCAGAATTTCTATTTTACGTACTAACTGCAGATGGCAGTGTAGACCAGATTTGTAAAGTCGCGCTGCACCTGAAGCAAAGTAAGTCTGTATGGTCAGTGTGTTGCAGATTTACTTGAATGTATGAATATGGAAGAGTTGTATATATACATATATATTTTTGTTTATTTATTTATTTATTTGTTTGTTTTAGAGGCCATTATAGGTTGGTGTTTGTAAATTCGTGCAGCCTGAAGGTTTCCGGTTTCCCACCACTCGTTTAAAAGCATCTATTTATTTTAAGCAAGTTTATTTTTGTCATTACTATAAACAAGTACAAATGAATAAAGCACTACAGATCTAATAGAAAACTGTGTTTGTCATTTCATGAGTTTTCATCGGACGCAAAGTGTCAAAGTGTAATTTTATTGTTTTGGAAATCTCTGATTCCTAGACCTGTGCAGCCACCGTAATGGGTCGATGAGTAGCCTAACATCTTCAAGCGAGGTAACATTATAGTATAGTATAAAATATGCCAATAGTTTGCGGTGCAGGGGAGGATAAATTGTAGACGAAAATAACTTCTGACTTTTCAACTGCAGCGCAATATTCTGAGACATTTAAAGCTGTCAATCAGGATTAATGGGCTCTAAAAGCTCGCCAAAGAGTGAATGGAGGACAGACTGGCGAAAGCTATAAAGCGCATCGGTATTTTAGGAGCAAGGAGGCAGTGGCAGTATACATTGCATTCATTCTAACCACACCGAGCAGAGCAGCTTCGAGTGCGTCATGTGTGTTATCAAGAGAGAGCGTGTTTGAAAAGGAGACGCGTGGACGCCCCCGTGAAAGTTGCCTTTGAAAAACTTTTCTGCGCTAGTCAAACGGAGAGGCTTACGGATTTTGATAATTTCCAGAAGCACCAGCACTGCTTATTTTCAATGAGCAGCAGTTTAATTACATTTCTCTTTTCCACGAACTCAAAACAGCGCGCCAAAAGGGAACTGCGATCATTTTAAAACACAAAATCAAAAGCGGCTGTAAAGTGACAGTATATTCCTCATCCGCACGGACATCAGAATTTTGTGACAAAAGAAGAAAAGAATGGATCTGCAGAATTTGTGTAGTGCTGTACTTCTCCCAGTCCAAATGCTGTACAGCATACTTAAAGCAGGCATGAGCCTGTTGCTTCCCAGCAAGCCCAGAGACTTGAGAGGGGATGTTGTACTGATAACCGGCGGTGGAAGGGGCATTGGTCGTCACCTTGCACACGAGTTTGCGAAGCAAGGGGCAAAAAAGGTAGGCAAACAACTTTGTTTTTGTGAGTGAATTCAAATGCAATAAGCTGTTCTGTCGTTTGCTGTGTCACAATTTCTTTACCCTCTTCTCTCAAGACACCATGGTTTGATTTAATACTGCTGAGCCAGTGTTAAACACTGCTGCTGTTAATGCATTATGCTGCTGCATTGTGAGTTGACTGTGTGCCCATTAGGATGTTAGTTAAAGGTGTATCCATAATTCATATCATCGTTTCATAAAGGGAGCTCTGTTCAGATTGATTAAATCATATTAAAAAAAACAATCAAGATTGGATAAAATCCCATTATCAGATGACACATTACAGGATGGAATATGTTTATGACATGTGGCTGAAAAACTGTCTGACCCAGTGACAGTCTACATTACGGAAACAGCTTGTGTTGTGACAGGCTTGGATTATAAGGTCAGTCGCAAAAATCTTCTCTTCGCCAAAATATGCATTTGCTGAGGTGAAAGTCAGGTAGGGTAATGCTTTAAGTAGGTCACCTGTCGTACCACTGTGTACACCTCTTAGCAATATCATTGTATTGGAGGTGATCTCTTACATGTATTGGTCATGGTGAGGCTATTGAGGTTTATCACGCAGATACTGGAATCTGGACAGTTTTTTTTGTATTTTGTGAGAGTTGAGTTTCCATCATTTCCTCTGCTGGGCCGCTTTCCATTTGGTCAACTCTTGAACTCTGCATGAAAGACTGACTGCCCTACTTCTGACATTGGAATATGAGCTCAGTAGAGCTCTTGTCATCAGTTATGCACACACACACACACACACACACACACACACACACACACACACACACACACACACACACACCGTATATTTTAACTTACAAAAAAAAAAATAAAGACACGCAAACACAGGTGTTTCCTCCGCCCCGTGTCTTTTTCAAATGGCCAACAATGGAGTGCTGACAAGCAGGATTTGTCGGTTGTAATGACATGAGATTCTGTAGCCTCCCTGCTCATGTCCGCCTGTCCCTTGTGGTTGGGATCGTTTTAAGGGCAGCCAGATGTGTATTGAATCCATGCATGGCTACAGCCTGTAGGTCACAGGAGCCTGCGCTCCACAGTCCCACTTAAATGCACCGGAGGGAAAGTACAGTCCCCTTGCAGTTCCTTCGTTCCTCAAGTGTTTCACTGCATGGAAACTTGCCAGTGAGGAAAAGGGCTGAATGGGCGAAGGCGTCTCTCCCGTGCAATGTTATGTTTATAAGAGTCTGAGTCGATGGGAGCATCGGCAGTGTGTCCGACAGCTGAGCACCTTGCAGAGTGGTTATCCGACTCAGGTTCATTGGCAGGTCAGCCAGCTTTCACGGTGGTGATGGGTGATGATGTCATTAGTGTTATTGCGCACGGACTTTCAGAGAGAAGTTGGGTCGTAGAAGGCCCGGTTTTGTCGAATCCATTTACCGATTCACTAGTGTGTGTGTGTGTGTGTGTGTGTGTGTGTGTGTTGCCAAATGCGAGCCAAGCAGACAGGAGTGTCGTCGGCTTCGCTTGCCAAAGTCTTCCCACTGTCTGTCCCATTGAGAGAAGTGTGTGCGTTCAGGACAGAGCTACCCTAAGTGTCTGAGGCATCCTGCCGTGAGGAAACTTGCGAGGCGTCCTTCTATTCGGTCGGGAATAACCCAGTTAGCGTTTCCTGACCTTACATAAGCCGACTGGTCTGAAAAACCGCACCAGACAACACCAGTTCCTTTTCAAGGTAAAGGCCCCGCTGTAAAACGCAAGCAGTACCAAAACAAGGTCTGTTCCCATTGATAAGAAAATGTGAGAGTATTTCGTGTCCTTTGAATGTAGCTTCATGTTTTGCTTGAACAGCGTGTCCCGAGACTGATAGCAACTCTATAAGGAAGTATTATGTAAATGAGAACTAGCGAAGGGGAGGCGGAGGGAGGGAGGGGGATAGCTGGAGTCGGAGGTGCGGCAGAGAGAGCCTGCTTCTCTGTTCCCAGCTGGGCATTGCCCTGTTCCTGACCCCTCGGTTTGTGTGCTAATGGGACGGCGGCAGGCGACTGCCTCCTGAACTCCGTGTGCCTCTTTCTCTCCCCCTCACCGCCTGACCCTTCTTTCTTCACCCCCTCCCTTTTCACTCCACAAAGCCTTTGTTGGCTGAACTTTTCTTGATAACGGGACACTCTCCATGGCTTGTTTGTGACAGTAGTGAGACACAAGTCAGCAGGCGTGTCACTCAGCAGATGTGAGAGAGAGGGTGTGGATCTGCTCAGGGAGTTGTAGGCTGGCTGCATACTTGTTACTGGTGCCGGTTGTTTATGTTTGATTCAATCAGACACTCTTTGGAAAATCAGGAATAATGAGATGAAGTAATTACAAAGCGATGCAATCAAGATGGTGATGATATTGTTTCATAAACAAGTTTCATAAATGCTTTGCATTTTCAACTAACTATCTGAAAAAAAAATTAAAAGTTTAAATTGGAGTTGGACCATGTTGCTGTTGAGTCTGTTGTCTGTCTTGCAGTGGTCCGTAAAGTGTTGTCAAATGCCACTGGATTTAAATAGTCAAGCCAAGCACTCCTGGGCCAGTCTCCACATGGCCCCATGTGTCAGCACAAAGATAGCTCCTGATGAGTGGAGCTCTCTCCCAGTGCCCCTGCACACACGTACTGTTTGAGAATCCGTGACCAGAAAATTGTGGGGCTCCCCGGCCGACTGAGCCGTGTAATCTCTTTGAGACTGTGCGAGAGAGATGAGGGCAGGGAGGAGGAGGAGGAGGAGGGATGGAGGGAGGAGGAGGAAGAGGAGAAAGGGGGTTCACGCTTGTGTTCATTACCTCTCCCTGACCCCACAGAATGGCAGATCTAATCGCCAACGCCTGAACCGCTCTTTACCGAATGACCCGTCGGCTCTGTCACTCTCTCTCTGGCCAGCTCATTCATGTTGAAAGTCCCTCTGTGGAGCTTGCTGAGAGAGAGGAGAGGGGAGAGATGGAGAGAGAGAGAGAAATGGAGAGAGAGAGAGAGAGAGAGAGAGAGAGAGAGAGAGACCGGGAATAAATCTGTGCATGGCTTTTCTTGGAAGAACACATTGGTCTTGGATTGCACTGCCGTTCCAGCCAGCGTGATGAATGGTGTGGTTTTAACCTCAGTGTTTGCTGAGCCTAATCAGATTTTTCTTTACGGTCACCCCCTCACTCATTTGTCTTTGTGTCTCCCAAACTGGGCTGTTGACAGAGGAATGTGACAATGACAGTCTCTCTCTCTCTCTTTCTCTTCCCCCCTCTCTCTCTCTCACTCTCTCTCTCCCTCTCTCTTTTCTGTCGTTCTTGTCCCCTGTGGCAGGTGATCTTGTGGGGCCGCACAGAGAAGTGTTTGAAGGAGACCAGCGAAGAGCTCACGCTGCTTGGCACAGAATGCCACTACTTTGTGTGTGACGTGGGCAACAGGGAGGAGGTCTACCAGCAGGCCAAAGTCCTGAGGGAGAAGGTAAGGCTACGGCGGCCAGAATTTTACTGCTGGAATTCTGACATTTAGAAAATATTCTTTTAAAATTAACTGCAGTTGACACAGTAAAGAATTTTCACACAGAATCAAAACAAATCTTTGAAGTGTTCTAATAAAGCACTTGAATGGGGTGGAAAAAAATAGATGTTCTTTCAAATGTGTATTTTGGGATGTGAATGTGAATGTTTATGTGCTCGTATCCAGGTTGGTGATGTCACTATACTGGTCAATAATGCTGCCGTGGTCCACGGGAAGAGCCTGATGAGCAGCGATGACGACGCTCTCCTGAAGACACAACATATCAACACACTAGGCCAATTTTGGGTGAGCAGCCAAGTGATATTCTCATCCTTATAGCCTGACATGAACCCCGAAGATGTATACATATTATGAACCTTGCAGAATAACATTCTTGTCAGTTCGCTTATTTTAGTTCACAAACCATGTGCTCCATGGTTATGGGGAGTTTTTGCCAAAAAATCAGAGGTCAGCACTAAACAGAGCATTCCTCTCAGGAAATAAGCAGAACCACTCGTTGAAGTTTCTTAAACAAACCCAGTCACTGGACATACTTCAAAGCAGCCTGCGAGCACCCTTGTTTTCAATAAAATACCAAAGTTGCGAACAGCGGAGAGATGCTGAAACAGTCAGACAGAACATGAAGACTGATGGCCAAAGAGCCTGGCGAAAGACTCGATTCAGAGCAGTCAGTCCTTGGTCGATTCAGAGCCGTCCTTGGTCGATTCGGAGCAGTCCTTGGTCCTTGCATTCTCAATTAGTCTGGCTTCTCCCCAGGGAGTGTCTTTGATATAATGTTGAATGACAGAGGCAGAGTTATATGCATTAAGAGTGGCGCCCAGCCATTCATCATCTGACTAAAGATCAAACGCCCGCGCCTGTCTGCAGGATGTACACTGGGGTGAAACGTAGACATCTGCGAAAGGGATCAAAACCTGCAGTTGGCCTGAGGTTGAGGTTTTTTCTCCCCAATGGCAGGGATTGTAAGCACAGAACCCCTCCTCCCCCCCTCCAACAACCCCATCCCCTCTACACTATCCACTACCGCTACATATACTACCCCTGCAAACGGACTGTGTCCTCTCAACATCTTAGTAATAAAGTTGTCTCAAGAAAGTGTCACTTCACTCTAATTCTGACCCTCCTCCTCCTCCTCCTCCTCTCTCCCTACCTCAGACGACGAAGGCCTTCCTCCCCCGGATGCTGGAGCTGCAAAATGGCCACGTGGTGTGCATCAATTCCATCCTCTCTGTGGCATCCATCCCAGGGGCTATCGACTACTGCACCTCCAAGGCCTCCTCTCTGGCCTTCATGGAGAGCCTGACCCTGGGCCTGCTGGACTGCCCTGGCGTGGGCTGCACCACTGTCCTACCCTTCCACACTAACACAGAGATGTTCCAGGGGATGAGAGTCAGGTACATATGGAGTGTGTGTGAAACCGAGTCCAGGGAGGGCGTCTTAGTTAGAACAGAGAATTCAGACCAGACCCGGTTGTAGACTTTTCGCTACTAGGCCAAATTTAAGTTTTGCCCCCTTTTTCCTAGAAATATAAGAGGAAAACTGAAGAAATATAGTAATTGTATTGTGATGCCCCCCTGATATTTGGTGCCCTAGGCGATCGCCTAGTTTGTCTAGAACTGGCCCTGATTCAGAGCATTCTTTTATTATTATAGTTGTATGCACCCATGTATTCGTAAGCATATTAATTTATTGGGGTGATTGGTCTAGAATCTCTAGATACTGGTTGTAACAGTGAAGCCAGGTGGTCAGCCTGCTCTGCTGCGTGTCCTCTAGTCTAACTCCCGACTCTTGTTCTGTGTGTCCCAGATTTCCACAGCTCTTCCCCCCACTGAGGCCTGAGGTGGTGGCCCAGCGCACAGTAGAGGCCGTCAGGAATAATAAGGCCTTTGTATATCTGCCCTGGACCATGCATATCCTCGTTATTCTCAAGAAGTGAGTTTATTCAGAAGATATAAACCAACTTTGTTTTTGTTTTGTTGTTGTTGTTTTTATATATATATATAAAATCAATCTTCATCAATCCAACATCACAGTCAGACTTGTTTTTTTGGAGGGGCTCTTTGGTCAGATTGACTAATGTTCGCATCTGTTGTTTGTTGTCTCAACAGCCTCTTGCCTTTGTCTGCATTGGAGGAGATCCAGAGATTCACAGGGAGCTACACCTGCATGAACACATTCAAGGGGAGAACTTAGACGGTGCCTACATGCGAGAGGCAATCAAAGGAGACAAGACACCATGAGCATGTGTGTGCACTGGAAGGAAGAGAACACAACACAGCGCACACACACTCTCACATTCGAGCAATATGGTGGCAAGAGAGGCCTTAAAATCACCATATAACTGTCCTTACAACCATATCGCCTACGTTGAAAGGGGTTCATGATATTAGTTGCTATCACCAGGAACTTGCTCTTGACTGAATGGTACATATCCTTGGTCCACATTTTACTCTAATGTGAAATCCTGCTTCAGACTGGGATACTGTTTGGAGAGGCGGGGTTATAAAAAAAAGACATGTTTTATTGAAGGAGTTCTACCCACTAGACACCCATCCATGTCTGGGTTGGCTTGGGTTTTTACGTTGTAGATTTTTAACAAATTTTAATCTTTTTTTTTTTTTTTTTTCTTTCTTTTTTTTTTTTAAATAAACTGCATCTGAACATGTGTTTGTTTGCACATAAATAAATATGTCTCATTTATCAATATTGATGCTAATATTGAATAAATATGGTATTTAATCCTGACCCAGGGTGCCGTGAGTTAATGTGTGTGTGTTTGTTTGTGTGTGTGTGTGTGTGTGTGTTTGTTTATGAGGAGAAGAGAGAGCCGGCTGTGGTTCGCTGACTCTCTGGGAGTGCTTGTTTGTGCTCTGGCGAACATCAGAAGGGTTTTTCATGGTCAGCATTCCTTTGTTTCAGCTTGGCCAATCATGAACTCACAATGCCTTGGTTGAAGAGTTGTCATAACACTGGCTTCTCAAAGGCAACGGATGCTGGAGAGGTTAGTCCTGGTGGGGGGCAAGTTGGGGGGTGTTTTTTGGGTACTTAACCCCCCCCTAAACACACACACACCCACAGAAAAAAATCTCTAGACTCTGTACACTGTTTTACATGAACAGTTTAATCTCAAAACCCATTCTAATAAAACTCTATCAGCAAAACCAAGGCTTGGATAGAGAGAGTGAGAGAGCGAGGGAGAGAGAATTCTTGTCTTCTGTTTTTGATAGTGCACATCACTACTTTATGTCTGGCCCATTCTGGGCTTAGGATCTGAGATAGCAGAAGATCATAAAGACACATTCAAGTTACTGGCAGCTGGTTGCTGTCTCTGGGATAACATATATATAAGAGACTCAGCTGCACTGTTAACTAAAGGGGATCTTCTGTATCAAAACAAAAACTGTATAAAAACAAAATAAAGGATTCATGAGGCTGGTACATGAGTTTTTTAGGGTGATTAGGGAGTATCTAACCAACAAGTTAGAGAGAAACCAAAAGAATCTGGGCAGATATGGGCACAGTGCAACTTATGTACAAGATGATTTCATGGGACTTAATGACTGTTATGACTTTGTTAGTGAATGTGTTTTTTAGCCATTTGCTGGAGAAAAAAAAGAATAGAGGTCTTCACAAGGTTGAAACAACATCTACTTGGATGACCACTAAAGGTCTGCCAAGGCAACCACAGCCAAACATTTCTGCTACATCCTGGGCTCATTTTTCCATAGGATTTGTTTTACACAAACATTTTTCAGCTCCATCCTTTTGTGTGTTTACAGAGAAATTCGCACAGTACGGTAGCTCATACCGATCTGGCCTGAGGGAATAGATTTTCTGGGAAGCAGCCATTGGAGCTAAGACAGCTTCAAGAATAGGGGAACAGGGTCAGGGGAACATGCACTGCGGAGCGCATGTGTGTTGGAAAAGACAGCTCAAATCTCCGGGGGGGAGTTCAGAGCAAGGTTAGCCAAATAGTAGATAAATTTGAGGAGTATGTTCGACAGACAGCTCACCCTGGGCTGAACCCTTTACCCAAGGCAATCAGGCAGTTTCATGAGCTCGGCAACAGGTGGAAAAGAAGAAGGGCCCAACAGCCGTTGAGGGCATTTGCAGGACATATGTTATGGCTCCATTTGACAAATTGTCCTTGAATGTGTTTTAATAGAATACCTCACCCTTCATGGTTGCATGTTTATTGTTGTAGAGGTTTATGTGAGACGATTCAGAGGTGGGGGGAAAAAGGGGGGACCTTTTATGTCACAATGGGCAATTCATAGCCATCTTTATGACCTTCATAAATTCCCATTTTGGGAGTCCTTTGAGGCTACGTAAAACTGGTCAACCAATGCATTGCACAGACACCCCTGCAGGTCTATTTTGTCTTTGATAAACATCATTTCATAGACCATCTGGACACTAATGAAGGTAAATAAAGAGCTTAGGTGAACTGTTCTTGATGTGAGATTCACATCCGCTTTTTCAGGGCTGCCCAACTGGCACCGCACCGGGGGCCTGTTCTTGGGCAAGAGTGAAAAGAAACAAGCCCTGATCCAACCTGTGCTGGATTGGCGGGCCCAAGGCGCTCTCCCAGGCCTTCTCTTGTTGGCATGGCGCGTATTCATCACCCGGCAATGAGCATGCTCTGGGAAGAGAGACAAACGCACTCAGGGCTGCTCTCCCGGTCAGGGGCAGACCTCTGAGCAACCATTAGCCTGCCAATCAGGAAGAAGAATTAAGGTTAGTGCATTGGAATGCAAGACTGTTGAACTCTAGGGAGCGACACCCCCCAACCCCCCCTTCATCTTACACAATAACACACACACACACACACACTCTCTCACACACCAAGCTCTGTTTTTGCCTCTCTGCTGGTGGCAAGTGGTTGGAGGGTTTACCCCAAACTTGAGCCAGTGTACATTCCTTAAAAAGTGCTTGTCAAAATCTTTAAAGCATGTCAGCATTCATGACATTTCAGAATGGTCTCTGAACACAATGACTCAAAGTTATGACTTATTATTTATTTTTCTGCTTCATGTTGATTTATCGACAGCCTGAAACATTCTTGGATAGGAATATTCTGGAAAAGATGTGGGCAAAACTAACTCCTCTTCTCCTTTGGGTAAAACCAAGTTACCCTGGAAACTATTTCCGATTGTTATATAAACACCTTTGGGTGGTATGACTGGAGACACAGGATCAGCCATGCTGTACCAATGACACACCACACTTTTCCAGTGAACAATAACTTCATTTAGTTTTATTATCAACCTTTACAATATGTACATTTCCAAAAAAAAAAAAGTTACACTGTATGATCACATATTAGCTCATAAAAAGCCTTATTATGAGGTCTAAATCATGTTAGTGAGCTCAAATGCCTTTCTCCCCCCACGCCCCCCACACAGATACTACGCTCTCCATGTAAAACAAAAGACCACAAAAAAAATAAAAAAACAAAATAAAATACACATCACTTCTGTCTCTCTTTGGTGGAATACTTCATAACAGCCACAGATTAAACTCTTAGTACTTGACCTGGGTAAGATGCATCTGTATCAGTAACATGTCAGATATGGAGAAAAAACAAAGCAGCTCAGCGTCACAAGAGGATACAATTCCAGTGAGTTTGGGAAGCGTTTAGGAGACGCAAGGGGAAATCTAGGGAAATGAACATCAAAAGACTCCGTAAAAGAGCACTTAGGCGTTCTTGTTAGTTAATGGGTCCGAACAGGACTGAGTAGTGGGGGTGGGGAGTGGGCCATAAAACAATTCCCAGGTCACTGTCAATAGGTACTTCCTGTTTGTAGTCAAGGGAGATTGTTAGCAAAGACTCCAAGTCAAATGGGGGCCTCCATAGGGAAAAAAAGGGATAATTCAAGGAGAAAAGGCCTTTTAACGTCCCAAGTTAGCTAAATGAAGAAAATCAAACTGATGACAGCATTGTTACAACAACATTACCACAGTCACTCAAGGAAAATCAGCGATATTAAAAAAATGTCCACACAATGCTATTACAGTGCTACACACATCTTACTGTATTATTGCCTTTCAAGGAACATTGTGTACATCTGTGTACAGCTTCATCTGCCTTCTAAGAGTCATTCTAAAAAGATCATAATCTAGTGTTTTGAGGCAGATCTTACGGTTTACCTGCACAAGTTGAGAAAGAAAGAAGAGAAAGAAGGTGCCAAGCAACCATAGATTTCACATCAAGGAAGCCGACATGACAAGATTTGGTAGCATGATGATGGATGAAAGGTTTGACAGGAGCCGACAGAGAGGCCAAAATGAGATGGGAAGCACAGAAAACACAGAAACGAGTGCGAGTGTTGGCCCCAGGATTTATGAACTGGGTGAAGAAGATTTACAAGCTCAAAAACACATACACTAAGACATCAATAAAAGGCACAGAGCGTTGGTCTGGAATACTGCTGAGCAGCGATGCTTTATTAGAAGCAGACAGAGAGAAGACAGAAAAAGAGAGCGAGAGAAAAAAAAAATGAACTCGTATAGTTATGCACTTCACATCAAAGTCAGTTTATTAAGAAGCTCAAGCACTCTTCACTATCTTTCTTCACAAGCTTTGGATAAATGGGAAAGCTACCCCAAGAAATGAGGAGAACAGCGTCCCTTTACAGCAGAGGGGGGATAACACTCACCACAACACACACACACACACACACACACACACACACACACACACACACACACACTCACACACTCTCTCTCTTTCTCTCTCAAGGAGGAGGGGTGGAACTATGAATCCTTCAAATCCAAAAGAGATTGAAAGGGTGAAAAACAAACACTTGACACACTCCATTAGGGGCAAATGTGCAGAGAGCCCAAGCAGGAGAGGGCAGTGGATGGTGAGAGCGCATGAGACGGGGCATGAGGGAGTGAGGAAGGGAAAGAGTGAGCGAGTGAGTGAGAGGGTGATCAAGATATCATTTCCCTGTCAGTGTGGGCTGTGAGCTGCAAGTTAGCCACATCTATAGTCAGTGCAATTTATGAGTGATCTCTCTCTCTCACACACACACAGTCACACACACACTCTCATACACACACAAACACACACACACACGCATACACACGCTCTTTTTCTCTCACTCTGTCTTTCGCACACACGTCAGAAAAAAAATCTCCATACATACACAGAGAAAAAATAAACATTTTCAAGGCAGTTTTGTACAGCATTTGTTCATTTTTGTGTTAAGGTGTTCTTTTTTTTCTATATAATTTTATGTTTTGACTTCAATATAAACCTTCATAATTATTTGACCACAGTTATGTACAGGGCAGATAGTGTTGGTGTACAGCTATACGTATGTACATATTTATTTATTTATTTATACACAAACATTTATAAGACTATGTGCACATATAGCAACGTATTGCATCCCCTGCAATCTTATAAACAAATTTGTAAAACCAAAATAGCTTTAAATCTTTTTTTTGTTTTTTGTTTTTTTTTGTTCCACGTCACTTGATAAAATAATTGCATATTCTTTTAATCATATTTCATCTAATGTGCTTGATTAGGAAAAGGGTAGAAGGTGTCTGTATGTGTGTGTGTGTGTGTGTGTGTGTGGGGGGGGGGACTGTATTGCATAACAAAAAAAACCCAACCACAACCACAAAAAAAGTCCCTCCATGCCAGGGTGTGTGGTCCTGGCTGGCATTGGGGTGGATGTCTTTAACAGTGATCAGAGGGGGGCCCTGTGAAACAGAGGTTGAGGGATGGATGAGGGGGTGATGCGGTGAGTTTTAGGAGCCCCACCTGCCAGGCTGCAGGACTGAGGTGAGGTGAGGTGAGGTGTGGTGCGGGCCATTAGGAATCCAGCAGCAGGCTGTCTTCGTTCTCGCTGGGCGGCAGCATCAGCTGTTGCTCGTAATAAAGGCTCTTGGCATAGTTGATTTCCTGGGAGATCTTCACGGCTAGGTTCTCGCTCTTCACATGAACCTGGAGGAGAGAAAATAAGTTGAAAAGGTTTCACCAACTAGTTATTTAGGCTTACCCTCAACTCGCCCCCAAAAGAACAAAATAACAATAATAATAGTAAAAACAGATTTATAACACACACACACAAATAGAAACAGAACACAAATAGAAACAGAAACACAAACACACACACACACACACACACACACACACACACACACACACACACACACACAGACACACACACACACACACACACACACACACACACACACACACACACACACACACACACACACACACACACACACACACACACACACACACACACACACACACACACACACACACACACACACACACACACACACACACACACAAACACACCCACTCCTTACCATGGGTTTCTGGTGTGAAGGTCCTGGGATGGCCACCCCACTGCTAGTGCTCTCGGCCTTCTTGGTGAGCTGCACGTACACTTTCCCGTGGTCTCTGGACACCAGGCAGTGGTACAGGTCATCGTATTTCACCTCCAAGAAGATGGCCTCCCGGTCCACGTACTCGCCTGGTTTCAGGAAGTACACTACTTTTGACGAGATCAGAACGCAGTAACTGTCAATGGGCTCCACAGCGATGAAGCTACGAGAGAGAGAGAGAGAGAGAGAGAGAGAGAGAGAGAGAGAGAGAGAATAAATCAAAGCACCTTACAACATCCAAGAAAAAGAGAGAAACTACAACAATGGACAAGATAAAAGAACAAAAAATAAGAAATGAAAAAAAAAAAAAAAAACTGTCAAAAAGCTGATATAGAGTTCCGTTACTTCTTAAAGTCTTTTTCAGTTATTTTCATCACATTGTTGTGTATACTTCAGTCATAAAGGAGTCTATTCTACAGCTAGGGGAGGAAATCAAGAAACTGGGATCAAATAAACTGAGCACCTAATGCCTCCATCGTATTGTACACGGCTAATCTTATTAATTCCTTTTATCAATGCCAGCAGGTTTTTGAAATCTTCCTTTGGAAAGTGGAATTTGAAATAGAAACAGTTCTACATGGTTTACTTCATTCAAAAAGCAGTTTTTGGCCATTGTAAGCAATAGGCTACATTGTAGGCGTGCTAACAGTGAAAATCCGTGCAGACTGCCATCTCTACTGCAATGACTTGAAAAAGAAAGCCTATCCCTAAGATCAAGAATAGCATCAACGTTAATAGCATCAACAGCATCCACCCCTAACTACAGTCAATATACAGTCAATATATAGTATGGGGCTACATTTACCAGCATATTTACCGGTACCTGGCTTCATTGATCACTGGTTGTTAGGTTAAGGCCCTGTGCTGTGTTGTGCTGTGCTGTGCACTAACCATTTTTCCAGGTACTTTAAAGTGGCAGCGCGAGGCTAGCTTCTACAATTAGCGCCGGCACGCTAGTGCCAAAGCGGACAGAGGGAATGAACCATGTGTACAAGACAGCGTGTCTGAGAGGGTAATGAATGGGGGTGTGAAGAGGCCTGTGAGAGTGTGTGTGTGAGAGATTGTGTAGGGGTGTGTGTGTGTAAGTGTGTGTGTGTGTGCGTGCTGTGTTGGTCTCTGTTCTCCACACAGCACACACGCTGAAAAGAGTAATTGCCACTTGGCCACCTCTGAGGGGAAAGGTCAGGTGGCCGGGCAGGGGGTCTGCTCATCTGGATTAATTAGCTCCAAAGGTGACAAATGCTCTCTGGCCCGACCGGGTGTGAGAGTGTGAGTGCAGGAGTGAGGGAGGGGGGGAGGGAGGGGGGAGAGAGAGACCAAGTGAGACAGAGAGAGCGTGAGTGAGTGAGTGAGTGACCGATTGAATGTATGTATGTGTGTGTGTATGCCTGCGTGAGTGAGAGAGAACTATGTATGCATGAGAGAGAGAGAGAGAGAGAGAGAGAGAGAGAGAGAGAGAGAGAGAGAGAGAGAAAGTGTACGTATGTTTCAAAAAATGATTGTCTGCTTGGGCGTAAAAAGAAATAATGAAACTTGCGCGCAAGTCTATTGTGAGGCTGTGTGTGTGTGTGTGTGTGTGTGTGTGTGTGTGTGTGTGTGTGTGTGTGCATATGAGAGAGCAAGGGAGCGAGCGAATGAGTTATCGCCAGTCCTTTCCAGATGAGCCAATTCTGCTCACTGCACACCGCACACCTGCTTGCCACAACTCAGTGATTCCCCTCTCAACTAAAACAGTCCATTCTCCTGCCTGCCTGCCAACATCGCTTCAGCCCAGCTCTCAATCACCCATGGGTGCCTCTCATCCTCATCAGATGGAACTCAAATACATGAACACTGACATTTGGAGAGAATGGAGAAGAGAGGGGAGAGGAGAGGAGAGTTTTTTTCTTTTTTTCCATTGGTCAGATCAACTTTCATTTGATTTTTTATTAAGTTATCTGTCCAGTGGTCTTAGGCAGAGCTGAGCAGACAGAGCCGGAATGTTTTTCAGATCAGGTTCTGTCTGGGTGAGTTTGGGAGGGAGAGAAATGCGGGAAAAGAGAAAGAGAGACAAATCCGGGAATAGAAGGGGAGAAAGAGAGAGAGAGAGGGAGAGAAAGAGAAAGAGAGAGAGAGGGGGAAGGGGACTGAGAGAAGTGAGAAGGGATTGGGGGAAGAGATGAAATGGAAACAGAAATAAATAAATTTGAAAGTTGACACTGAGAGCTGCTATTTTTCATGTTAATGTGCCTTACTTGCGTCCCATCTGAACGGTGCAGTGCTTGGTTGCTAATTGGGAATGAGGATTATTTGGGCAAGTAGGAATGTTTTTATCTGGCAACGGAATGATCTTATGTGTGAAAGGGGGCTGTGCAGAGTCCAGCATGAGAAAGAGAAACAGAAATGAACAGGCAGAGAGCAAGAAGAGAGAGAGAGAGAGAGAGAGAGAGAGAGAGAGAGAGAGAGAGAGAGAGAGAGACAAACAGAGATAGATAGATAGATAGATAGATACTGTAGACAGACAGACAGATAGATAGATAGATAGATAGATAGATAGATAGATAGATAGATAGAGAGAGAGAGAGAGAGAGAGAGAGAGAGAGAGAGAGAGTGAGAGAGATAGATGATAGATAGATAGGTAGGTAGAGAGAGAGAGATAGAGAGAGGGAGAGAGAGACAGACCGACACCGACAGACAGACAGACTGACAGACAGACCGACAGAGAGAGAGATAGAGAGAGAGAGAAAGAGAGAGAGAGGTAAAAGGATAGTGACTCACAATTCGGAGTGGATGTTGTCGGTGAGGTGGAAGAGCTGCTCTTGTCCGTCGGCCTGTGTGGAGGAGAAGCGCGGCAGCAGACCCTGAGGACCCTTACAGCAGCGGGGCTTCCGCACGCGCTGCACGCCCAGCCTGTCCATGGACACACACACACACACACACACACACACACACACACACACACACACACACACACACACACACACACACACACGAAAACACACATAGGCATTTACCAAAAGAAAAGAAATGTGCACATAATAAAAACACACACACACACACACACAATCCATGGTTACTTACTGAAGCATGCCAACACACACACACACACACACACACACACACACACAAGCGCACTCAGCCAGGACTTTGGCCATAACCGGCCAACAAACACAGCTCTCACTCACCGCAGGCTGCCAACACACACACACAAACATCACTTACTGAAGCCTACTGAAACATACCACAGCGGTCGCGTTACTGTAACACTGCGCCACAGAGCCTGTGCAGTGTGTGTGTGTGTGTGTGTGTGTGTGTGGCGACATTGAATTACACAGGACTATTCCAGGAATGTGCACTGCAGTGTATTTCCCAACAGCTCGTGTGACAGTGCTCTGGGACTGGAGCTGCGATTGTGGAATTTCTCCTGCAGCCTTTGCTCTCCCACAATGGAAGGATGTCAAGGATTTTATCGGCCGAGCCTCAAGTATACGGCTAAAAAGGTATATATATATATGCGAATGAGTGTAATGGAGGCGCCGCTCGATAAGGACACACTCAGTAGCAAATGGATATGATTAGTGGCCATAAGCCAAGCCATTACATGACTTGTTGATAAGAACCCAGGCGACGAGACCCAGACGTGTCTATCAGTCACACTAAACAGCAGACTGTGACCTCCGGAGTCTCTCTTTCTGTGTGTGTGTGTGTGTGTGTGTGTGTGTGTGTGTGTGTGTGTGTGTGCGTTCTGCAGCCTAGCCTATCTGCATTTTCAGAACCACACTGCCATAGTCTGTTGAAGCACTTATCCTAATAGTTGGGTGCAGAGAGAGATTTGAAAGATACGATGGTGTAGCAAAGGGAGACAGCAGTGACGCCACCCAGTTTCGACCCCGGGTCTCCAGGGCGCTAAATGTAAAACTTGACTGCGACAGCAAAGAGCCAGACTCGTTGGAATGGCAGTCAGAGCGCATATTCAATGTAGTGACCGTACTTTGTCACTAGCCTGACATAGCCCACCCATAATACTGCTGTTCATCCGTATTCATTCTTTAACCTGACGCGATTGTAGGGCGTAGGGGGAGGGAATTCAGTTCTGGTGTGAAACGATTGGACAGCTCGTCTAATCAGCTTCACTTATTGGCCGGTTGTCTCTTCACCGATGTAACCCCTCCCCAGAAGACCGTCCCTAGACCATGAATACGGATGAACATCTGTATTATGGGCGGGCTATGTCAGGCTACTCTGTCACAGGTGGCATGAGCAAATCCCTCTCCACAGGCCTGTCCCCAAGGCTTACTGCATCACTGGGAGTGTAAGCAGTGAGAGAGAGAGAGAGAAGCAGTGCTGGGGCATCTGATTGCAGAAATGGCGTGAGTAACCCCAGCTGGTATCCCAAATCCTCAGGCCCATTTCCAAAGCCCTAATCCTACTCCAGCATTCTCCTCTTCCTGTTATCTTCTACCTTCCTCCTCTTCTTCCTCCTCCTCCTCCTCCTCGTCCCTGGCCAACAGTGCTGGGGTCCTGCTGGACTGTGAGCTCCATCTATGATTGGAGTGGACTGGCTGCCCGATGGCTCACAATCAGGAGTTGAGTGCTTCCAGTTGGAGGATTTTGGGGGGTTTAATGCAGTTCCACTACTGTGAGTCCATGCATGGGTATGTGTGTATGTGTGTGTGTGTGTGTGTGTGTGTTGTTGCCACTAGCAATCTAGCGATGACGACTGTGAGGTGAGGCAGGGTGAGGCAGGTGAGGTGCTTTAAGCTAAGGATTGTGGGATTGTGGAGGCCAATTATTAGAAGGATCACTTTCTGACTCAAGTTTTTTTTCCTTTGCTGAAAAACGAAGCCCGTTGGTTAAATTACCAAGCATTTAATGCTACTGTAATATGAAGGAAGGTAATAGGAAGGAAGGACACTAATTTTCTCATTTGGTATTTTTCGATACATTATATTTTGGTGCAATACACCCTCGGGGGACAGGAGGCCAGATACCGGAGCTCTCTTCTCTGACTGCGGACACCTGTTTTCAGTTTCCAGTTACTTCTGGATGTTTTCTCCTCCTCCTCCTCTTTCTCTTTCCTGGGGATCTTTTCTTTTTGTCCTGCTCCCTCCTGTTTGTGCACGAGTCGCTTTCCCCCGCTCCCCGCCAGGCACCGGCCGCCATTGTCTCAGTGACATCATTCGACACTAAATCTCATGGTGTCTGGTTCTGTTTGTGGCAAATCATGTCAAAGCAAGGCATCAAAGCCTCAAAGGGTGTGTGTGTGTGTGTGTGTGTGTGTGTGTGTGTGTGTGTGTGTGTGTGTGTGTGTGTGTGTGTGGAGGGGGGAGGTGGTATTAAAGAAATAAGAGAGAAAGAGCCAATCCAAAGGGCTTTAAGAAGTATTAAAAAAGAAGAAAGCTGGCATCACACACTAGCCACGCGAAGCCCACCTGTTGCTCCTGGGTGAGGCATGTAACAGAGAAGGGAGGCTATGAGGACAGGATGAAGGTGCTTTTGCTACCCGTGGAGGTGGAGGAGGAGGGGGCGGGGGTGGGGTGGAAGAGGAGGAGGAGGAAGAGGATGATCTGGGTGCTGCTGCCGCCACTGCTCAGTGCAGAAGCCTGAATGCTGAGTTCAGGCTAACTCAAAACAGCCCATCATCATCTGGGCCAGCTTTGAAAAGCCTCTCTGTAAACTCTCCACGACTACCACATCCCCCACAACACACACACACACACACACACAAACTGGAGCCCGTCTCAGTCGACACTGAAGCCGCTGGCTGGATCATTAACACGGTGTGACCGTGCGCCATCAAATCAGATTGGGCCATGACAGTGAAAAGACCGAGCAAGGACCTGGCTAACCTCTTTTTTCCCCCTTTTCTCTCTCTCTCTCTCCCTCCTTCCATCTCTCTCTCTCTCTCTTTCTCTCTCTCTCTGAACCCTGCCCGCGGCTCGTAAGGCACCCTTACACAATACCCCCGCGCTTGATTGTGGGGCCGAACAATAGGGTTCAACTCCAGGTCAGGCACAGGGCCTGGAGCCCAGCCAGCCAGCCGTCAATGGGTGCAAATAAACAGCTTTTGCTCCCTTCTTGCTCCCTTCAGAGAGAGATAGAGAGAGAGAGAGAGAGAGAGAGAGAGAGAGAGAGAGAGAGAGAGAAAGAGAGAGAGAGAGAGAAAGAGAGAGAGAGAGAGAAAGGGAGAAAGAGAGAGAAAGGGAGAAAGAGAGAGACCAGAAGATGGCGTGAAAGCAGAAATTAATGAAAATGAAGGAAGAAAGTTCAAAGACAGCAAATGTGTGTGTATAAGATAGGAACAGAAAGAGGGAGGGAGAGACTGGCGCAGAGAGAGAGAGAGAGAGAGAGAGAGAGAGAGAGAGAGAGAGAGAGAGAGAGAGAGAGAGAGAGAGAGAGAGAGAGAGAGAGAGAGAGAGAGCATTAGAAAGAGGATGAGGCTGACTAATGTGAGCATTTAGCTCATTTGTAAGTGGGCTGAAGCGGTCATCCAGCCCTCTCTTATCTGTGTCCCCTCCAGTAGTCTGGGCAGAGGACTTCAAGCACCCTGCACACACTAGGGACTGTTACTGTGGACTGGGCTCCACACGCTGGCCTCCACTGCAGAAGCAGACAGATTTTAGCTGACAAGGAGGCTGCTGCTGTTTTGCATGTCTGGGTAGATGGCATGCACCGCTGACACCACTGGCTGTGTTTGTCGCCTTGCTCCAATTCCCCTTCCTTCTCAACAAAGTCGTCGCTCTCTCTGTACTTCAGTTCCTGGGCACACAAGCACTAAACTCCCTCTGAACTCTACATGACTCAACCTAAAAAGATGCTGATTTCACTCCTCTATGACTGAGGACCGATCAGCAACCCCCCCCCCCCCCACACACACACACACACACACACACAGCTCCACTAGAAATCCCGAACAATCAACTTTTGTCCGCTGCCTTCCCTCGATTGCCTTTACATCGTCTGCTTGTCTGCGGCAGTCCAGTCCAGCAGCTATAAATAGAGCCTCATTTGTGTGACTCCGGCTCTTGTCCTTGGTCAGCCAGTGAACCGACTGGTCAACAAAACACACACAAGCAAAGCAAACACGTCCACTCTCAATTGTACGCTCCAACAGGCTGCGCTGAAGGAAAAAGCTAATCCCCAACAAAGAGATAACTTAAAAAAAAAAAAAAAAATGGAGAGATACAGAGATAAAGAAAGAGGGATGGAAAATGAGCGAGAAAGAGAGAGTGAAAGGGGAAAAAAACTGGTAACTGACAGCAGCGCAGGGCTGAGAGAGCAGGGGTGCTTATCCCAGTCAAAATCCCCAAAGCGCCTCAGCCCCCGTCAGCTCTCCTCTCCCTTTGTTTTGGGATTGTAATTGAGCTGGCCCTGGATGGCTGCCTGGATTGCATAGTGCTACAGGGAGGGGTTAGAGAGTGTGTGTGTGTGTGTGTGTGTGTGTGTGTGTGTGTGTGTGTGTGTGTAAGAGAGAGAGAGAGAGAGCGCAAAAGTGTGTGACAGTATCTATGTGTGTGTGTTTGCGTGTGTGTGTGTGTGTGGGGGGGGGGGGGGTGGTTGAGGCAGAGGAGGAGGGTGCGTTTAGAGACAGGAGAGAGTTCACGAGCGGGGCAGGAGAGCGGAGGGACCACTGCGGACAATCCCCCACACTAAACGCCCACATGGGCCTGCTCTCCCAGCCTGCTTCTCATTTAGCCTGTTTATTTCCTGTTTTGCCATCTGACAACAGAAAAAGACGACATCAAGAAGAAGAACAACAACCAAAAAAGGGCTGTGCAACCAAGAAATGCGGGAAACGAAGCAACAAAGCAAAAAGAAGCTTGAAAGAGAGAAGTTTGAAGTTGGGAGAAGACACATAAACAAACAAATCTAAATGTTTATAATTAACAACATAAATTTCAGTAAATAACTGGAGAGCAGGAAATAGAATTTTCCCAGTGGGTCAGGATATTCCACCTTTCTGTGAGGAGCACAGACCTCTCTCTCTCCCTCTCTCTCTCTTTCTCTCTCTCTCTCTCTGTGTGTGTGTGTGTGTGTGTGTGTGTGAACTCTTTATCTGGGACTCCTCCATCTTCACATATGCTCTGTGACAGGGCGCTGCTGGTATGTGAACTTGTAAACACAAAAACCTCAAGTCTCGTGTGAAAGGGGAGAGAGGTGGAACAGGAGAGAGAGACAGAGGGAGAGAGGGAGAGAAGGAGTGAGTGAGAGAGAGAGAGAGAGAGAGAGAGAGAGAGAGAGAGAGAGAGAGAGAGAAGGAGAGAGGGTCAGAGCGGAGCCGAGTGCTACGGACCGAGCCGTCACCCACCCCGCAATCACACTAACACACACCACTCCTCCCCTCCCCTCCCCTCCCCTCCCCCGCCATACCTGTGCGTGAGCAGTGAGTTGGGGTGTAACGGTCGGGTCAGACAGAGTCCGCTGTGAACCATGAATCCTGTGTGGTTTTGCGGTGTGTGAACTTTGGCTGAACTCATGGCCGCACTGTGGCAGGCACGCTTTAGCTGCGTACCCCCCAACCCCTTGCTCACCAACCCCCACAACACACACACACACAACCACCCTCCCCCCCTTTTCCTGACAGATCAGCTCCCATCTGAGGTTCCATTCCATTCCTCCTTTTCATCCTCCTCTCCTCTCCTCTCTCCTTTCTCTCCTCTCTCTGTCTTCCCTTCTTTTCCCCTCCCCCTATCTGTTGTGGACCGGCCCACAGGAGAACAGGAAACCCCCACAGTCCTCCGAGTCTGAGCAGGAACAATATGGAATACAGAGAGAGAGAGAGAAAGCAAAGAGAAGAAACAGAGAAAGAAAGAAGGAAAGAGTGAGGCCAACGAAGAGAGAGGGAAAGAAAGAAGGAAAGAGTGAGGCCAATGAAGAGAGAGAAAAGAGAGAAAGACAGGAAGGAGAGAGAGGGGGAGAGAAAAAGGGCCCAAAGGAGGCAGTGGATGCCACTTGTGCCATCTGCCCTTGCGTCCTGTTTCTTGATGCCCAGCAGATGGGGGATGCCCCCTCTAGCCCTGCCTACATGCCCTCTATGCCAGCCTGCTGTCCCAACCGCACATACCAGACCACCTGTGAAATGCACACTGCTGCTCAGGGCGCCACCCTACAGTAAGACGGGAGAGAAGAATTCCTCAGGTGGCAAACGGACGGAGGAGACCATGCTCCAGACCATGTAGAGACCAGAGCCAAAGCAGATTGGAGATTTGAAGCATCCATTTGCAGTGATGGACACGTTCTTTCATACAGTCACTTTTCCACCAGTTTATTTGTTCCAACAGCTGAAGTACAACAGTGTTCCTTTTTTGATCATTTCAAGCAAATCAAATGTCACATGAACACTAGTGCAAACAAACAAACAAACAAACAGACACACACACAAACACACACACACACACACACACACACACCAACTTGGCGTCTGAAAAAAGCTGAGGTTCTTCACTCTGAGCGAAGTATCAGCACTGTGCAAGTTAGTGATGCCATATTTGTCATACCTGTGGTTGCTAAGACTGGCCATGTCCCTCACAGTCTGCGCCGTCTCCGAGGCAAAGTCCAGCGCTCCGGCAACAGGCTTGGTCACCGTGCCGACCAGTCCCTTCCCCAGGCCGGAGAAGAAGCCGCTAACTCCGCCCTCGGTCTTCACGCCCTCCACGGTGGAGGTGATGACACTGGTCAAGCCTCCGATGATGCCTACACAGCAACACATAGCACAGATAACGTGTGTAAACACCCATGCCAGGAATAGAACACGGTGGTACATGTATACAGAAATAGTAGCGCTTTATAAGAGCTGTCCTCTGAAAATGGTTATTAAAGAGTTTATTAACGTCAGTAAGAAGTTAATGATAAAGTTAGTGGTCTCAATCAGTAAGATGACTTAATTCATAACAAACTCTAAACTAACTGTTAATTAACTAAGTAATTAACTACTCCGTGAAATAAGGTTGATTTTTTGCTAATTACTGTTGCCTAAGTGTTCACTGTTATATTAATAGATATTTAACTACTTACTGGAGTTAATAAGCTATTTAATAACCATTTATAAAGGACAGTTATTATGAAGTACTACCAATAGAACTATTGCACCCTCATGGCCATCGTGCAGAGCATGATCTACAAAGCTCATCAAAATAGGAAATTTAACAAAGCAATGATGAGTGCAAATTGCAATTACATTTTCAATTTTAAATCAAGGCTCTGTTAGTATAAGCTGGGTTAAGAATGGTGACCATTCTCAGCTATTGGAACAGACGGTGCCTTGGTTTTTCTCCTTCACAGTAGTTGAATGGAAAAACAAATAGTCCAACTTTGCCATGTTTCTGAGATGGAGAAGACTCTTTACCATGCGCTAGGCCATGGATTCCAGCCACTAGATGTTCTCCGCTGGTGGCGCCATGGTAACGAATGTACTCTCTCTCGCTTTGGTGACGATGGTCCATCGTTTTCCCAAGTCCATCAGATAAGGTTCCAGCAAACTACAAAAAACGAAAAGAAAAACACCAACATGGGTTAAGAGGCAATCTGACTATGGTCAATGCAAAGACTTTTCGTAGAATAGACACAATAAAATAGTCACCAAATGGTAAAAGAGGGTTCATCATAAAATCACACAAACTTCAATGCAATGCAATTTATGTTATTAAAATCTCTGAAAGAAGCCACCAGTGTTTTTCTACCCAAAGGACAGCAAAAGAGCCTCCATTTCCAACCATTTCCTCTCTGAGTCCTCCCTGCTTCCATTGATAGAGTAATATCCACACACACACACACACACACAATAAGAGGTGAAAAATGTGATTAATGGCGGGAATATGACAGTAGTTCTGGTCCTCAAGGACAGCAATGTACGTCACTGAATCACGAAGGGAAATCAATGTCGGTATGGCTGGATCTGACCCTCGTTTGATCTGACTGCGGCATCCGTCTCCATTCCACTCTCATTATCCTCAGCCTCGCTCTCTCTCTCTCTCTCTCTCTCTCTGCTCCTCCCAGCAGCCCCAGGGGCTGGTAAGGTGGTTAGCTCAGGGGAAGCCCCCTGGGCTCTGAGGAGAGGAGAGGAGAGCAGCATCCGCTTACCAAGACTGGCTGGCAAATAGATGATAGATGAAAAGCTATGAGAGGTATATAGAAAATGTACCGTATAGAGCTGGGGGAGTGAATATGACCATGGATCTTCATTTCAGTCCTGTTTCCCATTGCTCTCTCTCTCTCTCTCTCTCTCTCTCTCTCTCTCTCTCTCTCTCTCTCGCTCTCTCTCGCTCTCTCTCTCTCTCTCTCTCTCTCTCAATCATAAAAAGAAAATTATATCAAATGCTCTTTCACCTTCAGGGAACAGCTGTTGCTGCTCAATAAAATTAAGAAGGGGAAGCATCTCTCTCTCTCTCCATTCTGATGTGATTCTATCATGGGAGATGGGCCTGGTAACTGAACATCTCTGAGGAGGTAGGGAGGGAAGGAGGGAAGGAGGGAAGGAGGGAGGGCCAGACGTCCGTGAGCAAGAGTGTGGATCTCATCACGGCTGCTGCTCTTCAGCTGAACTCAGCCACAGCCACCGCCTCTCCTCTCCTCTCCGCTCCGCTCTGCTCTCCTCGTCTCGCTCAGGGTAACTGATTTTACACAGCTCCTCATCCAGCTGTCAAATATATCAGCCTGCAATTTGTCTGCTGAGGGTGGCTTCTTCCCACCATTGCATGTCATTCCTTAGCCCTTCCACTCCTTCAATCTCTGTCTCATTCTCTCTCTCTATCTATCTCTGTCTCTCTCTCTCTCTCTCTCTCTGTCTCTATCCTCTCTGTAATCTTCAGTGTGAATGTGAGGTACAAGATTCCCATGCTCAAATAGGTCAGAATTCATTCCCTACTTTGATGTGAGACACCCCCTGTGACAGAATGTTTGTCCACAACTGAAAGTAACCCCTGAGAATGGAAGACTGTCATTTAATTGGCGAGTCGATTTTGATAAGCATTGCCTCAGGCTCAGCCCCACTCTAGGAATATTTACACTGCAATGTTGCTGACAAATGTAACAGTCCCCAAACTAAAAAGAGCTTGGAGAGTTCATAGCTAGGTAAACTAAAAATGAGAACTTGTCTCTTGTTGGCAGAGGGCACCAATCCATAGGATCATGTGAAATTAAAATAGGAGCAAATTACATGACGCCCTTAACTTTATTGCTACAGAGAAATGAAATGAAAAGATGTCATCTATCCCATATTATTTTTAACTTGATACACAGAAAGGCTTGGATGTGAGAAGGGCTTCTCTCCCCTCTCTCTGACATCCACCCCCCAAACCCCTCCGACACACACAGTTGACCTGACTTTGCCCATGGAGCCTCCCCCTCTCCACTCCCCGTGGGCCCAGCAGGTGCCTGCTGGAAGTGGGTTTGTGTTACAGCAGGCCCCAGGCGCTCCCCTCCGGGGCCGTGGCCCTGCGTAAACGCACACACACACACACACACACACACACACACACACACACACACACACACACACACACAGCAAGTAAGCAAGCACACACACACACACACACACACACACACACACAGCGCCTTCTGCAGCCGCCGCCACAGCTACAGCCACAGACAGGCATGAACTTGGGATGACCCCGCCGAGCAAAGTCCCTGCTGAGTTCACCGAGAGGCCAGCTCCCATTCTTTCCTTTCCTCCCTCGCTCTCTCTCTCTCTCTCTCTTGCTCTCTCTTTCTTTGCTCACTCCCACACACTCCCTCACTCACTCTCACTCACTCTCCCGCCCTCCCTCTCCCCCTCTCTCTTTTTCGTATCCTTTTCTATTTCGCTCACTCATTCTTTCTCTCGTTCTCCCACCCTCCCTCTCCCCCTCTTTCTCTCTGTGTGTGTGTGTGTGTGTGTGTGTGTGTGTGTGTGTTTCTCCCTCTCTTCCCCCACAGTGAAACTAAACCAATAAACTTACCAGATCAGAGTATCGGGGGAGGGAGTGGGAGATGAGAATGCTTTCAAGTTTATGGCCCAACCACCTTGTTCAAACTGCTGCCCCCCCACCACCACCCCCCAACTCTAAAATCCAATCCCACGGCGGACCTCTGTGCTTCAGTGTACAGACCAGCATTTGTGGATTTCCATGAGCCACAACTCCCCCCCCCCCCACCACCCTTTTTATTTGTGCATCTGTGTTTGTGTTCGTTTGTATGGGTGCACACTTGGGTGTGTCAACATTTCAGTTTGTTTGTCCGTCTGTGCATGCGGTTTAATGCGACTGTGTTTACATTTGTAAGTGTGTGTATATGGGTGTGTGTGTGTGTGTGTGTGTGTGTGTGTGTGTGTGTGTGTGTGTCAGTCTGTGTGTTTGTATTAGTAACGTCAATCCTGATAAGGGCTGACACAGAAGGCCTGCACTGCAGTCAGAAGATCTGCAGTCATAAACTAGGTGAGAGTGCAGTGATAGGAAGCAAGGCAGGCAGACAAGGCAAGGCAGGCAGCTTGACTCCAGAGGAGAACAAAGCTCTAATTCACGGCTTATTAAGGCCTGGCTTGAAGTAACCAGCTGATACATGACACCGCCATACCTCGCCATAAGGCCTTTGTTGCTCCACATAAGCATGGCGCCTGTGGAGGGTCCTACAACTCTTCACCCGGCACGAGAAGTTCACCCCATCCAATGTTTGCTGGAAAGTTTTCTGGAAAGTTTGCTTGGGAAAAGTTTGTTTGCCATGACGAGGAATTTCAAGTAAATGGGAGGAATAAAACGCTCGTAAATTTGCGATGCAAAAAAGCTCCAGTTGCCGTGGATTGCTGGAGAGCAGGAGGATAACAGTAATTAGGGTGATTAATATGCGGACAAGTGAAGCAGCTCCGATATTCTTTTCTTTTCTTTTTTTTCCCTTTTTTTCACAGCGTGCTTTGGGGGAACTCCGACGGATCAACAGCTTTAGCGCTTACGCACTTGAAAATGGCTTTTCCACTACATGCAACCGAATGGAATTTTTAAAAGCTTGGCCAGTGTCTTGGCAAAACATTTTTATTAGAGGAGCTGGAAGTGACTGGTATGTGGGAGGCAAACTCTGTTTATGCTCAAGAAGTTTTGCTCGTGGCAACGCCGGCTCGCCTAAGATGCATCAAAGCCCACTTACCTCCCCAAAGCAGGCCAGCAATTGGCAAAAAAGGGGGTGAAAACACACTAGGATCCATCTCCATCAACACACACACACACACACACACACACACACACACACACACACACACACACACACACACACACCATTCAATTCAATTAATCAATAAATTAAATCATCTTATCATCCATCTCCATAAGCACAACGGAACAGCCCTACTGTATTGTGATTTGTCGGTCTCCAAGATTATCTACTAAAAGAGACACACACACACACACACACACACACACACACACACACACACACAAGCAGAATACAACTCTTTTATGGCCTGGAGGCTGTAAACAAACGTAACCATCCCAGACTGGGGCAGCCTCAGCAGCAGCAGCAGCAGTGAGCAGCGAGCAGCAGGGGACCCTGGGATCACTGGAGAGCCAAGAGTGGCGTCTCTGGAGACTCCCAGACGGGCCAGGCCTCGGGGCTTAAGAGACCCCTGTGGCATGAGCAGCACAGGGGGGCAAATGGGGGTAGAGGTAGGGGTGGGTGGGTATGTGTCTTACTGGGAGGAGAGAGAGAGGAAAAGAGTGCATTCTGCACTGGGGCTGAAAAAAAACCCCGCACCTCGGGGGGGTGGTTGACACCAAGCTGGCTGCGGCTAAAAGGCCCAAATTTGCCCTGGCCCTGTCACAGAGGCATGCTGGGAGTGTGGGACCTGGGCTGGGCAGCAGGGGGGAGGGGAGGGATGGTGAGGAGGATGAGGATAGGCTGGGACTGGAGCCCGCTCCCCCCTCCATCCCCCCGGCCTCCCCCCAATCTGGGCTCCGGGGCCTGGGCCACACACAAGCCCGCCGGGGCTGCTACCGGAGAGCCCAGCCAAAGGGCCGTGTCTCCGACTACACTCTGGTGACTGCGCAGATGACAGGCCAAAAGGGGGGGGTGGGAGGGTGTGTGTGTGTGTTGGGGGGGGGGGCTGAAAGTACCGTGAAACAGTTTTTCCGAGAAGAAGTGTGAACATGCTGTGTTTATGGGTGGGAAATTCTCATGAATTGGAGCGCAAGCTAAGGGACAAGAACTTGCAAATGTCTTTGCTCGCAAAGCGGGGTATAGATAGACTGCTTCAAGTTCGAGTTCGATAGCGGGTCGCACAAGGGTTCCATTTTAACATTCAACATTATTCCATGTTATGTTAACGTAGCAGACTTCTTTTTGGAAACAAAATAGCCTGAAAACGGTCAATTTCCGAGTATGTATCTACATCTCAATATCTAGATCTAAACATAATCTTTTTTTTAAAAAATAGCACGTTGAAAGGTATATCCAGAGTGGGGTCAATATGAAAGATCTTTAGTATATCTCTGTGGTGACTAGACAAACAAACGTAAGCAGGTAATGGAAAAAGCTTAGCGTTGTAAAATGGCAAGATAAACAAGGCCATCTGATGTGCATTCCAGAACAACAAGCAGATGACTAATTATCACAATTAATAGGCAGGCAAGTCAAGCTGCTCTTGACTTTGTTTTATGTGAGCGTTGTTTAGGGGGGGAATTCCAACGCACTGGTTTGAGAGGTGAGCCAAAGGTCTGGCTTCTCGACGGCACTCTGGTGACCGTGCAGATGACCGGCCAGGATGATGATCCTGAAGTGCCGTGAGAGAGTTTTTCCACAAAGTGTGAACACACACACACACACACACACACACACACACACACAGGGGGAAAACATCTTATGTGTTGCGTTGTGTTGTGTTTGCAGGGTTGCTGTTGCCATAGATATCTGGCCATAAGCACCACCTGAGCGCCTGTCGCAGCCTGGAAAGAACTGGCTAGAGCAAATAGTCGGCATACGCCCTGCACATGCACCTAAGCTTTGCACTCTCCAAAGCGGCTCTCGCTGGAGGCTACAGGAGGAACAAGAGACCAGAGACACTAAGACAGAATCGGACTTGGGAGGAAACGTGGTCCTGATCTTTCACATCTCAGACTTCGACTTGGGCCAGTCTTTCTCATGCTCGCCAGCTTCCAGTGTACATCAGGGCCTGATGTTGCTCCATTCAGCCAGATTCACATCTCCGTCATGGAGCCATCATGGAGTACTGAGCTCCGCTTCAACCCTTTCTCTCTGCTTTCACTCACAGACAACAGTGTGCAGCGTTTCCAAGTGAGGACGGCAATGGATACCAAACCCAACACTAAAAAATTAAAAGAGCATTTTATCTTACTGACTACAGATCAAAAAGAGAGTTTGATAATCAGCAACACAGCTGTTCCCGCAGACTTTCCTTTCTAGCGTTCCATATGTTCACTTAACGTAGCAGAAGTAGTTCGAAAACGAAACGGAGCGTTCTATGTTTTTGTTTACATGATTGAAACGCTCTATAGATCAGCATCAGAAGTAACCCAGACTGTCTCAGAGAGACTGCTGGCGGCCTCCATCTGTGCTGCTATCCAGCGGAGCTGCTCAGTGGGCTGTTACCTACACGGCTCCCCTGTCCCTCACAGCAACACATTCTTGAAAAGCTGAACAGCATCAACAGACAAAACAAGTCTGGCTTTCCAGGAAACTCAGTCTGGCAAGGAACTTTTGACAGGTCTTTCCACCGCGCGCCTCTCCGATGTCTCAACATCGTTTATCCACACATCTTTGGGCTTGAAACAAATCCTCACCATGAGAATTAAACAGTTTACATTCACCTTAATTCACTTAAGGGAATGCTTTTACCCACCGGCGATCTTATCAAAGTGTGTGAGCTAGAAAGTATTAGAGCGAGGTGCCGCTGACACTGGTCTCAAGGGATAAAAACCTCACTGGAAAGTGAAGAAAATGTGGATCTGGGCAATGCTGCTTGTTCCTTTTAATAAAAACATCTGCTAAACGAATATGGAGCACAAATCTTTTGCTTCACACAGCCTAACTCGTATTTGTTCCAACATTCGCTGAAGCAGCTGAATGTGATTTGAACTTCTTGGCCAGGTACATCTACTGATTAATGTTATAATTTGGGTTATGGTAAGGTACAGGTAAGGGACAAATGTATGGGAGATTTACAATCTAAAGTTTTCCATTTCTGCTGTTAAGAAACAGAGCAGCATTTTCTCAAGCATATCACTTTGGAGTTGTAGCACTTTAGAGTGCCGACTAAACACAGAGGCTCTGAGGTGCGCTGAAATTCGCAAACACAGATGAACATTTGCAAATAG
This sequence comes from Sardinella longiceps, assembly GCA_027497455.2. Taxonomy (NCBI): domain Eukaryota; kingdom Metazoa; phylum Chordata; class Actinopteri; order Clupeiformes; family Clupeidae; genus Sardinella; species Sardinella longiceps. The sequence continues at coordinate 22,474,581 of JAODXP020000018.1, read as the reverse complement.
TTTCCTGAGTCTTTTGAGCTCTTCAAGAACGTTGGCAAACACTCGCAAACGGTTTGTGAGGGCAGTTCTCTGCAAGTTGGACAAAGGTTTCTGTTGAAATGGAATGTTTACACAAAATCCAACAAATTTAACTGCCCAGAGAGAGAACATCATGCCTGTCAGTCTCAGCTGTAGTAATCCACCCCACCTCAGGTGTCGGACCACAGGGGGTTTTCATGTCAGAACTGGACAGGTCTGGCAAACATCTGCAAATCTGTCAGTCTTACCTTGGCTGCCGAGTTGGACACCCCGTGGGTAACGTTTCGGATCAGGCCGCCGACGTTGCCGTACTTGATGAGCTCGGACACACCCTCGGAGACGTCGTTAAGCAGGCCCATGGGGTTGCCCAGGAAATCCACAGAGCCCAGGATCTGAGCCGCCTGACTGATTAACTCCTGGGGACAAGAAACACCCATGCACACACACACACACACACACACACACACACACACACACACACACACACACACACACACACACACACACAGAGTCTGCTTTAATCCCTTGAAAACGACCCCAATTCAAGAAATTAGACCAATTTGACTAGACTTGGTAAGATCAAGGTAACCCTTACAACCCCTACAACAGCTTCATGTCTGATTTGCCTGAAATCTGTATAGACTACTAGGACATATGCCCACATTCAGGAGCTAAGTAACAAATTTGTTGGAATATTGGTGTGCAAAGTTGGCCTGGTTTGAATTTTCCATCCATCAATGATAACATTCAACAAAATGGGTGTCTTTGGAAAGAAACGGTTCTTAAACCCTACTTATGCACTTTTCAAGAGTTCAAAAAATGATATTGATGTATATTTATAGAAATTTAAGAATAAGAAAATATTGGTGAATGAGGCCCAATGTCTTAGGGGCAAGAGGAGGTGACGTCGGGGCTGTGAGCAGCATTCATGCTGGAGCGAGTGGAACTCAAACAGCCACAGTGCTTAAAGAAAAACAGCTGTTCTGACCCGGTGGTGGGTCTGCGAGTCGGTTATCCACCCCCCCCCCCCTCTCTCTCTCTTTCAGACACTGGGCTCACCTCTCTAAAGTGCTTCAGGATGTCGTTGATGATGATCTCCTGGGTCTCGTACGGGTGCACGCGGGTGTACGGGTACATGTTGATGATGGCGTCCTCGAACCGGATCAGAGGGATGCCCAGAGTGCCCTTCAGCGCCTGTGACAGCAGCACAACAGGAAAGTTTGTGATGGAAACTACTAGAAGCTGAAGCAGAAAAACTTCTGGCCACTGCGCCACTATAAAAACACACACAGGCTCTACGGCTCCACATATAAATGTGCTCTCCTAATAAGAGATACAAATCTAGCGGGATCAAAGGAGCTTCCGGGAGCGAGGCGGCGGCGGCACTGTGCCTTTATGGCTGCTGTTCAGCTAGAACTCACACTCAAGGGGCAAACCCAGGGCAGATTAACAATCACATCTCTCAGGAGGACTGGGCCAGAGTGGATAAAGAGATAAAATCTTTTATTTTATGAGGCTGCAGAAGGGGGGCTTAGTGTTGTAAAAAAAAAAAAGATTTAAAAAACACTGATCTTGTCACTAGCAGTATGATGAAGAGGACACATTGCATCCCCTTGTGTTAGCCAGAGGAACTGTATAGTTGCACCATGCCAGGGATAACCTGGTATACAGATGAACAACTCAGATGATCACAATTAAAGGAGAAATCTTGAGTTGAACTGTGAATTAAGTCAATAGCCCAGCAAACTGGCAGCTAATGTTAACTAAATAGAGCATAGTGAAATTCAACTGAAAGTGAGTTTCTGGGACCCTGCTTGGTTAGTATTAGTTGACAATTTGCTATTCAGACAATGCTGATCTATTTCCTAACAACAGCACTTGACAACAGCTATTGGTTGATTTATACTAGATTTCTCCTTTAAAGTGATGGTTCAGCGTCATTCAAGCATAGTCCTGGTGCATTAGATAATTAGGCAAAGATTAAAGCTGAACTCTGAGTGCTGTCTTACCTTCAGGTCTGGAGGGAGCTTGTGGGAGGTGAACACACTGAGTTTGACCTGCGGGAGACTGATCTTCAG
>JAODXP020000018.1:22467485-22469985 GCA_027497455.2 Sardinella longiceps | reverse complement strand
GATCTGTAGCAGAACACAGACCCATGGGAAAATTAAACAACAATAAAATACAAATATTAAACAACAATAAAATACAATATAAATAAAAATCTATTTCTTAACAAATTAAACAATAAAATACAATATAAATAAAAATCGATTTCTTAACATTCAAAGGCATAAAATGCCAGTGCCTGTAATCTCTGTAGTGCATAAAAATCAGCAGATCACCAGAACTTTACTGCAGTAATGATTACTGTGCCAATATTCCTTGCACAAACTACTACACAAGCAGCTACTTGAATGCTGTTTGAAATGCAGCGGCGGTGGGTTCTTACCTGCAGGACTCTGGTGGGCCCATCAGGGAGGACCTGCACGGACAGCACCCCAGAGCCAGGCCTCATCTTCTGGTTGATGAACTGCTGCTCTGGGGCTGGAGCCAGCAGGCCTGAGTCTGGGCCCAGCACCACCTCTGCACCGTCCAGCAGCCCCGCCACACCACCCTTCACCTGGAGGACACACACAGTCAGTCATACAGCATCTTATATGGACACATACTGTACTTCATCTTGTCCTCTCCAGTGTATCTAGTGCTCCAGTGTCTCAGTAGGACATCTCATTCACTTCTTCAAAACCTCTTTGAAGGAAACTGATTTAGGTCCATTTTGTCTGGTTGTGTTCAACATTTTGCTTATTGATGGGTCCAAAAAAAAAACATTTCTATCAAACTCTGAGCATCCAAGAAAATTTAAGACTTCATTGTAAATGAAACTTAATAATCCTACATTTTCTGCACACGTATATAGTTATTGTATATGTATATGTGGTGTATGCTGTGTAAGTGAATGAAGCCCGGGTTCTCACCTGCACCACCAGTCTGGGCAGGCCGCAGGTCAGCATGCCTGTGCTGAAGTGCCAAGTCTGTGTGGTGCTGCGTCTGGAGTCTGGCCTCCTCAACATGAGGGGCTCATAACTATCCCAGGAGAGAGAGAGAGAGAGAGAGAGAGAGAGAGAGAGAGAGAGAGAGAGAGAGAGAGAGAGAGAGAGAGAGAGAGAGAGAGAGAGAGAGAGAGAGAGAGAGGGGGGGGGGTGTCATAAAGAGACTATTGAGCAAAACTATTGAGTCAGCAGCAGAGTGACAGAACTGTGTTTTTGTCTGCGGTTATCAGACAAAAAGTGGAAATTAAAAGAATTAGTCATAAATTAGATGAGCAACAGAAACTCTAAACAACAGTAGCTCTTAACAACACATACTGACGTCAAATACATGTGACCCAACACATTGTGTGCTGCACTCCTTAACATTGCGTAACAAACCACTTCACTAAAACCCAAACACTGGGCACTTAAACCTCTTCTTCAAATGCTTAATCACGATTAATCATGTCTTATTTCAGTCACATCAAGAGAAAAAACAAACTCCTACAGACATAACAAGCACTCCTCAGATGATGACCTGGTGCTGACCTGTTATCTGTGACTGCAGCCAGTCCGGCGATGTCTAGGACCAGGGAGGAGTCCAGGGGACGGGGCTGCGCAGGTTTGCTCTGCGGGGGTGAGGAGCCCTCGTGGCACAGCATCCCTGTGCCAGTCATCCTCCAGAGCTGAGAGCGCTTGCCTGGCTCCTACACACACGCACACACACACACACACACACACAAATAATTAGTGTGTCAGAAGTTTTCTCGTTTCTCAGAGCTTTAAGGATATAAATCAACACGACAATAGATTTCAAAATCAAACAGAGGCACTGCAGAAATAAAACAGTGAGAGAGAGAGAGAGAGAGAGAGAGAGAGAGAGAGAGAGAGAGAGAGAGAGAGAGAGAGAGAGAGAGAGAGAGAGAGAGAGAGAGAGAGAGAGAGACCACACAAGAGACAGGTGGGTGAAAAGGATACATTGTTATTCTGAAACTGAGGCACTAGAACCAGACTGCCTCCTACACACATGCATCAAAAAGATAACACTACAATAGATTTGAAATCAAGCAGTGGCTGTAACAGACTGCAGAAATAAAACTGACAGTCAGAGAGAGAGAGAGAGAGAGAGAGAGAGAGAGAGAGAGAGAGAGAGAGAGAGAGAGAGAGAGAGAGAGAGAGAGAGAGAGAGAGAAAATACATAGTTATTCTGAATCTATAGCGCTAGAGCCAGACTGCCTATACAGCACTGTACCTTCTTCTTGAGGATGACTCTTTGTGTCTTTGGCTCCACATCCAGCACCAGCTCCGCACAGCTCACCACCCGCTTCTTCCCCACGGGCCTCTTCCCTGCATCCCTACAGTCACACATCACACAGGACACATCTGACTATCTGCTGCCACTAATTCTACTGCAGTAGTTGGATAACCTACACTTATGTTGACCCGACTTGGGTATGCTCTCTAATACATGGAGAGATGGGATATGTGATAACCCAAAAATCCTTATATGTAAACACAGACAGTTTGTAAAGAAGGGAGGAAGGGTTTTTAGAAAATTACCAAAAGAGGTAACAGGGAGCACCGATGCACTTCTGTACTCCAC
>JAODXP020000018.1:22402485-22462485 GCA_027497455.2 Sardinella longiceps | reverse complement strand
ATGTACCAACATAGTGAATGGAATGTCACACACACACAGACTTCATCTCTTAGATATACTGTAGATTAAGGAATTAATATTTTTTTGTTTGAACTTGCCAGAAGTTTCTAAAGTTGATGTAATGTGTAATCAGCTACTTTTAAATTCTACAGGGCCCAGCCCACGCTTGAATTTGCTGCACAGCGCCTGAGAACTTTAAGCCCTGTGCCAACCATATCAGTGAGCTTCAAGTTAACAATGTTGGAACTTGCCTGACCCATTTAAAACTTTTATCCTCAAATCAAGACATAAAATACCAAAATGTGCCTTTTCAGAGGGATCTTTACCCCCTCAGAGATTTCAAGTCATGTCTTTGGAACTGCTAACACCTCAGTTTCATTGCGCAGCAATCCCGCTAATGAAACTCTTGGGATGAAACGGCGAGAGCGAGAACAGACTGACTCGGCAACTTCAAAAAAATCCCCCTCAGAACTTCCGCACCTGAAGCTACGCTTGAGCTGGTCGTCGAAGTCGGCCGACTGGCACTCCCGCTTGCTGCTGCTGACCTCTCCCGGCCGCTCCACGGTGGTCCAGTGGATGGGCACCTTGCAGAAGAAGACACCCAGGCCTTTGGGTCGCGCCTGCAGCCTCCAGGAGGTCAGGTGGAGAGGGATGGCCATGGCCTGGCCGGGGAGGACAGGAGGCAGCACCACAGGCTCTGGAGGGAGGGAGGGAGAGAGAGACAGGTTACTGATGGAAGTGTTCGTGTGTGTGTGTGTGTGTGTGTCTAAGTCAATGTGTGAGTGTGTGAAGTACCAAGAGAGAAGGAGGGAAGAAAGGAGGGAGGAAGAGAGAGGGATTCAGAGAGGGAATGACTAGAAAAACAGAATTGTTGAAGAGTGGGAGAGGGATGAAGGGAGCAAGAAAGAACGACAGAGAGGAAGGTGGAGAGAAATGAGAGATGAAGTGAAGCTTGAGAAGAGGGGTGGTGGGGGGGCACAGAAGGGGAGAGAGAGAGAGGGCAAAAGAAAAACAGAAACTACAGCCACATAATCAGGTTCCCATCCTATGTGTTCTTTACCTTCAAAGTACTTCCCAGAACCATTAGTTCTAAAGCCTCTTTGTTTCCTCTCCTATATCACACTCTTCTTACATACATACAAAGACTGATCTCTCTTCCGCCCCTCTGAAAAACACATATTTCCTGCAACCCCTATACACCCGGCCCCCCCACCCCCTCCCTCTCCGGTGGAAGCTTAGAGGGACTTTCATATCCATTTCCCCAGATTCCACCTCTGCGGATTAACCGTGAGGCCGCTAACTCAGCTCACTTACAGGACCAAAGCCTGACGAGCAAGCAAGCAAGCAAGCGGAGCCTGAGGGCGCAAAAGGAGCGCAAAGCCCTTTCGACTTTCGAGGCAGTCCCGTCACGGCGGAGGTGAGGCAGGGGATGAAGTCTACAGGCTTAGCCTCCAGGGCACGGGCCAGACACCAAAGCCTTTTCCCTGGAGACGGAGCTAAGGAGACTGGAGATTGGTGATGGAGTGGAGCCTCTGGCTGAAACAGAGAGCCCTGCACTGAATCCACTGGACTGTAGTCCACTGTTGGTCCTCCCTACTCCATAATGGAGGATCAGACAGTGCAGGACTCTGTCACACACTGGCCTTCATGGAACCTAACTAGGGTTGTTTAATATCAGATGACGCCCTCCCCCTTTTTTTCTGTCATGTGATATTTATATACATATTTATATTGTTTTTTTTCCCAATAGTTATTTGTCATGGCATGCAAATTGCAAATCTATTCATTTCCTTTCATCACAAAAAGAGGAAAAAGTATTAGTATTATTCTTCTTTCTTTTTGGCATGAGATGTATATTAAACCTACTGTGTTGCACTGTACTGTGTGTTGGTTTGTGCTGTAATAAAAATGATAAATCGCATAAAAAACGACTTAACCAGAGGCAATACTTATGCAAATAAAAGTATTATAGAGATATTAAAAGAGACAATAAAAAAGCTGAAGATTTCTAACTACTTCGAAAAGCAATTAGAACTAAACTAGACTGCAATCATGCATACAAAAGTATAGTGATATTACCAGAGACAAAAAAAGAAAGAAAGAAAACAAGCTTTGAAAAGCAATTAGAAGTGAAGAACAGGTCTAGTGTGATAAGACCATGCTGTGGTGGAACACACTGCTGACTGTTTTGAACTAAAGTGCTCTCTTTGGCGTGTGTGTGTGGGTGTGTGTGTGGGGGAGTAATAATGGCGAGGCGAGCGGACTCACTGTCTGGAGCTGAGGGGCTGTCCAGACGCACCTCCATGGGGACCTCCAGGCGGTTCTTGACGGTGAGAGCAGACTGCACCGTAATGACCTTACGGGCACTGCCCTCCATGGTGATGGAGAAGACCACGCGCACAGGGGGCAGAGCCGAGAACTACACACACACACACACACACACACACACACACACACACACACATATATACAGAGAGAGAGGCAGGCAGACAGACAGACATATGCGCACACACACACACACACACACACACACACACACATACACACAGAGACAGGCAGACACACACACACACACACACACACACACACACACACACATTAATATATACAGAGAGAGAGGCAGGCAGACAGACAGACATATGCACAAACACACACACATTAATATATACAGAGAGAGAGGCAGGCAGACAGACAGACACATGTGCAAACACACACACACACACACACACACACATAAACAAGTGAGAAGGAGAACACATCCAAAATTACAGGGCGTTAGACAGCCTTGCACAAACAGTTTGATCTTGACAAGAGATGAATGGGCAGTAATGATAGAGGAGATGAATAGAGACTAATTAGCAGAAGAGAGATTGAGGGTGATAATTACACAGACATCTGCAGACCCTCTAAACCAGCACCATAAAATTACACTCATAAACACATCAAGAGCCCCATATTCAAGACAGAGGAATAAGGGAATAAGGAATAATGAGAGACTCAACAAACTGATCACACATCTAGCCCTTTTATCCTTTTACACACACACACACACACACACACACACGCACGCACGCACGCACGTTCACGCACTGAAACACACACATACACGAGCGAAGCACTGAGACAAACACACTCACACACACAAACAAACTGAAACATAGACACACACACACACACACACACACACACACATAAACATACATATATATATATACACACAAACACACACACACACACACACACACACACACACACACAAATGACTTACATAAACGTGTGGGTGTATGATGTTTGTTCTGCTGATTGGGCTGCCCACCTACAGGAGAGACAGATCAAGGCTGAATTCAGCATCTAAGCAGTAAACAGGGTTTCCCACAGCAGTTGGTAGAAGGTCAGGTTGCACAAGACTGATTCCATGTGGCATAAAGGTTATTATGGGATGCCCAGATTCATTAGGATAGGCAGTGATCGGGAGATACACACACACACTCCAACACACACACACACACACACTCACCGTGTTGGACGGGTTGTTGCGATCAGGGTTGGCGTAGCGGAAAAACACGCCGACTTTGTCCACAGAGACGGGTTTGACCTGCTCCCAGCCCCCCACACGGACCAGGAGCTGGTGCAGCTTCAGTTCATGGGTGTGCCTGGAATACAAACACACACACACACACACACACACACACACACACACACACGCACACACGGTCTAATGGTTACAGTACTGTTTTACAAAATTACCAAATAAAAACAATATAACAGGACAAACAAAACAATATAACCCGGAAAAACAAAACGCTGACACAGTGACATACACTGACATACACACAGTGGGCAGAATCGAGAACTCAGTGAAACAAACAAACGATCAAATAAACTGTAAACTACGAGACACGGACACAGACAAAAGCACGCTCACTCATTTTACAAACTCATTGGTCTGAAACTTTATAATGGCAACGCCTTGATTATCATATCCAGGAAAATCCTCAAGCTGTCAGTGGTTGTTCAATCACCTGTGTCTCAGTTTCTCTCGGGCCTCAAACTCGAAGGGGATCTCCTCCCCAGGAAGCACCTCTCTCCACTGGCTCACGTTGTGCGTGTCGTCTGTGCCGGGCCCCTGCGCCTCAGAGATGGAGTCCACGCTACCGCTGTGAGATAGCGCCACCCTGTGTTCACATCCAGAAAGCACATAGCTACTGTAACCACATCCATTAAGACACAAAAAAGTGGATGGCATTCAGCTACCGTAGACATTTCAATTTGACACAGGAATAAGGTATGGACCCTTGTGGATTCTCATGAGTTCTGGCAACGCTTCTAGAGAGAGACCGAGGGAGCCCAAGTTGATTTATATTGCAGTGTGTAGTCTGCAGGGAGTCTGCTTTTGATCCTTCTCGTGAGGTGAGGTGTCTGTGTCGTGTGCAAGGAAACTTCAAAACTCAAACTTCAAATCTTTTGATCTTCCTCCTCCTCCTCCTCCTTCTCCCAAGCGTTGTCGTTTGCATCAGAAACCACAAGTTCCATGAGCTACTTTGGGAACAGAGTCATTGCTTTTGTTCCGGGCCATTCCCCTTGTCCTGTGCATCAACAATGTGGCCAGACTAGCCACCCTTTACAAATCAAAGCCAGTGAACACACTGAATTGGATGTTACCGCTTAGCCCAAATGGATGTGGTGTGTGCCACAGATGTCAAGAGAGTAGCTGTGTGCACATCCCTCCTGTTAGGTCAGGTGCAGGACAAATGAAGTGTCGTGCAGAAGAAAGGAAAATGTCCTCAACACTGATAATACTCCCATAATTTCATTAAAAAGCAACGCTTCGAAGAAGACCATAAAGGGTCGAAACGTTGCTTTTTAATGAAATGCTCATTGATCAACCCCACATTATCAGTCATTCCCACTATAGTCCTTAAGATGCGAGTGAGTTTTCCTGACCTGGTGGGTGTGGTGGTGAGGGTGGCAAACCACATGGTGCACCCGGTGTGGTTCCTCAGGGCATAGGGGATGAAGGGCTGCCTTCTCTTAGACAGCTTGACGTCCGCTGGAAACATCCGGAGAAAATGATGCATTAGGCAACAAACACAGGCATACAGCTAGAGGTTCACATTTCACATTTTACAGACAAGCATAAGATTGGCAAGCTGCAGCATGATGATGGCAACAATGCCAGTAGTGTTAAAAGACAAATGAAACTAAGAAATGTCCATTTGCCTTTCAAACACAGCAAAAAGTGTGTTTTTATTTTCTTAACGAGTGCTCTTTCATCCAAGAATACCAGGGTTGGATTCTTTAGCACTTTGCAGCAGTGAAAGAAAACAATGTGACCAGCCATTGCATTTCTCCATGAGATATTAGTGACACAGCTGGACGTGCTTTGTGAAGCCGTTTGAATGTGTTGTGATGCCACTTGACTTGTAATAGGGAGAGTGTTAAGAGTAATGCAGAGTTTTTACTGTACATGGAACACCAATGCTTAGCTAGAGACCCGAAAGGGGCATTGCCAACAACAGCTATTAAATAAACAACAGCCGCTAACGAAACAATTTCTTAAAAACCATGAATGTGTCAGGGGGTGAGGTCAGTCAATGAGTTCATGGATTGGGAGGAAGTGACAACACAGTACACAACAACAACAAAAAGTAGCTTTAAAAAGGAAAATTAAAAGAAAACAAAAAAGATACAGCTCCAGCCTGAGGAAAGCCCAGCCTGAGCCTGAGCTTGTCCTGTCAGCCAGCACCAACCAATCACAGATGAGAGAGAGCATCTTTTAGCACCATTAGCATTAGCAGCTAGCCTACTCTGGCTAAGAACAGTACCTCTGGCATGAATCTGCTGCTCAAGGCAAGTCAAGCTGGCAGTGCTCCTAGTTCTAAGGTGGGCAAGAGGAACACCTGACAGCAGAGAGAGACTGTTAGATTGGAGGGAGTAAGAGACAGAGAAAGAGAGAGAGAGAGTCATGCAGCCTTGGATGGGGATGGATAGACAGAGAGAGAGAGAGAGAGAGAGAGAGAGAGAGAGAGAGAGAGAGAGAGAGAGAGAGAGAGAGGGGGGGGGGTATCTTGGACTGAGGGACAGGTAACATGATAGGTGAGGGGTGGGGGAAAGGCTGCAGCTATGTACACATCTAACTATGCATAACTTAAATACCTTTACTACATGTCTGTAAATAACTTTATTACATGTCTGACAGCACTGACAACAGGACCACTGACGTCATATCTATGTTACTCCCTACTGAGGTATACTAACAGTTAGGTGGTTAGTTAGGCAAGTTAGGTTAGTACAATTACAAAGTTTATCACTGTAAACACATAGTTCATGAAATTACAATTAAAAAGCAAAGAGAGACCCTAACACCTCCCATCAGTCACCCATATTTACAAATTTGCTATATTTAATCCAAACATAGGGATTAACTCAGAGAGCCACTGAAATAAAAGCATCTCCATTTCCCAGAGCTTTCCCATAACGTTCCCTCAAAGGTAAAACTTATGAGTGTCTGGGACCTGTCATGACACGTCTCCACAGGGGCTGGAGGTTTCCAGGGGCCGGCAGAGTGGGTACTTACTCTGGCCAAAGGAGGGGGGATCCACGGAGGAGCCCATCCAGGAAACAGAGGCCGAGCTCTGGGGAGCCGGCGCGTCCTCCTCCTTGCAGTAGTCTGCCAGCCAGGACGTCTTGGTGGTGCTGTACTGTTCTGTTGGGTCAAGGATGGAGGGGAGGAGGGGGGAGAGGGGATGGGGGAATGGAGAAACAAGGTTAACAGCGGAGTGAGAAAAGCGCCAGAGGCTTCATAAATATGGACTCAAACCTCCAGAGACAACAAGAGCGAGGCTGTGTGGGAGCACGGAGCGGGGGCAAGGCCCAGACACTGCGGCGGCAGGCACGCAGGCAAGTAAGCAGGTAGGCAGGCGTGCTAGAGCTCCTTACCTAGCAGGACGGAGGTGATGTTGACGTCCAGCCGCTGCTTGGCTCGCACCCCGAGCTTGAGGCGCGGGGGATGGAGACGGCCCGCCGCCTGCTGCTGCCAGGTGAGAAAGCACGGCCAGGGCTCGACGAAGGGCTCCCAGCCTACACACACACACGCACGCACACGCACACACACACGCACACACACACGCACACACACACACACACACACACACACACACACACACACACACACACAAAAAAACATTGATAGATGAGGGTAAAAGGCCATGTCAATTGCACACACACACAGAGAAACATAAACAGACACAGACACACACAGAGGGGAGAGGGCAAGAAATCAGACTAAATGTGCAGACACACCTACTGACACGCAGGCAAAACACAAACAAGAGAAAGGACAAACACACAGACATACACACACACAGAGAAATACATCACATTTCAACAGAGACAGAAAAGTAAACAGACACACAAAACACAGATCTCACTGGCACACATGAACACGCCATACACTCACTCACACACACACAGACACACACTAATGTAAACATACACGGCGACAGTAAATCATGAGAGAGTCATGAAATGTTGTGCAAAGACGTGTAATGGCAGGTCAGTGCCAAGCCTCTGTCTCCACATAAATCAAGTGGCGGTTTGGTGGTGTGGTGACGTCCCACTGTCTCCAGCTCCAGCTCCAGCTCCAACCCACCTGACAGCTCCCTGTTGTAGTAATCTCCAGCCAGGGTGAAGCTGGCATTGCCCTCCTGTGTCGAGCCGATCCTCTGCAGCACATACAGCCCTGTGGCAGAGGGGGAGAGTACCCAGAGTTAGGTCTACATCTGCATGCGCACACACACACACACACACACACACACACACACACACACACACACACACACACACACACACGCTCACACACACACGCTCACACACACACGCTCACACACACACGCTCACACACACACGCTCACACACACACGCTCACACAAACACACACACACAAACACACTCAAAAAGACACACAAACACAAACACAAACACACACACACACACAAAGGCGGGCTGTAGTGTTAGTTGGGTTAGGCCTGGTGATGAAAGAGCAGGTTGAGTGGGATGACAGTAATGGCTTTTAGGAAGCGCAAATAAAACGTCTAGTTTATTATTCCGGTTTGCATGATGTCAGAAGAATTCATTACTTCCCTCTTCAAAAACACGGACAAACATTTAAAAGAGAAATAAATAAATAAACAGACATGGTGCAGCCGTAAATCAAAGAATCTAGAGCGCTAGAATCTTTGCTGTAAATCGTCCTATTTATTCTGCTGTTGTTTTTTTCTTTTCTTTTGTAGGGTTTATACAGTTAATTTAGCAGAAGTGTGTGCACTACAGTGTCAAACTGTAGATTCGGTCTTACGTGAGAAGGTGATCTCTGCCAGTGGCACGTCACAGTCCAAGCAATCGTCGATGAAGCAGATGCAGACGCTCTCAGCCTTCACCTCGATGCCCGAGAGCGGCGGCGCTGAGTGACTGCTGGGGTCCGAGTCGGCCCGCGGCCGGCCCAGTCCAGTGCTCTCCGCGTTCTCCAGCAGCCATGTGGCAGCCTGGTCCAGCTGGCCTGTAGACACACACACACACACACACACACACACACACACACACACACACAGTTACAGAAGGCTTTCATAAAAACATGAATTTCCAAAAACAAGGGACACAAAGTCCAAATTTATCTATTTCAGTGTTTTCAGTGTATGAGTCAAGGGTGCTATTGTGAAACAGGAAGTGACCTTTGCACTGGATGAGGGCTCGTTTGCAATCCTCCTTCCTGAAGCCCAGGTCTTGAAGGCGCATCAGCTGACCCTCTGAGGAACAAGAAAAAAAAAGCAAAGACACCACAGGGTATAAGAAAGCAAGCAAATCATGACTAGGAAAAGAAAAATCTACACTATATAATATTTAGAATCAAAATGGTACAGATACCCTTAAGCATCTCCCAGATACCAAGATTAATGACCCAATTACATCTGAGAATCACATCCTTAAATTGATCAATGAGTCAATTAATCACTTAATCATTTCCTATTGACCCTCTTACCCAGCAGCATCTCTGTTTTGTGCCTGAAGGAGTCCTTTGGTTTGGCAGGAGGGTCTGTGGTGGCTGGGGTAGAGCCCGACTGGGAAGCTGGGTCGTTGGGGCTGGGGGAACCGGCTGAGGGCAGGGACTTGGCAATGGCCAAGAAGAGCTGCACATCGTTATAAGACAGACGAATGTCCAGGGCCGGGAACTGGATCTGCAGAGAGCCAAGCATAGCCTTGTTTAACATTTGTATAAAGCTATGTGAAATCACATCACCACTGCTAATTTACCAGTTATTCTATTCTTTTTGTCACAATTAGACAAAATGTCAGTGTCCTATGATGTCTGCATTTGACTAGACCAGTGTGTGTGTGTGTGTGTGTGTGTGTATTTAGGGGTGCTGGTGTGTCGAGGCCCACAGATCCCCCTCTGACCTCCAGGAGCGGGGGGAAGTCCTCGATATTGAAGGCGTCTAGTAGGCCAGAGCTGCTTTGGTAGGTGGGGCTGCCACACAACTCCATCTGCACGTTCACTGGGTCAATGATGGACAGAGCCGTCTCCTGCTCACTGCCCAGTCGACATGAGAACACCTGGAGACACACACACACACACACACACACACACACACACACACACACACACACACACACACACACACACACATTTATTTTACAGTCTCTAAACAGAATTTCTCTAAATTACAGTTTGATTAACAGGCTGGGCATGGGACATAAATCTGAAAGTACTCAAGTCTGGTTAAGACCACGTTGCACGTTATAAAAAAAAATTTTACAATAGGTATTTGATGGCTAGAGTGGAGTCACCTCAATGCCGGCTAGGCTGCCAGAGAAGGGGCGATCCAGAAAACGAGGCTTGTAGGTGAGTACAGTGGTGCCTTTCAGAATGATGGCGTTAGTGTCCAGACAGGAGGAATCTTCCACCACAACAAACTCAGTTCCTGATGAAGACAAAAATCGCATCCGATAAATCACGTTATAAATTCAAGCACAGAATTTTTAGAACTAAAAATCTAAAAATTAACGTATGCTTTCCTGCTACTGGTTACTTTTACAAATCATACTTACCAAACAAATATTCCAATTAGGGTTGTTTTACTATAATAATTCTTGCTTACTATTTAGCTTTCTGACCAGTCTTATTGTTCGTCCTTCTTAACCGTACCTGTGACATTGATCTTGACCTCTAGGTAACGGTCTTGAGTGACCGGCACAGTGGACCTTTTGGTTACCACACCGCTCTTGACCGTTTTGGGCATGACAGCACCGCTCGTCCCACTGGAGTCGCTGCCGCCACTGGGCCATCGTTGCCGTGGAGGTGCCGAGCCCTTCTCCACTGGCATGCGCAGGAAGTCCCGCACCAGCTGCAGCCAATCAAAGATGAGGAACACACGCAGGTTGTTCAGCACCACAGTGAAGCAAGACGAGTCTCGTGTTGACCTACAAAAAAAAAAGGTAAAACATCATTACAATCACACATCATATCATCGATTCTGCATATTAGCACAGATATTAAAACCTGCTAAATTAAACAGTCTAAGTCTAAAGCTCAATTCAGACTGAAGATTCGTGACAAGATGAAACGGTTTAAGAATGGAGTTGTGGCGAATGAATCGTCACAGGTTGTTGCAAGCAGTTGCAAGCCGTCGCAAAAGATTTAACATGTCAAATCGCAGTTTCAGAGTTTTAGAATGTTGCAGATTTTTAGAACGTCGCAGCCCGTCTCGCCGCGGATCTTTGGTCTGTAGGCACCTTAAGTCTCTTAAATCATTTTTTATTTTTTTGTGCAGCAATTTTGCTTCGTAACTTCTTTTGCAAATAATATAGACGCTACAATATAAGGCCTATGGATTTCCAGTTCACATGAACCACCCAGTGCGGTCTATCCTTTCGGCCCCAGTGACCAGTGTGCCCTCAGATACCTGTAGTGGAGCTCCAGCTGCAATGAGGCCCGGTTGCTGCCGGTCCTGGAGGGCTGCAGGATGCAGTCGAACACGTTGTGTTTGCCCTCGCTTGTGCTTGCGCTCGCCGTGGATCCGCTGTAGCGCGTGTCGTAGGCTAGCAGGGAGTGGGACACCAGGTTCACCGACTTGGAGCTGTTGGAGAACGTCTCAAAGAGCAGCTTGGACTTCATGAAGTCAAACCTAAGGAGAACACATAGGAGACAGAGGAGGACACACATACAGGAAATATGAAAGTTGGGCTCATCACCAGATGAACAAAAAATACCAAATTAATCAACTAACCACTTAAAGTAAAGAGAAAATTAGATGTAATAGAAAATACAAATACCCCTGCATTGTTATGATTTTTGCATTGTCTCCACATAAATGTTTGGAGTAATCCACTACACAAATAGACATGTAAAGACATCATGCAGGTTTCCCATTCAAAGAGGCAAGTGCCACTCACCTGGCTAGAGATTTCTTGTGGCCCTTGGCTTTGGGGCTGTCCAGCAGCTCCAGGCTGACGTTCATCATGTCCACCAGGAAGGACATTGTGGTGTACACGTCTCCACTCAGCACCGTCTGCTCAGCACAGAAAACATCAGAAGCAAGGGACACGTGAGAGCGATATCAAAAGGACAAAAAAAAAAAAAAAAAAAATCAAGATGAACAATATATGTAAAACTAAATGAAGCTGTAATTTAAACAATCACTCCATCTAACTGAGTGAGAACAATCTTAGTGGGTAGAACTAACTTATAACACATACAAGATAATTTCAGAAAAAAACAACATTGTCAATGTAGCTGCCTTGATGATAGAATGCATTATATTTGTAGTTAGTAGCTAGTAAGAGTGTCTTACATAGTTGCTGGGGTCCTGCAGGTTATACGGCCTCAGGAACTCCTCCACGGGTTCTCCCAGGTTGTGTTCCAGCAGGCCTCGGATCAGCTGGTAGCGCTCCAGGTCCAGAGAGCAGTGCACTGAGGACAGACTGCCGTGGATAGACATGTCTGGCACAGCATGGCTCAGCTCCCTAAGAAAAACAACAGTCCCAGCAGGAGACGGATGGAGAGAGCAAAAAGACAATGATTTTTAAAAGAGTGTTTTGACTGTTCTGCACGGTTTTAATAATTCACTGGTTTCACTAGTACCCATGTGGTGTCATCATTCTCTTATCAAAACGTTTTTCAAGTATAGAGGCAACTTTTTATTTTATTTTTTAATTCTTGCTCTTTTTTTCATGAGCTGTCTGGCCATTCCTGTGCTGTGGTTTGTATGTGTTCTTTTGGAGTAAAATTGCATCAGTGCCTTTATAAAAAAAACAAAACAAATGTTGATCACAGAAAAGAGACAATAATCCCAAACTGAGACGGTGTGTAGACAGAGTGTGGACTGGGGCACATGATGTACAAACAAAAAAACTTGTGCATGTGTCAAAGACTGAGCGACTGTGTGTGTATGTATGTATCAGTGTGAGAGTGAGTGAAAGTGAGTTAGTAAAGCGTGTGTGTGTGTGTGTGTGTGTGTGTGTGTGTGTGTGGTCGGTCGGCTGAGAAGGGGTGCTCACCTGTCCAGGTTGCGCTCCACCTTGAGGCGGAGATGGCATCTCTCCTGCAGAAGGCTGCTCCCACTGCGTCGCACAGAGAAGGAGGTGAAGAACAGGTCCGTGTCTGGCCGCTTCCCTGCGCTGTCCCATGGCTCACACGGAAGACGCTCCGCTGAGAAGATGTCCATCTCCTGCAGGTCCAGGGAGATGCAGTCCAACAGGCACACATGCTCCTCTACAGGGTGGCCACACACACACACACACACACACACACACACACACACACACACACACACACACACACACACACACACACACACACACACAGGGAGAAGGAATTTTAGCGGCATGATGACACACACCCATGTCAGTAACAGGCAAAGGGGTTAATGGAGACTGTATGATGACACACTATCACCTATGCATTGTGAATGTGTGGAAATGTTACACTATTATTATTTTTTTAATTCTTGGCATGTTAATTTCATTCATTACCAACCAAAGGTTGTCATTAGCCCTACCCTGCATTCTGACCATACTAAAATGGTTTGAAATCTCTGAATCTACAAAATTTGGATCAGTGGATGATGGCAGCTCTTTACACTGCAATGTAATCCTGTACTGTATAGCCCATACAAAGACACAAAAGAAGCAACCAGAACCAGTTCCTTAAACCCATCTACTATTAGCAGCCAGCCTGATCCTCTATTACCTTAGTATTAACACCCCAGTTAGCATTAACAAGCTCTATGGAGCAGGAGCAGGAGGAGGAGGAGGAGGAGGATTGGGGGAAGGAGGTGGAAGAAGGCTAGTGTTGTGACTCACCTGGGCTTAGGGGGACGTCTGCCTCAGGGATCCATGCTTTGGGAGGCTGCGGGCGGCCCAGGGTGAACCCTGAGCTGGGGCCTGAAGGCCCCGCTGAGCTGCTGGAGGAATTCCCCTTCTCTGAGGACTCCTCCGCGCTGGGCTTATTGGCGCCCTCTGCTGGCGAAGAGCTCTTCACACGGTCCTGCAAACAAGTAGTAGGGCATTTATTTCAGTGCAGCTGTTCACTCACTCTCACAACATTATGCAAACATTCAGTAGCATTAGCCTATCATTGCCAACATCAAAGCCAACCCAAGAGACACAAACTCAAAGCACATTTAACAATACTGATTTACATATACACACATTTTACACACAATGTATTGAAATACATTAAACAAGTCATGAAATGTGAAATATGGCAGAACATTTCAAGTGTATTGTGATACAGAGGAAATGTTAGGAAAGAAAATGTAATTGTCTGATTATCGGAGACATGCATTGGCATATGTATATGCCAATAAAAAAGTCTTTCAATGCAGTTATTAAATAAGCTGCAAAACCATCATCAACACATTAATCAGTATATTAATGCACACAATGCAGGCATTAACTTACATGTAGAGTAAAGTCATAGAAGGAGAAGCATGCAGGAAAGAGAAGAGATGATTGAAGTTTAACCCAAATCAACCAAACCCATGCTGACACACCCTGATACCCTGATACCTTATAGTATGATGGATCCTTGTATGAATTTGCATGCAAAATTAAATTCTTCACAAAACACAAAAACAACTAATATTAATTCTAACACTGACATTGACAACAGTACTACACATGGAATGACATATAGACAAAAAACAGAACTACTGTAGGCTTAAAATAAAATGATGGAGATGCAATCAAGCTGAATGCATGCTAAGAATATCCCCTAATTGGTGAGTGAATTACAAACCTCCTCCACACCACACCAGTGCAGCTGTTAGAAGGCCATGCCCCAGTCAGATTGGTAAGAGGGCCACTGCCTCCATGAAGCACTTTCCTCTTGACATCATTACATGGCTGAACAATACCAATGCCCCTTTCAGCCCTGAACCCTACACCCTCTAAGAGCCTCATCAGTGTAAATAGGGTTCATGACTGTCTGATTAATGCCAATTAAGCCTTTGATGGTGCAAGGGTTAAGGTTTAAGGGGGGTCATTTGGGATTCATTTTGTATAGTACATCAGTACAATTGCTTACAGTAACCATCCTATTTTGATACTGCTTGTCCTCCAAGCCAATGCAAACCTATTTCCTATTACTTTTTTTTTTTTAGATATTTTTATGGTCTTTTTGCCTTTAATCGGATAGGACAGTATAGAGATGGACAGGAAACAAGTGGGAGAGAGAGATGGGGTGGGATCGGGAAATGACCTCGGGTCGGACTTGAACCCGGGTCCCCGGAGTAATGGCATGGCGCTCTAGCCCACTGAGCCACGGCGCCCCTTATTTCCTAAATACTCAAGCCCAGAGAGAAAGTGCTCCATGACTGGCAGCCCCAGATGGGGTTACATGTTGTGAGGTGATGTGCTGTGTTGTGCTGTACTGTGGTGGGTATCGCAGTGGCGTGGACGGGCGGGCAGGACTCACCAGAGAGGGGAAAAAGGCATGTGCCATGGTAAGTTTCTCTACCTTGTCTCTGAGAGAGAAGGTGCCGTGGGTGCCGGCGGGCAGGAAGCAGTTGGTGACGCGCAGCTGGCCCAGGTTGGCCACGATGAGGCGGGGCGAGCGCGAGCTCTCGGGGATAAGCAGCACGGGCGCGCCCGCCTCGATGTCCAACAGCACACGCGACGCCCGCTGAGGACGCTCACGTACCTGTCAGGGAGAGACGCAGGTGAAAGGTCACAGGTAAGAAAGGTCACGGGTAAAAAGTCAGCAGGGGTCAGGGACAGGCCTGAGGGTACACTGTTTTCAACATTTATTCTTGGGCTCACTGGACTTTCAGAGGACAGCAAAGAGCAGACAGGAAATGAATGGCAGAGAGAGAGAGAGGGGTGTGTTTGTACAGTATGTGGGTTTGACAAACAGCCTCAGGATAGAATGGGCTCTAGTTTCTCCTGGGTACTGGGCTCTCTATGTGCTATCGGATGCTCCTGCCAGAACCACAATTCTGCCCAAGAGGAAGCACTTTAAGAAACAGCAGCAAGTGCATTCATATCCTTAGACAACTGATTTTCTGTCAGGTGCAGTATTCAACCACCCATTTCTTTAAAAAGCTGCTGAAGATCGTTTGTGCTTTAATATGGTTTTAGTCAAATCAAATATTAGCTCTATATTTTACTTGTCACTGTTGCTATGGCACCCTTGCTATTGTGTGAAACTTGGCTCGAAAAAAATGACACAAGTAACTGAGTAACTATAAATGTTACTTTGGTTGACTTCTAGCAAATTTATTCTGACTCAGACTTATCAGTTATCTTAAATTATTGAGCGGTGCCTTTAGCTTAATTTTCTCTGTATCCAGCAAAGACTTGCTTTTGAATAATTATTAGCATTTTCAAAATGACATGATGTATTGTTTTGGCCATCATACACCATTCGTCTTGCAGTTCATGGCAAATGAGGTGTCAAATCAAAGATAACTACCCAAAGAAGTAGATGTGTGTGTGAAAACAGTCGATAAGATCTTAGATGACAATCTCTATGATTTTACCTCAAATGGCTCAAAAAACATTTGTCCCAGAGTAAATGCAAAAAGAAGTCTCTCTTTTCTCCACCTATGGGCACACAGAGAAACTAATACCATACGAACCCAATATCTTCATAAGGATAGGAATAACAGTCTTTTAGCATAGACCTCAACACTGTGAAACTGAACTCACTGTCAGCTCATGTACAAAAGCTTCGAGAGACAAAAGGAATCAATATAGTACAACTGAGAATATGAATTACAGAAATCTAAAGCCGAGTGAACACTGTGTGCTGAGAGCTCTATCAAGAGGTGTTTAGATGAGAATCGAGAGCACTCAGCGTTGTACAGTACAGTATATCCCCATCACCAATCTGATAACAATGCAGAGAGCAAACCTGCAAGGAGCTGCTGCACAATGACTCACTAAGCAGTTTAGAGTCCGTGATAGAGGGATGTAGGATTGGGCAGCGAGAGAAGGCTGCATAAGTAGATTACCGTTGCCCTTTTGGATGCGGTCAAGTTAAAACTCAAAAGTGAAATCAAAGGGGCTTTAAGCTGTTGTAACTGGCAGCTCGTTCTGTAGGCCAGTGGCCATGAGATTAGGAGACCAGTCGGACCAGTCAAGGACACTTTCGCACATCGACTGCACAGAATCGCCCCGTCCCTCAGAGGAAATGGGAGCTGACAACTTTGCGGGTCAAACTATGCCTTCACAGCGGGTGGGGGCTATAATAAGTCTGAGCAGCACCTGGACCAGAGTTGGCTATTTTTAACTGAGAGTGCCCTGACCACTACTGTACAGGCTCTCGCTCGCTACATTAGGTAAATAATAGTCATTGAATGAATGAATAAATATACACCTGTTAGCACGGTGGTCAACAGTACAATTCAATCATATGATTTAAAATATTAGCGATTGCAGGCTTTCTTTTAGAAAAAAAAGATAGGTGATCTACAGTTGAGTAGAGAAAGCCTACAGTATATACAGTAACAATAGTCGCACAAGCCTAAACAAAGAAATTCTGACAATGGCAAATTTTTAAACTAGTTTCTGCTTCACTGATAATGAAGACAGACAAACAAGGAATGCCTTTGTGTCTGTCTGTAGGCACAGAACAAAGCTGCCCCTGTGAGAAAGGCATTACCAACATGCCTATCTGCGAGGTCACAAAAAAAAAAAACGATACTCACAGCCTGGCCCTCTACTGCGGCCCTCTGCCTGCCCAGGACGTCCTGGAGCTGGGTGAAGTGCTGGATGAAGGCCACCACCTCTGCCTGGAAGCGCTGGGTGTGAATGTACTGCACCGAGGCCATCTGGAGGGACACCTTTATGTCGCACTCCCGATTTAGGTAAGGATCAGGCTCGCCATACCTACAGGACACAAGCAATTCAGAGAGGAAAAGGAAAGGAAAAAAACAATACTCAGTTTAGACACACTCAACAGTTCAGAAAATGGGGAAAATAAATCAAAGCTTAAGAGTGCTATACAGCTTGATGGGGCATATCATCTCCACAACTGCCAAATTAAGCAGGCCTGAAAATAGTGTGCAAAGAAATACCTAAACAAACACAAATAGTGGAACAATAATATGTTCTGCTTCTACAAGACAGAACAACACAGTAGCTATTCTGGATTTACTGGGGAAGCAATTCTCAGGAACTCTATTTAATTCCCCATTAAGATAATGGACTCTGGCACAAGGAAATGGAAAGGACAGTAAGTAGGTACTTGTGTATGTTGAAGACGAGCGCTTCTCCGCCCCGTGTAGTGAATCGCTCCCTGTAGAGATCTCCATGAGGGGTTAAATCACTGAGAGACAAGCTGCCCAGACTGCCCTGCAGGGACAGATCCCCATCTGTAGGGCACACAACACATTCCATTCAAATCAGTGAGAACATAGCCCATCACACACACACACACACACACACACACACACACACACACACACACACACACACACACACACACACACAATATAAAAATGCTGAACTATGGTAATGTTATTTAGCAGATATTTCCATCCAAAAGTTTACAAGATTAGGCTTCCTTTTGTCTGCTAAGTATCAAAGCCCTAAGCATCATAAGAATATCATAATCATAATCAATAAATACTAACCAATCATTTCCATGTGAGTGAACAACTTGGAGACACTGGCTTTTGCAAGTTCTGTTGTCTTCTTATTGAGTACAAGAGACAAGGCATGGACCTGTCCAGAAACACACAGAAGAACAATGAACAAAATGAATGTGAGCTTCCAAATCATGACCATTAAGAATTTATTTATTTATGTTTTGACTACAGAAGAAAATATAGCTACCTTGAGATCGAGCTTAGTGTTAACCTTGTCCTCCAGCTCTTCCTCAGTAATCTCGGGGTAGATATCCGTCAGGTCAGCTGGAGAGTCATTCCCTAAAGGATGCCCTGGCATGGGCTGGGGAGAGTTGGCCGGCACTCTCACGGCGTGGTTGTTGGCTGTGGATCCAATGCCAAAGAAGTCCAAGATCACTACCCAGGTCTGCAGGGTGATGAGAACGTCCAGGCAGTTGAAATCGACGTCTATGCTACGCCCGATGCTCCCATAACGGCTCTGGAATTCTGGGTGACGCTTGTCCACCATTAGCACGTTGATGTGCACCAGCGACTCATCAAAATCTGGTGGCGGGTGAGGAGAAGGGGTGTTCCGCGAGGGTGAGGGTGGGGGTGTGCTGGGGCAGGCAGGGTCCTTCTTCTTCCGAGCGGCGGGCGAAGGAACACTGGTGTGCCTCTGGTAAAACTGGAAGACGTTTTGTGCCTCCTCCATGTGGGCTGGCAGGGAGCGAGGCATCTCGGGGTACAGTGCGTTTGACGAGGAGGGGCAGGACTGGGAGAGGTACTCCTTGGGGGTGAAGGTGGAAGGTTTGGGGGCACCTCGGGACACAATGAGGTGCTTGTGCTTGGATTCGGGGTTCTGCTCCAGCAAGTCCTCCATGAGCAAGGAGCGCAGAGCCAGCTGGACTGAGAGCACGTGGGGATGGTCTTTGGTGAAGTCCCCCTCCAGGTCCTGGAATTTTAGGCTGACCAAACCTTGGGAGCCTTGGGTGAGGTCAGCACTGAGCTGTACCTGAAGCTCAGCCACACGGAAGGTGGCCCTCACCTGGGTGAATGGAGGGGGCTGCAGAGGAGGACTATGAGTCTGGAGGGGGAGAGGGGTAGAGAGGGAGGAGGAGAGAGAGGAGTAGGACAAGTTGAGGTGGGGAGGGTCACGTGCAAATAGCCCCCCCTGTGGATCTGGGAAGCGGTGCGGCTTAGTGGAAGATGGGGTGGGAGGGGGTGGGGTTGGTGGTTGGCTTGGTGTTGCCCGCTGGTCCTCGATGAGAGAGAGGTTATCCAGAGTCTGGAGGACCTGCTCATAGACAGGCTTGCACAGACAAACCTGCAGAAGAACAAAGACAGAACACAAATTGAAAGGAAAATATTTACCAAAATTATTTATTTTAAATCATAACACAATCATGCTAAACTGATTAAAGAGCTCCCAGAAACAACCATACCTGTACAGCATTGACAAACTTGCCCTCCACCCTGAGTAATCCAGTGCTGTGAAATGAATCATCACATGACAGATAGGTGAACTGGCTGTCTTCGTCTAAGGGGACTTTCTCCAGGGTGAACTGTATGGTGGTGTCTTTCAGAATATGGAATGCTGAGGGAAGGTAAAAACAAAAAATAATTAAAGCCATTACATCAAAAGTTTAAGTTTATTAAATCTGTGAAGTGCATAGTTTGGGATCACTGTCAACCTACTTTATTCCTAAACATTATTAATCACATATTGCAATCCCTTGCAAATCAACAACCAAACAATAAACAAACAAACTGAGGTAAGTTGGGTAGTGTAGGTTCACGGTCAACCAACCTTATTCTCTCACATTATCAATGGCATATCGCAATCTCTTGCAAATCAACAACCCAACAATCAACAAACAAATGAGGTAATGATTAAAGAAACTCACCCTTTCCCCTACTCAGTGACTCAAAAAAGTCATGCCGAGTGAACTGAGGTTCATCCTGATTGAGGCTTTCATTATGTGACGGTGAAAAGCTTGAGTTGGAGCTGATATCACTTCGCATTCCCTTTCGTTGTTGCACCAGGTGACAGGTGTTGAGCGAGTACAGCCTTATGTCCTTCACTTCGACCTGTAACCGTTCCCCTTCTGAGTCTTGCCCTGCTATGAAATTCTGTATAGTTATACTCCCAAGATGACCCACAAGAAGTTCTGAGTGACCAGGCTTTCTGGGAATGGACACGACAGGTGACTCAATGCTAATGTTTAAAGTTAGCTTCACCAGAAAAGAATCCAAGCTTGGCTCTTCCTCTGGCATGGTGAGATCTTCCTCATCGTCAAACGGGTCAATCTGCCAGTTACTCTGACTTTGTGTTCTGGATCTCCTCGACGGAGTTTCAAAGAGAGACACCATTCCACTGTACTCTGCAGTTTTGTTAGCGAGCACCGTGGACACTTTTGAGGCAGCGGTCTTCAGCATGGAGCGGAAGTTGTCCTCCACCTCATTGGCTGACAGGCTTAGCTCTTTCAGGAATTTAGCTGAGTGGTTATAGTGCAAGGAGGCCATCTGGAGCTGTAAGGAGCACTCCCCTTGAGACCTCTCCAGAAGACGGAAATTCAGAGCTTCCGATGGGGCCATTCCTGCATGAGGGAAGAAAGCCATATTCTCCGAAGAAGGAATCTCTTCTATATTCCCAATACTGACCACAAACTGGCCTCTACCACCTTCCTGAGTTAGGTCCACCAGTTGGATGCACCCTAGGGAGCCGTTGATATCCAATCGGCTTCCCATGGAAACGTTGACCTTAGTTCCATTGATACTGGCAGTGGCGATTTTCATGCCTTTCTTCTCTCCACCCAGAACGGTACCTGTAGCGACTGTCCGTAGCAGCAAGAGGTTCAATCTGTGAATCTCCACAGTAAACTCTTTGTTTTGCTCATAGGTGGACTGAAAGGTTTCGTCTTGGCCCTCTCCGTTAGGCAGTGGCGATACTTGTTGTGTCGAGGGCGAACATGTGCTTTCTTCCTTTGGGAATGACTGCTGAAGGAACTTGAGCAATTCCACCATGGTTTCTGGATTGAGGATGATGTCCAAGTTGTTCACCTGCATGGTGGTCACCTGAAGGGAGCTGTCCAGGTTCATTGAGGGGCAGTCTGAACTAACAAACTGGTACTCCAGTTTAATGAGTGCCTCCTGGTCCTTGAGAAAGGAACTCAGAGGGGAAACCTTATCGAAAGGCAATCCCGATGTCTCCCGATGGAGGTCAGAAGGCTCGGGAGACCTTCCATCGGGAGAGACGGGGGACGTCGGCTGGCTCTCTCGTAGACTACCTGTAGGCACGTCAAAACTGAGGTGCTTGTGGGAGGCCACCAGAAGGTCAAAGTCTGACCCGTACGTCTGCAGGGTGTCCACTAGAAGGAGCCCGTGTACTGTGAGGGACACCTCAGCATCATAAGGCCGCTTTACGAAATGAGCGTTCGTGCCGAAGACTTTGAGCACAGAGATATATCGCCCGCCACTCTCAACACCCAGTTGCATGTAGTTGATATTGAACTCTGCTAAAAGGAGTCTGGACTCCACCAGGACTTCCCTCGTATGCTGCTCCAGGGTCATTACACTCTGTGTGAGGTTTTTGGCAGAGCCCTGCAGTTTCCACTGGCTGTCTTCCCTCTGAAAGATTTTCTCGTGGCGCAGTGTCAAAGGGTCGGGAGACTTGAGGCCCTCTCCCTTGCTGTCGCCCTTCTCCTCCTCTGTCGTGCTGCCCAGACGGGTGAGGCAGCTCCTCAGTGCCGTCATCTTCTCCAGGTTGATGTGCACCTTGAGGTCGGGCAGGGTGCCTGAGAGGACAGCCCCAGGCAACTGAGGGTCTGAAGTGTAGCGGAGCCTCTGCTCCAGCTGTAACAGCACGTTGAATTTCTCCACCACGTGGGTGGGGCCAACTTCATTCTCCTGCAGGTGCTTCCAGTTGTCCTTGTAGCGGCCCACCATGATCTGAAGGTCTTTGAAGGACAAAGAGTACTTCTCATACAGGTTCCTGCTGTAGGCATGGGCAGCTTCGGGTGAAGAGAGACTAGGCAGTTCAGGGCTCTTGATGCGGTCTTTGAACTCGGCTTCTGGTTCTGGTGGTGGTGACTCTGGTGGTGTTGCTAGCGGTGTTTGGTACTCTTCGTCACTCAGGTCATCTCCCTCCGACTGTGCAGTCTTCACTTTCGGCTTTGAGTCATCTGTTAGGAGCAAAAAAAAGGAAACGTAAACCTTAGGCTGAGGAAATGAAATTGCAGTTGCACAGCATAAACAGTGTCTCATGACATCACCACATCACGTAGGGATGACCACATACCTTGTGAATTTGTGAGAAGGATGCGACCAAGATCGACAACCACCAGCATGGGGTCACCTGATTGAAAGTCGTCTGGAAAGATCACTTGTGGAGCACATATATCCAGTTTCATTGTCCATCGCTTGCCGTTCTCCTGTAGGGCAAACATTAGAGCAAAACAAATAAGCAAGAGGCTGAGTTGTTCTTCATGCTCATACTCTTATTTCACACAAATATTTATGTTTGGTGTCTCTACGTACAATGAACTCTCCAACAAGGAGCTGATCGATAGTCTGCCTTATTTCTGCTTTGGTTTGCATCTTCAGCTTGTTGTACTGTCTCCTGGCAGCCTCTGCTACTCTCAGCTCCAACTCAGACTGGTATCCAAAGCCTGAGCCAAAAACAATAATAAGCACAGTCTTTACCTCGGCCAAGACTAGAAATAGACATCAATACAAAGGGTATGGTTTTAATGTGGGACATAATTATAACGTACCTGAGGTGTGAACCCTGCCCTTGTAGAAAAAGTCGGCCACCTTTTTAATGGCCTGGGGGTTGTAAATGATGTTTAGAGGGCTGGTGTTCACCTCCAACCGCCTCTCATATTTACTTCTGACGGGGTTGCGCTCATAGATCATCTCAAAGACAGGGGGAGCAGAGGACTCCACGCTGGGGGCTATGAGGAACGGCAAGAAACAAGACATGATGAACTGTATGGCCCAGATTTATTTTTTGCCCCAAATAATCCCAAATATATAAGCAAAAATATAAGCCTGTGGCCTGTGACAAGAAACCCAAACGCATACAAGGTAAAATATTAATATGAGAGATACTCATTTTTCTCCAGAAGCACTAACCTGAATCTGTACTTGAAGGCTGTCCAAATGGTTGATTGATGGCCACAACAACCTTATCCTTGAAGAGAAACAACCATCCATCCAAACAGAAGACATTTTGAGAAGCCACATCCATTTAAAAAAGGTATAAAATAGTTTATGTGAGGTAGTACAATACTACCTACAGTTAAGGCATGTGACATTAAACAGTGATATTGTTTGCATAGTAATAGAAAGACGCTTACTGTTTTGGGGGAGACTAGGACAGGGAAGATTGTGCCATGAGTGGTTAAGTCTCTCAAAAACAGGCCTCCCAGTTTGACAGACAGCAAGGAAGACTCTGAACGGGGAAGGGACTCCACACAGATCTTGACACCTGCGAAAACAAACCACACAGCTCAAATTCACAACCCTACAACAATCAAAGAGCATGACTCGAGCATAATAACACACTACAATACCTGAAAATTCCAGCTGAATGACGCCACTCTCTTTAGATGACACGGCGGTCTTCTCTTGATGTAAGAGAGTCACAGATGCCTTCTCCAGCAAAAAGTCTAGCTGGGCAAAGAGATGATCCCTCCTTGTGAACGTGTTGAGAGTTTGGGAATCTTCCAGTGGGTCAAACAGTTCATCCGGATCAGCTGCAAAAGTAACAGAAATTTAATTTCCACAGAACATGTATTGTTGACAAAAATCAGTGTTCTTCAGGACTCCTTCAGGAAGTGACAGAGTGTATGTAATGGCAAGTATGCATTCTAAAAAGCTTTCCAAACATATAGTCAACAATTCCTAATTCATTCACCCATTAAAAGGAACTGCTGGCAAGTCACCACCTGTCTCCATCTTTATCAAAAGGACTACTATTTCTAACACTAGTGCAACTTCTTGAAATCCTTGGAAAATGCTTGATTTAAGCTCTACCAACTGAGCTAGACAGACGTACAGCAGACATCATAAATTAACCAGAGCTACCATTAAACAGGCTGACCTAGAATATCCCATGAGCCAGGGCCTGGCAGAAGGTCATCTGGAGCCATTCCCTGGCCGTCGGGCCCTCTCTCCGGGCCCTGTGAGTCTCCGTACCAGCCTCCCCAGCCAGGGAACCAGGACTGTAGATACTGGATCATCCCTGAACTTCCACTCTTGGGTATGGAGGCCGTCGGGGACGAGTGGCCCGGATCCGAGATGGGCTCTCTTAAACTCTGTTTTGAACAGGGCCGAGGAATGGAGGTGGAAATAAAAAGAGAATGTATTTAATAAATATTCAATACACCATCTGGGACAATTACTCATCTACTGTTCATTACATTTGCTTTCGGTTTGGGAACTGCATCTGGTAGAACTGCATCAGAAGACTTTTTTCCCATCCACCTAATGATCTGTCTAATGATCTGCAGCAGTATCTTTCTCCCCTGACCATTAACTATACAGACAGTTCCACTCTGAGAGTCAAACTGAACTGTAAGTGTTCTTTACTTTTCCCACAGAACAGTTTCCACAATATGTGGCTTGTGGCAATGCAAATGCTGTGGTTGCATAAAAGGCACGACTGTATATTTTCACATCATCAGGTTGACTGAGAATAACAATCACCCTTTTTATTGTTAGAGGTACGCAAACCCATGCCAACAGGAGCACTACTTGAGGATGTTTTCTGTGATTGTTGGACAGCGCGCACTCAGTGGCACCTCAAAGCTGTCTGAGGCCTTAAGGCCGGTTATGCTAATTCTCTCTTAAGTAATGCTTGGCTTGCCTCTGCAATCTCCTCCTGCTTACGGAACCGGTCGTGGACAATCTCTCTCAGGCTCTGGAGCTCCTCCAGGGTCTGTTCCTCTTCTATCCGGTCCAGATCATCCTGGACAAAGAATAAAATACACATGAATATGAAATCTAAAAATATATTATATAATATATATATAATATAGTGCTGGCAAAATTAACTGATTAATCATGTGATTAATCAAAAAAAAATTAACTCGGATTAAAAAAATTAACTCAGATTAATCTTGATGGATATGGTTCCACTTTCATGGCATGTATTATGTTCAATTTCAGATAGAAAATGGCTCTGCTATCAAATCAAACTATACAAAGATTATGGCCAAGCTCCTGACTCTCCAACAGCATGTTTGGGGGATCCTTGGGGGTAGGGACAGGTGTGAATTGTCCCATTTGAGACGAACAAAGCCAACTATTTAGTACCCGGGCCTTTACAGGGCAAAATAAGTATCCAACATACCCTAGCATCCAACTTCTTACTGGAGTAAATGAGTTGCGATTAAAAGTGATTAATCACGATTAATCATTGAAAAATGTTGTGATTAATCAGATTAATTTTTTTAATCGTTTGACAGCACTAAAATAATATTATATATAATATAGAAACGTTCCTTCCAGCCCATAACACAAATTTCTATGATTAAATGTACATGTGTCTAAGAACACATAAAACCCACATTGCAAAAATATGTTTCTAATATTTTATTTTGGTTTGAGACCTGATCCACCTGCCATGAGAGGTGTGAAATCCCCCCCCGGAGGCAAGCGAGTGTG
The DNA here is from genome assembly GCA_027497455.2 of Sardinella longiceps. NCBI lineage: Eukaryota > Metazoa > Chordata > Actinopteri > Clupeiformes > Clupeidae > Sardinella > Sardinella longiceps. The sequence continues at coordinate 22,436,713 of JAODXP020000018.1, read as the reverse complement.
TTTGGGAGTGATTGCTCCTACTGTACCTCCTGCTGTGGGCTCAGAAGGAGGCCTTTAAGCCGCTGGACATAGAGGCTGGTGTAGAGCTGGGCGTCCCGTGCCCTCTGCAGAGCAAAGTCCCAGTTATGGCGCCGCCTCTGCTCTCGGATGGTGCTCAGGTTGGCGTTGATGGCAAACATCCACCACTGCCGGCAGCTGGGATGACAAGAGAGAGGTGAAAAACTTCTGGTGAGGATTGAGGCAGTTTACAGACAACGTGCAGTGGTGTGCCGTAGCACAAATAGGGTCTGTTGGTTTGTCTTACACTGCATCTTAACTGCAAATGATGCGACTGTATGCAAGCAGCAAAATCAGTTTGATTTCTTTGTTTTTAATGGGATTATCCTAACTGGATGCCATGCGATGCAGTACTGTGTGACGCAGTGTGGTGCAACTTTTTAGCAAAACTTTTGATGCGCTGTCCATTCCTATTTCTGTAATCTCTCTGTACAGAATGGCATATTTAACAGACTCAATGCAGACAGGGAACACTTAATGCTACACAACAACCTGGCAGTCACTTATAGTTAAGACATGTCATTACTCCTTCACAATAGTCACTGCAGAGAGATTAACTCTTTATACAGACATTACATTAAATTAGATCTCTCTCAAATGGAATGGAACAGCTGGACTGCTGACATTTCTATTCCACAATCCAAAGCAATAAAACAGACTCACTTTCCTGTGATGGGGACTTTGGGTCTCCACTTGCGAAATAGCATTTCCCTCTCCCTGCGGTCCAGCTCTTTGAGGAAGGCCATGATCTGTTGATACTGGACCTATGGTTGAGGTGGACAGAATATTTCAGCACTCTCCACATTTTTAAAGTAACATTCAGATACACTTAGTACTGTAAGCAAAGCCTGCTTTAAACAATTAAGCCATTAATCAATTCCCTCTGTTAGGTGCTGTACTGTACCTGGGACAACTTCAGTGCCAGGGGCTCCAGCTGCACTTGTCCGTGAATGCGAGGGGTGTTGCGCGAGCGCAGCGGCTCTTTGGACGCATTCCTCCGCACCAGCACGGAGGCACACACCGGCTCAAAGATGTACTGGTGCTCGCGGCTCTGCATGCATTTGGTCATGGTCTCCTGTCCATTGAAACACAGAGTATATCACAACAACAGTTATATCGCAGTCATAATCACAGTCATAATCATTATCAAACCAAGAGTTACAAACAAGTCTTTGCATGCATGCAGTCTGATATTTTCAGGAAAGACTAAAATTGGAAAGTTTTACATGTTAAGAATTACAAACATTTAATAAGGGAGGACTGCACAGCTACTGTCAATCTAAACAATTAGTTCTAAATAGTATAGTCAATGTATGTACATCATGATACACTTTTTGATTAAGGGATGGGCTGTTTCTCTGAGAAATCAAACAAATCACATGACGTCAGAAAACAAAACAGTTTTTTGTGAGTACAGATGCATACTTGGATCTCAGTAGCAGGAAGGTCACCCAGCATGGTGCTACTGGTGTCCCAGTAGACGCTGAACTCCTCAATCTCCAGTTGCTTCTGTCGCATGTGCTTCTGAGCCTGTTGACAGCATTTCATTAACATTGAAAGCAATACATTAGAAAGGTTGGAGTTCATGCATGCAGAGTTTCATAATGCACATTCATTTTGGAGCAAGACTGATAGCTCACCGGTTCTTTGGTCGAGTTCTGTGCCGAGACATTCTTGATGCATACTCCAAAAGCAAATGGCTTCTCAGGGTTGGAGTAGTTATCTTCAAATCTTAGATGAACACCTTGAATGTTCAGCTTAAAAAAAATAAATGAAGTTTGTCAGTAATATAGCAGAGCAACTTTAGTCATGCCACACACTTCACCGTCTACACAGAGTATACCCACTACGAAGACCAAAGATTTTGCTTTTCATGACAATTTAAGAAAAACATTTGGCTGTCCTGTAGACATAAGGAGTTTCTGGGTCATGGATCATCAGCTCCGCTGGCTAAAAATGTAGTGTTGTGCGGTGGATTCTGTGTCATCTGTGTGGGTCAGTATTTCTCGAGGGAATTTGGGGATTATATCCTAATGCTTTTTTTTTTCAAACAATAAATCCCAAATAAAATGACTTATAAAAACAGCATTTAAAAGATTTCTGAAGATAAACTCCAAGCTGTAAACACTGTAATACACAAGTGAATACATAATCTATCTTGCTGTAAATCCATAACTTACCTCGATATTTTCAACTATTCTGGTGACCACTGAAGCAGTAACAGAGTACCAGTACGACTCCCCTCTCTGCTCACATTCACTCTGCATCAAAGAACAGATTGAAAACAGTCTCAGATGAAAGAACACATTCACAACAGTCTCAGGTGAATTAATGAGGCCCTTTAACTCATTTTTAATCATTCTTTAGCTAATTTTTAAACTCATTTTTAACTCATTCACCTTAATATGCCACATACAATAGCAAAATATGTGCGCTGAGAGGAGATATGTAGCATTATTAAAGAATTAATCATTTTACCACAAGCAGCATCAATCATACTTGTGGTAATACAGCACCGTTATAATTCCCAAGATGTATTATGACAACAGTGAGGTAAATCTCCCTGTCAGAAAACATCAGGGCTGGACAGCCAAAACACATACAGCCATTTTATTTTTCCTGTATGCTTTTCAGCTGACGGGTTGAGCCAGTTTTCCTCCCACCTTCCACTTGTCCTCCAGTGCCTTGAGCAGCTGTTTCTTGCGCTCCTGCTCCGCCTCCCTCTCCTGCTCCTCGTCAAATTCCTGGGGGCGGGCGGGCCCAATAATCAGGTTCAGCTGCGACATGGAGATGACCCATGGTTCACTGTGTGGCCGGTAGAATGGGATCTGCAAGGTGATCTTCCCAATGAAGCCTACCACAAACACAGAGCATACTGATGAGAAAAATGTGGTATGCAATGCCCTGGTGATTATCTGTGCCAAATAGAAATCAGTAGCATAACACACATGAAATAGGGCAAAACAAGAGCAGCATTTTTTGTGTCACCAGACAAGTATATCTACATTTCACTTTTACTGCACCTACTGTACACAGACATTGATGCTTCATGGCTGAAGTCAACTAATCTTCACACCATGATTGCATTAGTTAATCATATGGAAATCATAGACTGGAATAAGTAGCAGCAATTCTGTAAGCTTTGGACACTCACTAGACCTAGGATTTCAAAAGAAATTGCACAACCTTGGATAATAATTACAGTAGAAATGCTGAAAATGATGATAATTATCTGATTCTAACATACATATCCATATACCATAACTACTACGGACAAGACAATAGGAAAGTAAACCACACAGACCTGCTTTGACCTCAAAGGGCAAATCAAACCCTCTCAGAGCATCCTTCCGCAAGGGCAGATTCTCCAACTCCACCGCCCCTGCAGACAGCAATATCACAGTGAGAATCAGCATAATAACACCGCAGCTTGAAAGAACACTACTGATCAAGTTCCACTCTTTAGACTAGACTGTGTAGTGTGTGTGCCTTGGTACTGTATGTTTGATGTCTTAATGCTACTGGAAATCTTAATTTCCTTTGGGATAACATATAGTATCTCTATCTCTAGACACCATAACATTACCTTTCAGAAGGGCGATGGAGAGCTGATCTGTGTTCAAGTTACTGACATACTTGCCAAGGTATGTATTCAGTACCCAGGCAACAAGTCCCTCCAACATTATGAGTTGTTTGGAGGGGGGAAAGTTAGGGAGTTGGGGGGGTCAGCGTTCACACCATGAGTCTGGAGTCTAAATTGAGCAACACAAACAGCAAGCAAAAAAACGTTACGGTTATAGAAATAGATATAGAAAAAACAATAGGAAAAGCCATACGCTTGGATTGTCCGGTAGTTGCACAACATTACACATGAGAACTCGCTGGCAACAGGGTGCAATGTACACAAACACTTTCTAAAGCAAGTAACAACGCACTACACGTTAGCATGAACATAAGAATGCTCTCTTTCCGGCTGCGGTCCATTCAGATCCCACAATATAAAAACAGGGAGACAACCGACGGCAACACTTCTTTAAAGAGATCGAAACCGCAAATTAGTTAGGTTAAGCTTTAAGACAGCTTGAATTTGAGACTCTAAACTGCAGCTAGCTGCGCAGCTAAGCTAATGTTATGTTACTTGAACTTACCATGGATAGCTAGCCAAGAAAAAAAAATATTGTGACAGTAACGCTGTGTTTACATGGTTTATACGTAGAGCTGCGATCAGACTAACAAGGAGTACCAGAAACAAGTTATAAATAAATAAACAATTCCTTGTTTGTGGTCATCTCGAAAATGAAACATGACTTTCAGTTACTCGTGAGCTAGCAATGCTAGCAACTAACGTTACATGGTGCAACACTGGGTAACGTTAGCCAAATTAGCTGGACAAGGAGAGCGTGAAATATTTTGTGAGAGCCAATGTTTCACAAAATGTCGTTACTGAAAACTTCGTGTCCTGAAATGTTCAGTGCTTTCTAAAAGTTGTAAGACTAGTCTAGAGTCATGTGACGCTTAACTCGATGAGAGTTTCGCTAGCTCAGATATCTGACGTTAAGCAGCACTGTCCTGTCACTGAGAAATACTAACGTTGGCAAAGAATTAACACATGTGATAACTTACCATTTTGTTGCATACATCAATCTGTCTTTTAGTCGTTCTGATAATTCAGTTCCATTTTAAAACACACCCCAGCCAACCTGCTAGATGACAACTGAAAGTGTCCTTGTCAACAAAATAAAAGCAGTAACTTCAGCTTGGATTGTTATTCAGAACTTAACGTTAACATAATAGTCCCCGTTGCTGACTTTAGTGTCGCAGAGTTCTCCCCATCAATAGCATCAAAGCACAACAGTTCAAAAAACAAAAGTCGTTGTCAAAATGGCATTGTGGCGGCTGGAATGCACAATGCACTGGAGACAAGGTTGTGACTGGGTAGATAACGTCAACGTGAGATGGCTAGCTAGCTTTTGGCAGCTCCCAGGATAGCGCAACTGTGCTAGCTAGTACTGTGTGTACTTCTGAAACTCACTGGCACAGCTAACTGTCTTACTAATCTGACAGGCTAACGATGCAAGAAATTATACTGAACAATGTGGTCTCTTTCGCTACTCCACAGATCTGTCAACGATAAAATTACAAAAAAATATTTCCTTGTCAGTTTGAGACTGCTCGCTTTCTCTCTATACTCCAAAGTCACACATAAATAATAAGACAACGCTTCCTGATATGACAGCAGTTCCAACAGTGTTTTTCCTGTCACGTGACAAAAACATAGCCAGCAGTCAAGCATGAAATTCTGAACACTGCGGACATCTAGCGTCTGGATGTCAGATTGATACAGTTTAAATAGGTCAAATCTGGATAGCCACATTTACGAATTCCACTGAAGAAACGTCGCTGGATTTGTTTAGAAAGGTACAAAATTACGCCTACAATGTTAATAGAAAAGACAAAGACAACGGCTCACATCTTGCAATCTCAGTAACAATCGCATGGGGGCACATTTGCTCCTGATAAGAGAGTTCAGAACCGCAGGTCTATCTGTAAGACTGAATAGGCTCCTCTTTCCAAGTAGGGCAGCCTAATCTAAAATGATAGTGTGATATTGTTTGGTAAATTAAGGTAAGCTTCGGTTTAATCCTTTAATTGTTGTTTGTTTTTAGGAATAGATAGAGCATCAATGTTTACAACTGTTGCATTGCACACAGAATAGGGGTCTAATAGGCCTAATAAAATAGTTAGTGAGGTTCAGTAGGCCTGTCCAGTCTTTTCGTTCTTCCATAAGTTAGTCTATAGCCAACTCTACATGTTTAACAGTACCTAATTTTTCATTTGAATAGACTTGATAAAAAATATTTGCTAAAATGCTGTATTGCCTACATCAGGGTTTCTCAAAGTTTTGGATACGTGAGGGCCAATTTAGGGACCCAACATTGAACTGAGGGCCGCCAAAGGGGCAGGGGGAGAAAAAAAAAAAAAAATCCTATTTGTAATCATATAATGACCTTTATTGTAATAAATTAATGCCTATAGATGCCACTAAACACCACTAAATGGAGATTAATTATTTCAAAGCAATGTGCAGTTTTACCGGTTTTACAGATATTAGCCTATGATATGTCATCGCAGGCCGCCAGGAAATGTTTCTGCGGGCCGCACTTTCAGAAGCTATGATCTGCACATAGTGATTGAATGGCATTGATAGTTGCTCAATATTCAGTAGTAGGCCTACAACAAAACCTTCTTAGCTATCATGACACTACTTGTAATAACAGTCTTAACACTCTTTGTTTATCTTTACTTTCCATTCACTATAATGTCTCAGTCTTTTGGTCTTGTTATGCGCTAAAGCCCTCATCTCTAATTACAGAACTGGGCTGATCCCACAAGTTCATCAGCTCTTCTAAATGTACTGGATGGATGCAGTAATCCACCCAGACCCCACTAAGTAATCCCTGGTCCATCACAGGCCTGCTGTAGGGTAAAAAGGGCTGCTGAACTCTCCTCACGCATGCTCTCTCACTCTCTCTCTCTCTCTTTCCCTCTCTCTCTCTCTCACACACGCACATACACACACACTTCAGCTACTCACTCACTCACATGGCTAGCAGACAATGTGTCTGTCTATGTCCGCTACGTATCTTTGGGAGTTATCTCCCAGCTCTACAGCGTGGCACACGGCGCAGAGCAGCTCATTTCAATAATCCGGCCAGATGTGGATGTCCACACCCCCTGGCTGGTCTTGTGCCATGCCATAATCCAGTGCATGTCCACAGTGGCGAAGACGGCCATCTGTTCCAGCTCACAGCTCTACAAACCTCCACATCTGCTCATCACAATGGATGTGGGGGGTTGTTATGATGTGTCTGTTGGTTCTCTCTCTCTCTCTCTCTCTCTCTCTCTCTCTCTCTCTCTCTCTCTCTCTCTCTCTCTCTCTCCCTCCCTCTCTCTCTGTCCCTCCCCCTCTCTCTCTCTCTCTCTCTCACACACACACACACACACACACACACACACACTAATACCCCCAAAATATACACACCCATCATCTCTCTTTGAGTATCTCATAATATCACTAAATGTGATGTTACAATATTATACCATTGCAGTGCCTCACATTGGTCAGCTGCATTAAAGTGCTTTGGCACAAGTAAGTAGCAACTATTCTAGAGAGCAAAATTGAAGGTTGCTTTAGGCAAGTAATAATTACAGCTTCCATGGACAGCGTAAGCAACCTTCAGTGTCAGGGTAAGAAAAGTAGCATTGGTTGCTGAAACTATGTTAGTGTGAAGTACATGTACTGTAGCATCAGTTGCAGAAGCAGTAGGCTATAGCTCAGGGCAAGGTCATGTCCATCATGTTGATCCAGGTTTTACTGTCATCATGCCCTCTTGCATGGTGTTAGATCACTGTCATAATAGCAGGAATTGATGTAAACCCAGAATGTAGGTTAAACACAGATGATCTCGATTTGATGTTGCAGTGATCAGCCTTTGGATTGCTGTTACGGTTAATTATTACTAATCATTGCTCTTTTTCTGTGGATTGAACGCAATTGCCTCTGTTGGTGAAATTTGAGATGGTTTAACTTGGCCTGCTATCTTACTGTAATGCCAGTATCCTCGGTTCTACATTTAAACTAAACTAGTGTTACATCTAATCTAGACAGAGCACCATTGTGCACAGAGAGTGATGATGAAATAATTTGTATTTTATTTAATTTCTTTCACACTAGAAAAAAATAATCATAGATCTATAAAGCATTCAATTTCAGGGCTTATCAGCCCTGCTTACTGCAAATGACTTTCTTTGATCTGTAGATGAGGTTGACATGGAATGAAATCCAAGGGGCTTTACAACAGAATACACACAAATCTGCATTTTAGTAGTCGGTACTTGTGTCTTGATTCATTCAAATGAAATCCAATAACTCGTAAAACTGAAATAGTCCTAATTCAATTAACATCAATTTTGCATATTGCCTGTGTAAACAAATAACGAAATGGCAAACAGAGTGTGTTAGAGAATGGGCAAGAAAAGCCTAAAGGGAAAGTGAGTGAGAGAGAGAGAGAGAGAGAGAGAGAGAGAGAGAGAGAGAGAGAGAGAGAGTTGTGACATGGCAAATCCAAAAGCCTCTCTTCCTCACTGGATGTCTCTGCTTCCAACACAGCTGGCCCACAGCCACGTAACCATGGTAACAATACAAATTCAGAGGATGCTGGAGAATCCTTATTTCTCTTTTCCCCCAACTCTCCTTTGCACTCTCCCTGTCACCTCTCATTCCCTTCCACAGATGATGAGGAGACAAAATGCACAAATGCATCTCTAACATCTCTCTCTTTTCTCTGCGTCTCGTTCGTTGTGAAAGGGTGTTTTCTCCTATGCCGACAACAGAGGCGGTCTGAAGCACTGTTTGCTTGTTTGTTGCATGATGCCCAGGAGGAACAACTGTAAGCTGTCAGGTTCCCTTATAAACACAAGAATCCCTGTTGCTCAGTCAGGGACATCCCCCCTCTTCGACACTCTCCTAACGCTAAGCATAACACAGCAAGCTTTTTATCAGCCGAGAATAAAGAGGAGAATAGCTTAGTCACTGACAAAACTCATCTCTACATTTGGATTGAATTTGGTAGAAAAATAAACTTGAGTTTGCTTTATAATCACATCAAACCATGTCATAAGGCCTTGTGTGTAGTCTTATAACCACTTTTTTGTTTTAGCATTTCCTCAGAGAAGAGGCCCAAAGGTAAAAAATTATATCTGACAGGTACCAAAGTTCATTTTATTCATAGCAATAATTTATTATTGATGTATCAAAAATATAAACAACATGGAATCAATACCATAGGAACAATGAAATTATACACTCAAGTCAAGACTGTACATATACAATTTTTTCATTATCTCTTTGTCATGTTTTCCTTATTGATGTGTGGATAGGGCAGATTTATTTCTGGAACAGCCTTCCATAGAACATTTAATATTATTATATCACATTTGTAGCATATGCATATTTTAGTTATTCATGAATGAATAATACATTATTTCACTTTTGTAATGGTACTGGTATTGCATATCATTTTTAAATTATTCTGTAAACAAAACAATCAGACAATCCAGGCGAGACAATCAGGAAACCATCCAGTCAAAACTGATCACAGTAGAAGATGGGGCAGATCTCTGAATGCACTGTATGCACTGACCTTGTGAGAGATGTAGAAATATTTGCTACATATAATATATTTTAAAACATTTCTGCATTAAATTTTATAAAAGGCGCCCAGTTTCAAGACAATGTTTTGGGCAGACATTCATTTAGGAAAATAAGAGCTCTTATGAAGTTAATGTTAATGTTTCATTTGGTAATGAATTAAGTTGTCTTTTTAAAATAATATCCTCTGAATTTATAATAAATGCGTGTGCATTTGAAGCATCCATTTAGTTACACATGGGGACCCTTAGTGTCTTGCTGTACAGATCACCACAAAAATAATAATAATCACTGTTCAACACATAAAGACATGTACTTGGATTTGACTTGGAGCTGAGTCATAAATTTGAGTCATAAATCCAACAATTGGATTAACCTAAAATGTAAAATTTTCATTTTTCCAAAACCAAATTTGTAAACATAAAGTACTATATTGTCCAGAACATGGCGATCAAATACCTCAAAAAATTAATTCTGTAATGATAAGACATTTGAACCCATGTAGATACTAGTATATTTAAAACAGACATAGAATGATCAATTTCTTTTTTCACAAAGCAAAATATTTTGTATTGCTGTGCTGACAAACTGTTGGTCCACGAACACGTCTTCACTTTGCTAAGTGAACTTCTTCATCCTGTTACATCCCAGCTTAGTGTTTTTTCCCCCATTTTACACATGATAAAAAAACAAACCCTAAAGACACAGTCACAGATTACAAATGAAATTCGCTAAACCTAAACAAATGCCCTTATTAGCAAGGATGGAACAGGTATGGCTTTCATCTTGCATAGCTCTCTTGTGCCAGGCCTAGACCTGTTTGTGTGACCATCTTGGCATTTGTGCCAAAGTTTTTTGCCAGATCAGATCATGATACATGCGGGTGTGCACTTATCTGTGGCATCAGTGTTTTAACACAAGAATGATATTTTGTCTGGAGCTAGACTGTGGATAGGATGTGGATATGTCCCTTTTGTTAACCCAGTGACTGTAGAAATGCATGGACAGCAGGGTGTCATGCACTTATGAAGAAATGTTTACAAACTAGGTTGGCCATACTGGTGAAATTAGAGCCTACAGTCTGTAGTCCAGTACAGTAGTTTTGTACCAGTGCATGCACAGTAAACAGAACTGACCTTAAGATCAACCACTGACGGACCACCTCTACCCTATCGATTTTTTAGTTCTTTACTCTCGAGGTTGCTCCTACATTTGTCCCTGTGCATTATGTTAAATCCAGCCATAATAGATTCAGTCATGTGGTTGTCATTCAGATCTCATGTCCACAGCTGTGATGCTTCACAATACATTGTCTTAAAGCACAATGCATACTGGACTTTTGCACTAGGCCAACATGCTTTGAAGTCCAGCATGCATTACTTTAAGCCAGCGTTGTAAACAGCCACCTGAAGAGGAATTCAGAATGTAAAGCAGATCAGCCTTAGAGTCAGTATAGAATCAGTCTGTAAGTTTATGGAGATGGGTAGTAATGTCAGCTGTGAGAATAAATGCCATCTTTGGTGCTGTAACGATTTCAGGGACTTCCCTTTTCTGTAGTATTTTGTGATTGTACTGTAAAGTGCTTGTGGCAGAATTTGGAAAACCTCTATATGATGTTAAATTCATCTGATCTCCTCCCTCACCATTACTCAGATGACAATCGCTCTCTGATTTGTGCGAAAGATAGGGACTCCAAATGCTCTGTGTTTGAAAAACAGTTTTAGTCTTAAGGCTTGGTTCAAATGAGTGAATCGCCTAGTTAGGCGTCAGACCCTTAAAACGTTTTGCATCATTCAAACTTTCATTCATACAGTCTTCAGTCAAAAGTCTCACATTAGATTACCTTCACAAGTGGATAATTTCACCTTGGGCATTGACAAGCAGCATGGGAAGAGTATTTAGTTTTTTTTTTTGCATTCAGGCCCTTTATTGCAGTCCGTCTCACTGTGGGCCTCCATGCAGAGGTGCAGCATGGGTAGGTGAGTTTTTTGTTGGGGTAAGATAAAAAGTGTAGACTGTCCTTGTATTCAGTTCTCCTTCATGCTCTTGCCCTCTTCCATCTCTCTCTCTCTTACTCGTCCATGTCGTCCTTGTCCGACTTGGTGAACTTGCCCCAGCGCTGGATGCAGTTGACCGTGCAGGCCAAGAAGAAGCTGGCCATAATGGCCGCCACCGAGACGCAGATCCCCGAAAAGATGACGATGAGATAGTCTGTAAGGGTGAGGATCCCGCGGCATTCCCGGAAGCTGTCCTCCGAGAGCATGCTGAGAGGCACCAGTCGCCCATCCACCGGCAAGGAGCACTCCATTCCCCCCAGGCCTGTGGAAAACAATGAGAGAGGTTTCAGGTGAACTTCAAGATATTTCAACACAACCGTAGGCCTGCTTTTTTGAACATTGTTCAATACCATTCCTATATAATATTATACACAATGATATTCATGTTTCTATTGCAAACAGTCATACAGCTGTAACCAATACAAGGTCTGTATTTATGTTGGATACATAAGATTGATGGCTGATCCATAACACTTACTGTACAGATTGCCCTCTGCTAATAACATCTAGACCATCTGCATTGGGCAACAAGCATCAGATACAGTAATTAAAAAAAAAAAAAGCATTCACTGTGCTGGAAAGTGATTGATGGCACAATCAAGAATCTTGCATAGCAAATCTTTGTTGATCAGATAGAAAGGTGCATGTGTGTGCATGTGCATGTATGCGTATGTGCGTGTGTGTGTGTGTGTGTGTGTGTGTGTGTGTGTGTGTGTGTGTGTGTGTGTGTGTGTGTGTGTGTGTGTGTGTGTGTGTGCGTGCAAGATAAGGGCAAGGTCATTTAACTTGGTGGCTCACTGTCAACTCCATGCCATCTCTTTCCTCAACACCATCGTCTGCTTGTTTGTGCCCAAAGTCCTAATTCCTATTTTGGGTCTCAGGTCAGTACTGGTCCCTGCATACTTGACGCCCGGGGCACACTTCTTAGTACACTATTAAATAGTGTGGGTGTATGAGGCTCCCTTTGATTCCAAATACACAAAGCCCTTTTAACATAGGCTATTTTGGTCATTCCATACCAACTCCCTCAGTGTCTCCTAGTTCATGTCATGGATTTTATTGAAAAAATACATATTTTCCTGTCTAAGAAATGCAATCATGCCAAATCTCAGAACTGTATTCCAAATACTTTTTTTACTTATAACATTTTAAATAGGCCAGAATTGTTTTTTTTCTGTTTTTGAGGGGTAGCACAGAGAGTTGGAATAAGATACATTTTTGATGCTCAAACATCAACTCTTCACATGTCCAAATTCCAGTGAGTTTTCAATATTTTGTATCTAAACTGTCTGGAAGAAGGATGGATGGAAACTGTTTGTATATAACTCATATATATCTGTGCAAAACATCCTAACATATTGCACCGCACACAGACATACACATACATGCCTGATTTCAACACCCCCCCCCCCCACACACACACCCTACCACCACTGCCAGCAAGCCATCTCCCATATACAGTAGCACACTACCCCATCTCCCCTGCCATCACAGTCCCCTCCGACACACAACACTCTACTCCTGCCCATCACTGTTATGATTAGAAATGCAATGAAGCGCATGGTAGCCTATGTGCAAACAATGTCCCATGCAGTCAACCATGGAAAAAAGACAATCACCTTTACAATATCTAAGAATGAGGAATGGTATGCAATGCACCTCTGAATTTTTGTTCCTGACAAAAAATGAAAAAGAAGGAAGGCTTACAATCTGTCCCTTCTGACAGTGGTTGAAAGTTATAAATACCTTTTTCAGATGGAGGACATGTTTGAGTCATTGTATCCTGGTCATCATTATTGGCTAACATTTTCTAACAGTTCAAAACTGAAGATGAAACTGAAATTTAGAATTTTGAAACAGTATTTAGGGATTGATCATAAACTCTCAGTTCATTCCAAAATGTATGTATTGTAGCATAAAACTGGATAAAATCCAGCTAGAAATATTAGGGTCATATCCAGGTATGGTGAAAATTACAGTCTTATTCTTGATGAGGCTTTACATTTTTTACAGGCATTATTTCGTTATTTTATGAATTGAAAAACTGTGGAATACAGCTGAGATTTATCAGGACAGCAGATTACAAACAGGAGTGTGTAGGCCTACTTGATTTAGAAAAAAAAAGAAAGAGAGAGAGAGAAAGAAAAAAAAGAAAACAAATCCATGACATGAAAGGGAAATCATCTTGAAAATTAGGTGAGTTGTGTCTCTTATGGAACTGTATTTATCTAATCTGGTCTATCCAGGAAGTTGGATTAAGATGTCAGAGAGCATGGCTGTCTACTCCCACTTTAAGATTATATTCATCCCATAGATGGATCGTGCCTATAGCTGATTGAGGAACATTACCACTGCAGCTCATGTGTGTTGTTGAAGCAGACTTCCTCATAAGTCCTCACTAAATCCAAGTACATTTTGTGGCATATGAAAAGGTCAGTCGCATTAATGTAGTAAAATTGTGCAAACTGTAATTGTTTCTCATCCTGCAGTGCAACAACAGAATTGACACTTTTCGAATTGAAGGTTCAAAAGTTTATGAAGGGCAAAGAAAACAGGGCAGAAGCTCTAGGCAGAGATGCAAAGGTAAACGTCTCCAGGGAAGCATCATGCTGAAGCCCCAGGTATCAGCTCCATGGCCTGTCCCATCTGTTCTTTACCCCCTCCACCTTTCGCTTCAGTATGCCTGAGATATTCAAATAATGTAAGACCCACTGGTGACTGTATACAGTACACAAGCCGCTTAACTGGGACAGGTTTCCCTCCAAGGTTGGGCGTCATCTGGCATGCGTGTGCACAAATAAGAGATTTATGTTTCCAAATCAGTTTGATGACTCCAGTATGTTTTTTTTTTTTTGAACTACATCAAAATAATAACAATATTTTGGAAGCTAATGCTAATACTCTGTGGAAAAGAACAGAGCAGGACAGATGTACAAAAAGATCTGTACAAGTGCTCAATTACTTGATTGTAATATACCAAAGTACACTGGAATAGAATAATAAAGCTTTCAAGGCTTGATTCTGATAAAGTTTAGCATGCGTATAAAAACGTGAAAAGTTTATACTTCCCAGAAATGTTGTGCAAGTTATTAAACTAACAGGTGAGCTGGGGATTATATTTTGAAATGAGAGTCATGATATTTCATCTCCATTTTGTAATTGAGTTGGATTGGACAATGGACATATTTTCCCTTTCAATATCATTTACGTAAGCAAATCTTTTGTATATTTGGATGTTTCTTTCTGGAGTCATGGCATGGCATGCACCGTACAAAAACAAAAAAATCGTTCTTTCCAACTAAAAAAAATATGAATTTTAAAATTCTGCTTCTGAAAAATGCTGATTAGAATAAGTTCCTAAAGCATGGTTCAAAAATTAGGGGGGAAAAATCAAAGGAAAACCTCTGTTTCACACATCAGCATGGCCTTGCAAATGGCATGAAAATGTAATAGAGGTGGATGCTAAGAATTAGAGGGTTTTACAATCTCACACTACTAAGAATGAGAGGGTTTTACAATCTCCCATCAGTGCTGTGGTGCACATGCTTCCGTGCCCTCGGAGAGCAGAGCCACAATTGCATGTGTGAGCCGATAAAATGTTCTCTTTCTCTGGTGATCAGTTTAGAGAGGTTTACTGCAGGCCTGGGTCTGAATCTTGTGATGTGGACACAGAGTGCCACAGAGCCTATCCCAAAGAACACCAGAGATTCACACGCATCTCAAACATTTTAGCAACTACTGTCACGCCTTTGTACACCCATAATATTTGACATGCAGTGCATTCATTACAATACATTAAGCAATGACAATGTATTTTATTTACATGTTAGTATTGAGCCCCACTGTGTTGAGTGCCACAGTTCTTTTTCTCCCAGTCTATATAATAGCAGTTATGCATACTTGTTCTTACTTTGAACAAAATGGAATCAGGCCTAATGTTATTTAAACTGCCAGTACAGTGCAGTACAGTCATTTTCCCTAGTCTGATAAGGTGCACCACTGTAAAACTCAGCTTAGTGTTTTAACAAAGCTAAAAGAAAACAAAACAGTGTATTGAGTTGACTGCACTTAGAGCTGCACTTGCCGCTTACTAAATATTACTTATTAATGAGGAAGTATAATGAATAAAATTAATGAATTCCCCAGTACAGACCCCATGTATTACTCTTACAGATGAGGACATTTTGTGAAATCTATATATTAACCTCAGTTAATAACTGGGAAATTATTCTTCAATGCGCAAACAAAAAATACAAAAACCTTGATAATGATGGTTATTATTATTACTATTATTATTATTATTATTATTATTACTATTATATTACACTGCAGGTTATTTACAGGATAACATAGCATGGTAAACGTCTAATGATGTTGTGTTGCTCTGTTCTTGTTGAGACTGCTGATATTCCTGAAATCAAGCATGCCTCAGATGGTGCACCTGGCACAGGGCCAACAGCGCATTGCTGAGGCTTGGTTAGAGATGGAACACGGGGCACTGAACATTCATGCCATTTGACATGTCTATCGTGAGGTCAGGTGAAACACAAAACTACTGCAAGCAAACTTTTCAGATCACTGTTCAAGGAGTGCCTTAAAAAAAAGAAAGGAAAAAAAAAACCTCAACCAAAATACTATGTGGTCATTCCAAAATGGACTAAGCTTATCTGCGAAATCCCAGTGCCAAGCTTATTCTTAGGAAGTGCAGTGTTTCTGCCCAAACCCATCAAAGCCTATAAACAGTGTTTCTGCACTGACAGGGAGGGAGCTCTTTGTTGGACTCCGTACACCCCACTGGCAATGGTGTGTCTAGTCTCGCTGTATCTGGGACTGGGCACAATTCAGAGACCAAAAATTATATAACGCCAGCAAAGAAGTGGGCTGGGACTGTCTCCAATTTGGGCCTGTGCTCTTTGAGCCAAACAATCATTTGTGAGTTTTTTTTACGCTCTCTCTCTCTCTCCCTCTCTCTCTCTCTCCCTCTCTCTCTCTCACCCTCTCCTCCACCCCCATTTGGTCTCCGCCTCGGTTTTCACGGAAGGCGAATTTAATCTGCTTTTACCAGAGCGTGGTCATCGGACACCAGATGACAGATTTAAAGGGGAACATCCCCGACGTGATAACGCTCCACTGACAGACGCAGCTGTAGTGATGCCGAGAGCCCCATTAATCACTCCCGGACAGAACAAACTACTACTGTAGCCGCCGGCGGAAAAATTCCACTACAATACAAAGACGGCTCAGACTTTTGTTTTGCTTTTTTTTTTTTTTTTGCTTTCTTTTTAAGTTAAGCACTACCTCCACCAGTACAAAAGAGCGCCTTGCGTAAGAGTCACTGAGTTTGCACATTACTCTTCTGAGATTGTACAGTGTGTGTGTGTGTGTGTGTGTGTGTGTGTGTGTGTGTGTGTGTGTGTGTGTGTGTGTGCATCCCTTGAATATTCATGCTATGAGACACTCGCTCCTGTTTCACACGCCTGGAAGTGCATTGAGGCCAAGAGTCACACAGCATTGTTATCTGATTCTCTGTAGGTTGGTTGCACAATGAGGTGTGTGTGTGTGTGTGTGTGTGTGTGTGTGTGTGTGTGTGTGTGTGTGTGTGTGTGTGTGTGTGTGTGTGTGTGTGTGTGTGTGTGTGTGTGTGTGTTTGTGTGTGTGTTTGTCTTGGTGTCATCCTATTTGTCTGTTATACTGTATCCTTCCCATGATGTTTACCACTGAAACAAGCCTGTGATTCATCACTGATGGTTTTAACAGTGTCACATTATCAGTAATGATAATTAGGAATAAATAGAAACGAAAACAATGCAGGAAAGAGTGCCCTGTGAGGAAATGTTCGCTCCCTAGCCTCGCTGTCATTGGCAAAAGTCAGTTGACATCACTATCAGCAGAGTGCAGGGCCATGATTGGCCGTGAGTCATTCCGACCAGAAGGGGTTTTCCACATGCGAGGGGACTCGGCGACCTCAGCCTCCTTTGTTGTCAGAGTCACGTGGCCATCCATCCTCCCAACCCAGCATCCTCAGCCCAGTCGCCCGCGCCATGCCAGAGAAACCAAAGTGTTTTACCCTGGAACTACATCAAAGCCCCCCTTCTCTCTCTCTCATCAGCACCACCACCATCACTGCCACCACCAAAAAAAGCTTAAAAGCAGAGCATTGCTGGAGGACCATGCAGTGTGTTTTTGTTGTTGCTGTTGTTCTTGCCTCGTGGACTCAGCTGGCCACACAAAAAGTGCCATGTGAACATTGAATGGCCGCCTAAAAAAAAAAAAAAAAAAAACGCTGCCACAGAACAAAGCCGTGTTTAGTGCTTCCCGCAAAGGTATGCTGGTTCTCACCTTTTGTGGGAGGTGAAAACCCTGTTGTGGCAACATGCGGTCTTGACACTCAGTAGGTGTGTTGTCGGCAGTGTCCTATTTGGTGTCACATTCAATTATACATGTGGGGTGTTCATCATTAATCCAAGTGCACTGGAGAGAGCAAAGTAAATACACTCTAGAATTTCCAATTCAACTTAATGACTGAGTTACTCACTTAACTTATGGATGTTCCTGTCTGTCTTTGGTATTTTTTTGCCCTCAACGGTGCCTTCCAGGCAGCACTGCCTTCAAGGCACTACCCCCCTAAATCTACAGTAGGGTTAGGGTGAGTGTTATGGGGGTTAGGGTTAAGGTTAAGGTAATGCCTTTCAGACAGTGCTGCCTGGAAGGTGATGTTGAGGCCAAAAAAACGCCATTGGGCGTCTCTGTCTCAGAATGCGTCACTGCATCCAATACTACATGCACAAGAAAATGTGGAAGCGATGGTAATTGGTGAAGGTGATTACAGTCAGGGCAAATATTGCTATCAGGTTAGAGGGTGCGATATGCAATGCAATAATGACAACATTTTGTAAATCTCAAAAAGGAAAGTAACAATGGGCTCTGACTGCATCATGTAACAAAAATATATTATCTTAATCTGACAACGTTTCATCTTTGTCAGCCTTTGTCAGGGAATAAATAGACTAGTGAACAGGGCATTTTTAAAATGAGGCTACATGTTGAATCATCCTAGTGAAATGAAACATTTTTGTGCTCCTCTCCTCTGCTCTCCTCTCCTCTCCTCTCCTCTGCTCTCTCTCCCCAGCATGTGCTTTTCTTTGTCTTTGGCAGCGGTCTCAGTCAGCGTGCTGCATGCTTGCACTCATTTTCACGCCCAGGTGAGCATTTGTGCATCCTAGGCCGCCAGTGTCCATGTCGTGCATGTGATTGAGACAATCCCCAGCACTGCATCTGTGTATGCTTCACGCCCATGCATCGTGACTTCACACTCCACAGTGCCCAGGGTGTGAGCAGTTTCCATAGCAGTGTCCATTATGGGATGTGTCCGCTTGTTCACGCTCTGTGGTCTCCACTGTTATGTGTGCTGAGGTAGGGACAAGACTGAGGTTTATAAGGGAGCTTCTCAATCTTTTGCGGCTGGATTGATGGAGGAACTCAACACGGTTGTAAAGCACACAAGGCGAGGACTTCTGTGCTGGCTGCTGGATCGTCCATTTAATCCAATCATTCGTATTCATATTTTGTGGTCCTTACATGATCTCGGATTAGTAACAGTATTAAAATGACAGCTGATCATGTTTCATTGCAAACTGATTGCAAGTGTTGTAATCAATTTAATCTTAGAAGATAATGTGTTTTGGAAAGCTTAGTCATTGCCTCATTCAGTTCTTGGAGCTAAATAATGTGGTAGGAAAAAAAAGAAAAAAGAAAAAAACTTGCTTGTTAAATCTGTGGATAAGATCATAGAGTATAAAATGGTTGGTGATGATGTCTTCAGCAGTTCTATATTTAAGCAGTCTACCATTACTGCAACTTGATGGACACTTCTGGAAAAGAGTGTTTCAGAGACTATAGCCTACTCTTCTGTGACATTCTGGTATGGCATCAAGGCATATTATTACAAATTAAAAGGAATATTGTTGTTGACCTCTGGAATCAATTGGGCTCCTTTCAAAACAAAAGTCATTGTCATTAAGGACAGGCTCTATTTGCTTGTTTACAAAGAGTCCATCTTGTAGACAAAGTGACGGCAATTTAATACACTCTTGAGTACAGAGTTAATAATTTATATGATTTGTGATGTGATGCGAAGACCGTTATAAGACCGACCGATATCCAAAATTGGGAGACAATACCAGTGGGCATAAGGCTCATGAATTATGAACGTGCCAGCAAATTTGCCCATATTGTTGGAAGCCCCTTGCTGAGCTGGTCCTCTGTGTGTGTGGAAGAAAAAAAAATCAATTTTCCTTCAGACACAGCCAGACACTGAGCTAAAACACAACACAACACAACGCCAAGATATTTTCTGGGACAAATGTTTCTGTTTTAATGAAAATGCTACTGTTTTCTTTTTTGTTTTTTTATCCAGTCTGTGGAAAATTGTGAAATTTTTATTTGATTACATACCCTGGAGGGTATATCTGTGTTAGCAGATGTCACGTTATGTTAAATGTGCTTAAAAAGCATGTGCCCTCTTTAATGCATCTCTCTCTCTCTCTCTCTCTCTCTCTCTCTCTCTCTCTGCCTTCATTCTTTCTCTTGTTTAGATGGATACACTGGAGGATGGCCCTACACAACAATGAATGTACATGTAGTAAAGAGATGAAGTTCTAAGCCACTTCAGACCTCACAATGACCCCCATCCATCTGCCATCTTGAGTGTGGCACTCAAATGGCTATCCAGCATGTTGGAGGCAGGCGATTGCATGGTTGTGGGATGGATGTATTTTCATTCTTATCTGCGTTATTATAGACTCCCAGAATCCCATAGGCCCAATGCATGCAGAGCACAGCAGGAACAGGGAGAGAAAAAAAAATACATGCTTAAGCGGCTTACCAGTTGGGAGCTTGTGCTGGTTCTCCATGAGCCATAGGAAGAGTTTGGCAAAGTTGCAGTTGCACACCCAGGGGTTACCCTCCAGGCGGAGCACCCGTAGGGATGGCAGTTGGCTCAGCACCCCAACGTCCAGCCCCGACAGTGCGTTCCTCTCCAGCTCCAGCTCCCGAAGCGAGGTCAGGCCAGAGAAGGCATCTGCGCTGACCATGCTCAAGTAAGGGTTGTTCCCCAGCCTCAGCTTGATGAGGCTGCGAGAGTCACGGAAGGTCCCCGCGGGGATCTCCGTCAGGTTGTTGCTGCCCAGGTCCAAGAAGACCAGCCTAGACGAGGTGCTCAGCGTTCCTGGCTCCACCCGGGAGAGGGAGTTGTTCCGCAAGTCCAAGTAGACCAGGTCGCTGTAGAGAACCAGGAAATCCGAGGGGATCCAAGGGATCCAGTTGTCCGAGAGCAGCAGCCGTCGGACGTCCAGCGGGATGGAGTCGGGCAGGCGGGTCAACCCCAGGCCAGTGCAGTCCACGGTGTGGTGGTCCGGGCAGAGACAGCTGGGAGGGCAGCTATTTCCACAAGACACCAAGGCAAGCAAGGAGGAGAGCAAGGCAAGGAGAGGCTGCAGCCAGTGGACACATGACAACATTGTCGGGAGGTGAGAGGTGATGGGGAAGAATGGGGGGGCTTGCTGAGGGGACACGGGGGAAGAGGTGAGGTGAGGTGGAAAGAAAAGAGAGACAAGGGCTGGGGGGGTTGGAGGGAGAGAGGGAGAGAAGGAGGTCAGGAGAGGGGGAGAGGGAGAGGGAGGGGGGAGCAAAAAGGAAGGAAAAACAGAATCAGTGTCCCCACGACGGCATCTTTTTTCTCTCCGATGGCAATCTGCAAGAGCTCGGGCGGCGAGCGGCAACGGAGACGCCGTGGAGCGCCGTTTTCCAGGAGATCATGTAGCAGGCGGTGTGGATCAAGTAGCAGCCCGTTGGCTCTGAGCGAGTAAGAGGAGGAGAGACTGAGATCGAGGGAGCGAGCGCGTGTGAGTGAGAGAGAGAGAGACACTGAGGGGAAGAGAGAGAGAGAGGAAGGGGAGGGAGAAAGGGGGGATTAGAACAGAGGTAAATAGAAGCTCTCTCTATGTGTGTGTGCGTGTGTGTGTGTGTGTGTGTGTGTGCGGGCAGGCAGCCCTTAGGGGGAAGGGGGTGTTGTCAGAATAGTTAGTTAGTCGGCTGACTGGGCACAGTCACCCTCTCCATGAGAGAGCTTCTCACTGGGAAAAAGGATGGGCATCCATGGCATCTCCAACATACAGATTCTCCATCCACAATCTATACAGCCTCTCTCTGTGTTATGCCCTAGAGCCATAGTCAGGCATGTCGTCTGGCACATGTGTGACATGACACACACACATCTATAACCCATACGTCCTTTGTCCTTCACAAGCAGAGTCCTGAACAGTGGGAATGTCCTGAAGACCAAAGTGAACCTAGACAGCCCAGGCAATCCTGTCAGCAGGTTGGAACAAGAGAAGGAGGAACACCATGAAGTGAAGATTACAACTGCTTTAACAGGATCTCGTGGTGAACTTCCCCAAATGAAAGTGTTGGGCTTTGTAAGATGCTCCTCTGACATCGATGAGGATGTTGCTTTTGTCACGACAAATAGTGACACAGCTGTTCACCTCTGAAATGATTGTAATAACCAATCTGTAATCCATCAGAAGCAATCCTGTAGCGAAGCATCTCTGATTTTCCCTTTGTTTTTTTTTGTTTTTTTCATTCACTCAATTGCTGTGTCAGAACAGATAACCTTAAAAATCAGTGTAGGCACGGAGTGCAACATCATCTAAGCTTCTTTCTTTCTCTCGCTCTCTCTCTCTCTCTCTTGCGCACGCTCTGTGTTTTTCGTGGCTGCTGCTCCAAAGCTTTTCCAGCAGTTGTTTATTTCAATTCCACAATGGGCTGAATTCGTGCTTACCCCCTGTGATGTCGTAAATCTCTGATGAATCGGAAAGCGTGCCTTGCCCAAAAAAGGCTTTTCCTGTTACATCACATGTGCTTGAGGATCGCCTTGACACAGACCAATGAGGTTTACCCATGCTTTGACATGCTGTCTTGACCTTTTACATAGGGGAAAAAAAACAATAACAAGATGAAAAAAAAAGTAAAATCCTGTATCCTGAAATTAAAATGAGACCTGCCTCTGTGTCTCTGTCCGTCCACTAAGTACGTCATCACTTTCAGTCAGATTTGTTATACAATCATGACATTAAAAAGAAAAAAAGAAAAAAAAGCACCAAACCCAACTTTGACAAGCTTGACTGCCCATCCTTGGGCCAGTGGAGTTTTTGTTGACAGGATTTGAAGATTTGAATTTTGCCCCTCCAGTGAGCACACAGGCCAGAGAGAGCCAAGTGGTGTCGAAAAGGCAAGCTGATTTGCCATGCGTAATTAGAAGTCAGTAACGAAATGATAAATGTCAAAAGCAGTGTGACAGTTCAGCAGTGTGTGGTGGTGTCGGTGGGGGTTGGTTGTGTGTGGCTTTGAGACAGCTGAGACCTCAGCTGAAATGTGAAGGTCCTTAAACATGGCGGCAACAGTGGGCTACAGAAAAGGCGCCACACGGAACCGCAAATGTCACTTCACTGTTAAAAAATACGGGATCTCGCTCTCAGGATGCCACAAATGTCCAAGACAAACGGAAGGCAGCTGTCAGGTCTTAGGTGGAGTAAAAGCACGTCTGCCCAGTCTTGCCCAGTCTGCATGTCCGCATGCCCGCCCGCCCGCCTGCCTGTCCAGTGCGTGTGTGCTGTTCCAAGCCCCAGGCTGGCAGTCAAGGGCAGGAGATGAAGGTTAGGCGCTGCCACCCCCCAGGATCTTCATCAGGGCTTCAGAGAAAAAAGAAACCTGAGATAACCTCAGCGAGTGCCTGCGGTGCTGCAGCATTCATGTGTTTATGTTGGTGTCTGGCCTGTGTGTGAGAGAATGTTTGTGTTTGTATATGTGTGTGTGTGTGTGTGTGTGTGTGTGTGTGTGTGTGTGTGTGTGTGTGTGTGAGAGAGAGAGAGAGAGAGAGAGAGAGAGAGAGAGAGAGAGAGTACTGAAAGGGAATAATTATGAGTTGTTTGTTATTGTTGTTGGAGTGTGGTTACTGTTTGTGTTAGAATACTGGGATGTGTGAAACAGGGGGAGCAGAGAGAGAGAGAGAGAGAGAGAGAGAGAGAGAGAGAGAGAGAGAGAGAGAGAGAGAGAGAGAAAGAGCGCACACTGAAAGCAGAGTGTGTGCCGGTGTCCTGTGTGCCTTTGTGCCAGTGTCCTAAAACAGCACACCTGTCAACAGGAGCCGGGAGACCACGCTGGCAAGCAGCACCTTCACACCACAGAAACGAAACCACAGCTTTGTTCTGCACCTGTCCCACAATCCCACCTTAAAGCTGACCTCCTGAGGCCCAGCACATGGTTACCCAAACACCAAGTGATCTTCATCCAGCACTACTCACCTTTAAGCTCTCAAAGGAACACTTTTGTTTTTGTTGACTTTGTTGCAAAAAGTGAAGAGTGAACCTGGAAATACCTGGTGCCTGGAACCTGGAAATGAACAAAAAGCTGGAGAGGCAGGAATGACTGAATGTCCACAGAGTAATAGACTGTACAAGATACAAACGCTGAAGCACAGCATTTGTGTCAGGTTGTGCTGTGTGGGACTTAACAGCAGATTGAAACATACAGGAGCTGAACGCTGAACGACAGCCTGTGATGGGAACATAATAGGCCTTACTTCAATTCCTAGGGTGCTTTGAAAAGAATATAAAGTCAACACACTGTAGGAAATACTGGTACATTAAATGGTATTATTAGCCTGCAGTCAGTCTAAAATAGCCATGATTTATGAAGGCAGTAAAACGTGTGTGGAAGCATGTCTGCTATCTTGGAGCTCTTCTAGTGGTAAGTGAGCATTAAATAGAGAGAGAGGCAACTTAACTTGTTAATGGAGAGAGCTATCAGTACCTGTTTAATAACTTTATGAAGATTCTTCATTACAAATAAATAATGTCTTGATGAGGCAGTGTTACAATGCAGTGACAGGTTTAGATTAGTTTCCCCACAAGTAGGCTAGTCTATTATACAAAGTAACCAATAATGTATGACACAGAGATGGAATGATTTTATTGCAAGATTCTCTTACATCTTCAGCCAATTGTGTTCATTATGAGGCCTGGTTTACTGAGGCAAAACCCAGCATGACTGCATTTTAGGCAGATGTTCACAATATTCATCATTAATGCAACATATTTGAAACTGCACTTGTTTCCCAAACTCACCTATTTTCCAGTAGAGGAAGAGGAAGTACAGGATGCACAGAAAAAAGAAAAAAAAAAAAAAAAAGAGAGAGAGAGAGAGAGAGAGAGAGAGAGAGAGAGAGAGAGAGAGAGAGAGAGAGAGAGAGATCAGACTGTCAACTGAAAACTAAAAATGAGCCTTTTTCAGATATTTGGTTAATTATTTAGGACATTTCCACGCCTTTCTTTGTAATGATTCAATCAGACATGCTTGTGCACTGCCAGACGGGGAGGGTTGTTTTATCAGATGCAAGTCACTCTGTGCTCACTTTCCAGGACCCAGCAGACAAACATGCAAGCAGTCAGCCCAGGCAGAGATTATGATTGGGGAGTAAACAACTTGCAAATGAAACCTTGATTGCAAGCCTGCTTCACTCACACACACACACACACACACACACACACACACACACACACACACACACACACACACACACACACACACACACAGAGGGACAGTTAAAAGAGACATCTGTTCCATCCAACTGCTTCTTCAGGCAAAGCTTGTGTGTCGCTGTTGAAAACACTTTGTCATCATCTCATGGAAGACATACTATTTTGCTGCTTGAGGACTTTCAGGAAATATCCTGACCTGATTGGCCCAGATAGGAATAGCTTGGCCAGTATTCAAATTTCAGTGTCAAGTAAGAACAAGAAAGTGAATGTAAAATAAGAATTGAAGGCCTCGTTATCATGCACACAATAATATGCTATGTATGACACTGCATAGCCTATATGCATTTCTGCTTTTGATAAGGATAAAATTTTATATTTACAAATGCGTCACATTAACCCACACATGCATGGGATATCCGAAAGACTTTATTTGTTGATTAAGATTTCTCTCATTATAATCAGATCCGATGGAGGCACCCATGCCAGTCCTAGTAGCTCATTTGATTAGGACCTAAACATGTTGACCCTGAGGTAATGTTCATGTGAAGAGAGGAAAAGTCACCAACATAACTGCTGCAACGGTTTAGTGTGACATTTGATCTTTGATGTGACATCTAGGACAAACTGACCTACATCCATAGACCATCTAAAATTCATCACATTATTGCTACTGGTTATATCCAGCCCAATGCACACTTCTTTATTTTTCCTTTACTGCTTAGAAATGACAATATATTACTGTGTAGCGATGCCCTGAAGTAAACATATGACAGTCTCATTAACGAAGACAGAGGAGAATATATTCACCTCACGAGCCATAGTGCTCCATAATATCAGTGGTGTCAGAGGGCAATAATATGTGTAAATGCTACTATTCATTGCAATACTGACGGATTGTTTTATGTTCAATATTAAATAACATGGGCTGTTTCTCTAAAGTGTAAATTGCAGGCTGTCTAAGCAAATGGATGTTGGGATGAGCTGCCCCCAAGTGGTGAGACCTAGAAATACATTTTACTGCAACAGGTGATGAGGTCTGCTGCAGTCATTTTACTGTAAGTTGACATCAAAATTTAGTCGAAAAACTATATATAATATACCTTCCATTGTATAAAATATATGTGTGTGAGGATTAAAACCGATGCTCAACTGTTGTCAGTGACAAAATGAACACCAATGTTTTCTTTGTATTGAGGAGAATCATGACAGGCTTCCATTGTCTTTTTTTTTATTCCTCTTACTTTCATTTTTTTTTTTTTTTTTTAGAAAATAAACCAATAACAATATTACAAATAATTTGATTGTAACATCATTCACAGGGTTACAGCAAATATACATTTATACAGAATACAGGACGTCTTGCTGGCAAGTGCTCAGCCTAAGGGCGGCATAGCTAGCGAGAGAGAGAGAAAGAGAGAGACGGAGAGAGAGAGAAAGAGAAAGAGAGAAAGAAAGAGAGAAAGAAAGAGAGACAGAGACAGAGAGAGAGAGAAAGACTGGATCAATCTGAAGCGAGAGCTCATGGAGGGGTGTACACTAAAGACAAGGTGTGGGTTATTCACGTGAGATTTATGCCCAGCGCGTACAAAAACACCACCTGTCTCTCAGAAGCGAGTGCAGGCGCTACACTAGTCGCAGGCATGACTGTGGTGTGTTGGAGTCCATGTTGCACATATGGCACAATGTTCAGACTGTTGTCTTCAGGTCCTTAGCTCACAGAGCTCCTGAGACACCTCTAGGTCTGTTTTTTTTCTTATTATTATTTTTCTTATTTTCTTTTTTTTTTGTACAGCAACAAAATGAAAGACAAACTTTATAAGAAATAATATCCCTATTTTGCTGTGGACTAAACATAGATATTACACATACCACGCCAATAATGTGAAGGGGGAAAATATGAATTGCTGTTATTCTCCAAAATGATGCCACACATTGCATTAGACCTTTATCATACAGCATAGCACAACACATCCTTGCCGGTAAAGAAACGTTAAGAAGTCTGTAAACATGTTTCCAGGATGTTTGTTTGTCATTGGACATAACAACGCATTCTCTAATTCATACAGTATGTTGTTCCTGAATATACAAAACAAACACAATGTCTCTGTGATCTTTGACAAACAGAAATAAGGGCTAAAATATTTTGCATTCCCTCAAATGAACTGAAATAAAAAAAATATACAAATGTTCCCCAATGCAGACATGTCATGTAATTTCCATGTTATGAATACATTTAATTTCCAAATGCCCATTTCCATTATGGTTACCTATGGGTCTGAGGTGTGATGGCTTAAGATCTTTACATGCAATTCCCAATGTATTTGTTCATATATGTTGTGGCAAGATAAAAAAGAAACAGAACTCACACACAGTTCAGTCATTGTAGCTGTTTTCAAGTGTGAATGCTTCTTGAGTACAAAAACAACAGTCACACTGACTGTCAGAGGTATCTGTATCCCAAAATGCAAGTGCCAATGAGATGTTGAACACAGCAAGACAATAAATAGCATAAACACATGGCAAAGGTAATATTACATCAGTTCTTCAGCTGGTTAAAAAAAAAAAAAAAAACAGACTGCACTTACGTGTCTTTAAAAAAAGAAAAAAAAATACTGCAAAAGTGTTTAAAAGTGGTACATTGCCCGTGTGAACAATAATCCCTTCAAATTTAACCAGAATGTCAAAGATCAGCTTCTCCACAAAACAACGCATTGGCTGAGATGCTTATATTTTTACAGTAAAACTTGCCACTACAACTTAATATTCCTCGAAGATTGGACCAGTTTTTGGAAGTTTGTCAAAAAAAAAATGCACCTTATTGATAACAGTATGACACAAAGTATGGTACCACTGTGAATATTAGTCAGGCTCTCAGTCTTCCAGTAGCACCTGTATTTGGTACCATAAGACCACTAAAACATACATAAAAAATAAACAAAATAAATAAAATAAATGCCTCTTAATCAAAACATAATCGAATGAAAAATCTTCAGTACTTTCCATCTATATAGTGGGGACCTGTTGGCGCCTGTGGCATACGCTGGGAATAGAGGATGCCAGTGAAGTATGAGTGATTAGTGGTGACGTCTGGGTGAATGGATGGACTTAGAGGACCATGAGTTATTTGGCCCTGGTCTTTTTAGGTCATGAGAGACATTTTACATCTCATCTGGCTTCAGTGGTGAACTCCCAAGATAATCCATCAGAGGGCAGTGCTCACTACAATAGTCTCTCTATCTCCCTCTGTCTCTCTCTTTCTGACTCACTCTCTCTTCACAAGTCCCAATTTGTGGAGGTTGTAGCCATAGCAAATTGTGGCTACAGTTAGAGTAATGGTAGACTATTCTAAGTGGAGTTGGACAGAGACAGCCAGTGTAACTGAGGGAAGATAGGGCAGGTAAAGTAAACACACCATGGGATAAGACTGAGGGATGATGTGTGTGTGTAGCTCCATTGTGCTGTCTTTAGTTAGCCCGGGGGCATGAGTGACTCAGTGAAGAAATACACAATACTCAAATCTGACTCAGAAATCTGCAGGGCTGGATGGCCAAATATGCAACCACTCATTAAGACCAGCATTTTTATAATAATAATAATAATAATAATAATAATAATAATAATAATAATACAAATCCTCCACTTCCTTCAATTTGGAGACTGGATTGATTCACACTCATCTCATGACTTTGACAAGGCAAACCAACGGTGCTTTTCCAGACAAAGTAGCAGCTCTACTCTATTCTACTCAGTTTTGGTAGCAGGTCCTTCATGTTTCCATTCCAATAGCACATAGTAGGGAGGTGGGGAGAGGGATAGCACAAACAGGATTTCCCAATGAAAGGGTTGGATATTATTTACTGTATGTTCATTGGGCTTAAATATTACATTGTCATGAGGCAAAGTAAATTAGCCTACACCCAACCTACAAAAAGCAATTCTGGTATCCAAACCCTAGCAATATGCTGTCCCTATCATTCACTCTCAGTACATCTCTTTCTATCTAGTTCTACCATTCTGTCTGCATGTTAAATTTAATAGGCAGAGCACATCTTAAAGAGAGTTCTTCTTTACTCTGATTGATCGTTGTACTATCTTGCTGTGCACAGAGGGATCTGAATTGAACTGTTTATCCTGCCCCCCTCTGCCAATGGAGCATCCCCAGACCCAACATGTTGATGTGGATCTGTGCAGGGCCAGACTATAATTCTGCCATGTAAACAGTGACTCTTGCTGCTTGCTAATCAGTGGCCATCTGTCTGTTTGTGTGACTTTTTTAGTATTGGCTCAGCACTGGTTTAACCTGCCCCAAGCAGGGACAAATAAATGTAATGGGTTCCAGGTACACTCCATAAAAATGCAAAAAAAAAAAAAAAAAAAAAACAGCGAGTAGAGTAGGGTAGAGTAGTGCTAAAATGGCCCTGTGGAAATGCGCCACAAGAGGACTGAAAAAAACAAGACAAAAAAAAAAAAGAAAGAATAAATCAAAAATTTCAATCCATAAAAGATCAAAATGCACACCCAGAGGAGTGTACATGTACATAAGAGCTGTAGCAAATATAACAAACAGATTATTGTATGTACATAACATCATGACAACTTGGACACAGCAACTGTACAGATCAACTGCTCTAAACTACTCCTCTGCAAAAGACACTGTTTTTTTATTTATATCATGTGACATATTTGAGAATTAAAAATCATGAAGCGCTGTTATAAAAAGACGTTTTTGAAGAACAAACAAACAAAACAAGCAAAACAATAATGAGAAAAAAAAGATTGGTAAAGTGTCTTCATGTCACTTCCCCTTGAGGTCTCCTCAATCGCTGTTTAGGCGTCAACAAGCTGCCGTTAGCTTCAGTAGTGCCAGACAGCGGTCATCCAACAAGACTGACAAAGATCACCATCATGGAGGGAGCATTACACACACTATGGCACTATCCCAAACATTACGAAAAAAAAAATAATAATAAACAAAATAAAGTAATATATAAAATAAAAGAAACATTTAAACTCTTTATAGACAAAATTAGCCACAGTGGGATGGCGTGGCAACTGTCATCTCTCTTCACTAAGGTGCCCATGTTCACATCAGAGTCTACAGAATAGAGGGGAAAAACATCAAAACAACCAAAGTTTTATCTTTTTTTTTTTTGAAATAGCAAAGCAATGGCTGACATGCCTAGCATGAGGAATCAAAATGCCTCTGATATGTGAAAGAATGTCAGAAGTGACATATTTAGATGTTCAGACAAGATAAAAGGGAAAAATAAAAACAGAAAACAAAACATAAGTGCTTTAGGGAGAAAAAAAGAATCTAGATAGATTTCAGTTACCACTTTAGTAACTCATGTTCAAATTCTGCATTTGACATCCATTTAAGTCTCAAATTGTCGACTCTTGTTGTCCATGTAACACCCGATAATAGTAATAATAATAATAATAATAATAATAATAATAATAATAATAATAATACAATGACAGTGAGCTGGTTCACAGTTCTGAGGACTTTGTTGCTTGTTGACAGTCACTGATTTGGCCGCTGGGTACGGCAGACCTAGAGAAGTCCGCCTGACTGTGTCTGGTCTGGTGTGTGGCCTGGTGTGGTCTGGTGTGGTCTGGTGTAGTCTGGTCTAGTGTGTGCTGTGCTGGTGGAGCTCAAGGCTGGAGGAGGAAGAGGATGAGCAGCTGGTGGAGAATATG
This sequence comes from Sardinella longiceps, assembly GCA_027497455.2. NCBI lineage: Eukaryota > Metazoa > Chordata > Actinopteri > Clupeiformes > Clupeidae > Sardinella > Sardinella longiceps. The sequence continues at coordinate 22,406,090 of JAODXP020000018.1, read as the reverse complement.
GAGGATGCTGGGTGTGAAGGAGCTTCCAACAGGAGCAGTGTTCCTGGGGACACCCAGATAGGGAGGCTCTGGGAGGGAGCCAGTCAGAGTGGAGGAGGAGGAGGAGGAGGAGGAAGAGCCATCCAGGAGGCACACACCCTGTATCTTTCCATCCTTCCTCCTGTGTGTGTGTGTGTGTGTGTGTGTGTGTGTGTGTGTGTGTGTGTGTGTGTGTGTGTGTGTGTGTGTTTGTGTGTGTGTGTGGTGTGTGAAAGAGAGAGAGAACAAGAGTGAGTGTGAAAAAGAGAGAGAGAATGAGAAAGAGTTAGACCTCCACCGACTGGATCTGGTTCATCTGTGCTCGCATCATCTGGACACTGTTGAAGATCTTCTTCTGGTGACCCGCCAGTGTCACCCCAATTCTTGTGATGTCACTGAGAGACAAGAGTGAGAAACAGAGAGTGAGGGTGAGAGGAGAGAGAGAGAGAGAGAGAGAGAGAGAGAGAGAGAGAGAGAGAGAGAGAGAGAGAGAGAAAGTGAGAGAGAGGCAGTGAGTCAGAAACTGACAAATGTTTTAATAAAAAAATCACTAAGTAAACAAGTTGTGTTGCATATTTCTTATAACATAAACAAGCAGGTGCACAGTTTGGACTAATTGTATTTACATGAACACTTTAAACACATTTTGTAAATAGCAGGTATCACAATATAGCATGGTATGTCAAATTGTAATTATTTAATAAATTCAGTGTAACACAAATTTTTCATTACATTGACACAGAAATCTAAAACTTTTCTCGATCTTAATCTTTACCATTATGTGTCTGTGCAAAATATCACTTTATTGCTAAGGGGTGTTGTGCTGCTTGTTACACTAAAATTAGCTTCATTTTGTAGTTGCTATGAAACAAAGGCAAAAACTACATTTATAAGTGTGGCTGTTATGTAAAGGCCAATTCAGACTGAAGATCCGCGACGAGATGAAATGGTCTTAGAGAGAAGATGCGGCGGTGTGAATCAATAGTCACAGGTTGTTGCAGTTGCAAGCCGTCGCAAAAGATTTAACATGTCAAATTGCAGTTTCAGAGTTTTAGAACATCCAGGTTTTTAGAAGATCGCAGCCCGTCTCGTCGCAGATCTTTGGTCTGTAGGCACCTTAAGGGGTTGTCTGAGAGAAAATCTTGTAAAAGTGTATAAAGTTGCTGTCTTAGTGCTATTTGAGTTGATTTAAGAGCAGATCAGGTCAGGGGCCAGATGTTTCTTACTCCATGGTCATTTGGGAGACGGCCTCAAAGGTGATGTAGTCTGCCTGGGCAAAGCTGTCTTTGTACTGGCCCATCTTGATGGCGTCCAGCCACTCGTCCACGGTGCTGAAGCTGGAGAAGTCTGGCGTGGAGCGGTCCAGCAGAGGTAGATGGGCACTGCATAGAGAAAGAGAGAGAAGGACATAGAGAGATAGGTAGATATACAGGGGGAGGGGGAGAGAGAGAGAGAGAGAGAGAGAGAGAGAGAGAGAGAGAGAGAGAGAGAGAGAGAAGACATAGGTAGATACAGACAGACAGAGAGGGAAAAAAAAGAAAGAGAGAGAGACATACAGTAGGTAGACACAGACAGACAAGAGAGAGAGAGAGAGAGAGAGAGAGAGAGAGAGAGAGAGAGAGAGAGAGAGAGAGAGATGCAACAAGATAAATTACCACAGAGACTGGGCCAAGATTTTACATTAGAAAACTTGCAGCGTCGGGAGAGGCAAATATGGCATGAGAACAAAAGGGCGTACTCTTGAGATCTGATACGCTTGAGAGGAATCGATATAAAGTGAGAGTTATGAGAATAACGATTCAGCACTTCACTTCATACTTTCACTTCATATAGAAACTCATGGAGAGGGATAGGGCAGAATGTGAGAACCTGGCTTATCCATCAATAGTGGTTCCAACATTTTTTTATATGCATGCATAGATGTGTACAGTTAATAACATAGAGAATATGTAGAATGTTTCACGATTAGAATGCCATAAATAAGAATAAGATAAATAAAGAGCAATCAAATTATTTAATCACAGTACATTTTCTTCACCTAAAGGCTCACTTGAAAAACTGGAGGAAATAATTGGACTATCTGTGTGCCCTCACCTAGGAGCAGAGTCCCAGTAACCCAGATTCCCAGGCATTCATTGGACAAAAATAATTATATTTAATAAAAATAATGATCTTGATCAGACTTAAATGAAACTCTGCTGTGTGAGAGATACGGTGCGTGTCTTACCCTGACGAAAGCGGAGTCATGGCTTTCAGGCTATTGGGGTTACGAATCATCTTGTCCAGGGTGTTAACGATCTGGCTGAATTTGGGCCGGTTGTTGCGGTCCTTCTGCCAGCAGTCCAGCATGAGCTGGTGCAATGCTGTGGGACAGTCCATAGGGGGCGGCAACCTGTAGTCTTGCTCAATGGCATTGATGACCTAAATGGGTCACCAAGGGATTGGGCGTTAGAATGCTTTTAATGTCATATCTGCTGACTTTAATCAGACACTTAACACAGAGATATGGTAGAGTAAGATATACTGTGGATATATAGTGGTGTCCATTCAATTCAGTTGTGTTCAGGGGCAGATTAAATATTAGATAATTATAAAATTTAACTGAATAAAGATGGGAAAAATCAATGTTATTTAAATGAATAAAGAAGAAAAAATGTCTGTACATTGAATAAATGGCTGTATAATCATATTTTAAATTAATAGAGATAAACATTTAGCAAATGACCGCAAATTGAATAAATGACTATGAATGTAGATGGATTATAAATACTGTAACATATACAAGTTGTGTGTCAGGACAGGAAATAATATAATACAGGTTTTCGTAATTTGTGCTGGATACAAATTGTAAATACCGTATGACGGTCTGCAATAGAACCTACATCTTGGTTGCTCATATCCCAGTACGGCCTCTCTCCGTATGACATCACTTCCCACATGACGATGCCGTAGCTCCACACGTCACTGGAGGAGGTGAACTTCCTGTACTGGATGGCCTCGGGGGCTGTCCATCTGATGGGGATTTTTCCACCCTGGAACGGCGAGAGACAGAGTCAGCCGAGGAGAAGGACACTACACACACACACACACACACACACACATGCATGCACACACAGACACACACACTGACACTATCTCTTTCTCTTTCTCACAAACATACACACATGCAGTGAGGCGATGGGACAAGAGGGGGAGGAGGGACAGACACTGACACACACACACACACACACACACACACACACACACACACACACACACTGACACTATCTCTTTCTCTTTCTCACAAACATACACACATGCAGTGAGGCGATGGGACTACGAGGAGGAGGAGGACGAGGACACTGATTCTACCCCATGGGTTCTTTATATAATTACAACACCACCCGCACAGCACTGCACAGAATACTGTACTGCACACAGAACACAGAACACCATCCATGCCTGTTGCAGCTACACACCATCACCACCACCCACTCCCTCCACCCGCTCCACCCCTCTCACCAGTGCACTCGTGTAGGTGGGGTCAGACGTGTCGTCCTCCAGGAACCGCGAGAGGCCGAAGTCGGATACCTTGCACACCAGGTTGC
>JAODXP020000018.1:22189985-22389985 GCA_027497455.2 Sardinella longiceps | reverse complement strand
GCAACGACAAAAACACATCTGGTAGCTAATGACAACCACAGAGTATCATGATTCATGTAGACAGATGTCAGCAGGTTTAAGGTTTAGTCATTTTCACAACTGATCCATATGACTATCATGTGTTCACCCTGAGGGCTACAAGGTGCTGAGCATATGCAACTAATAGCACGCTTAACAGAAGAATTCATGTTTATTTCATAATGGAAATCCTAAAAAAGCATTATAATTCAACCGATACACTGACAGAAGTCAAGTATGTGTGTATGTATCTTGTTACATACAGTATTGGAAGGTCCAATATGTAATAAGATGAACATTAGTCAATTCTGCAACTCCAAAAAGTCATAGCCTTGACGTTTGGCTCCAGTACTTTTTGTTTTAGACTTGTAAAATCAGTTCAGTGTATCAGTTCAGTGCATGTCATCTGTCACTCTCTCCCCTGAAGCCTTAATTTGGAGTTCACACTAACTGGACTAACTCTGGTGGACCTGAATGGAATTGACTATTCAGAGAGAGAGAGAGAGAGAGAGAGAGAGAGAGAGAGAGAGAGAGAGAGAGAGAGAGAGGGGCGCTTGGAGTAAACCTGGCAAAACTCATTTATGTTTCATGGCCGACATGTGCAGTGTGGCACCGGCAGATATGGAGAAGAAGAGCCGAGTTGGAGGTCACATGCACCATGCATAGAAACATGACGTGCCAGAGCACACTGAGCCAGTCAATGGGGCTAGACCAAGCGTGAAATGGCACAGCCGAGTGTGGCTACCTCCTACGCCAAACATGCAATGTTCTCTTATCACTGATGCGCTCGCTTGCTCACACTCTCTTTTCCCCTTTCTGTCTATCTCTCCCTCTCTTATGTTCCCCTCTTTGCATCTCTGTCTTTTTTATTCTCTCTTTTTGTATCTCTTTCTCTTTTGCATTCTTTCTCTCTTTCTTATTCTCTCTCTTATGCCCCTGCTCTTGCATCTCTCTTTGTTATCCATTCTCTTTGTATCTTTTTCTCTCTCTTTCTCTCACATTCTTCCTCTCTTTCATTCTCTCTCTTATGCTCCTGCTCTTTGCATATCTCTAATTTTTGTTCACTCTCTCTCTCTCTCTTTGTATCTGTCTCTCTCTCTTGCTCGGATCAGCGACTTCCCTGTAAACTGTGCCACTGTTGCCGTCTGTCTACTGGCCCATGGGAACCCAGTTGGCCTCATTTTTGTTGTTTGCTCTTAGGTGAGATGGCAGCCCAGGCGGCTTAACGCTTCCACCAACCAACCAACCAAACTCTGATGCAGCTCCTGCACCTTCCGCCGAGCCAAATGGAGATCTCTCGTCATCACTAATTACTGTGTACACCACCTAATGATTGCACTTGCATGTAAACACGACTGGCAGCGAAGTACTCCCCTCTCCTTGGGGTGCCAAAACAACTAAATGGATAAATATTGGAAGATCCTGACATATCACAGTCATCTATAATGTATGAAGGCACTTGGAATTAATGACATTAACACTACCAACAAAAACAGTACCATTTAGAGATAAAAAGAGATTAAAGAGATTAAAATAGAAATATCGTATAATAATGATTGGTTTTGGTAGTTGCTGTTTTGAATGCAGTTGTTATTGGCATAAGTTACTGTAATTCAATGACCATTTATGCTTGAATGACAATGTGGGGAAAAAAAGTAATATAGAACTAAATTTCAAACCCCCACACTAACCCAACACCACAGTGACCTGTAATTGTGCTGGGCCCATATCTGCCGAGTGACGCAGTTGAGACAGGGATTATTTCCATTCAAAACATTTTTAGATGCAATTAACACTGTCAAAATGGCAGCGGTTCTGGCTGCGTGTCGCAGTATTCAGTGGTTGTGGTCGGCATACATCAACTTCGACGCAATAAATCAGTCCACAAGCAGTTCATTTTAACATGGTCGAAGGGTTTCAGCATTCCGACTGGAACCAAAGACCAACCTGGGTAAAACACCCGTGGATTTACATTCTTTCCTGCTGTTATACAATGTGCTCCGACATCGGCGGTACTTCCGGAGAGCACAGAAGCCATCCACTGAGGGATGCTGAGCAGATGTGTTGGGTGGGAGACGCTAAGAGGACGAGAGTGAGTGAATTGCAATATTCCTGTAAATTCCAACTAAATTGTTTAAAAGTGCAAAGTGTGGTATCGACTGATAAGGTTGTGTGTGTGTGTGTGTGTCTGTGTGTGTGTGTGTGTGTGCCTGCCAGGCACAAATGCAGGAGGAACCACAGGTGCACAAACAAATGAAATTGCAAATCCAGTAGCTGTTGCTCTTCAAAGGCGAGAGGAATTAGCTCATCTCACTACACACACACACACACACACACTCTCTCACTCACTTACACAGAGAGAAACAGATAGACATGCTCTCTCTCTCTCTCTCTCTCTCTCTCTCACAGACACACACACACACACAGACAGACAGACACACACACACACACACACACACACACAGAAACAGATACAGACAGGCTCTCTCTCTCTCTCACACACACACACACACACACACACACACACACACACACACACACACAGACAGGCAGTCAGACACACACACAAACAGACACAAACACACACACACACACACACACACACACAAGCTCCTGAAGCCAAACCACGCTGTCACACCTCTACTCTGGGGGAGGGTAAAAAGCCGCCCATCCACACTGAGGGCCATCACACCCCAGTAAAGATGACAGGTGTGAAGTGCTTGTCAAAGTGTCGCTCGGGTGATTGCATGTAATCTGCCCACGAGAGAAGGCCAGCCTTCCCCATAATGGACAGGAAATAAGATGAGGAGAGGTGAATTACTGTCTTTTCTGCACTCACCCTCCCTCAAAACACACACACACACACACACACACACACATACGCACACACATGTACAGGCATATCCTCCCATCAAAACCCTAACACCCCCAGACACACACACACGCACACACACACTTACATCAACCATTTACCCCTCAAACTCTACTCTACACTGCATATCACATGGACTCATCCATTTTCAGGGGAAAATAATCTCTCCATCGGGAGGGGAGGAGAAGGGGGGGGGGGGGGAGCTGCGGAGGTACACTAGTCGAGAAAGAGTTTTTTTTTCTCTCTCTCTCTCTCTCTCATCCCCGAAGCTCCAGAGGTAAATGCAGCGTGTCGCGCTCCATTCAGCAGGTGTGCCGAGGCAGCCGCGACAGCAGCTCCAGAAGTGTATATGCAACTCCTCATTCCGAGATAGGATAACAGCAAAATGAAACACATATTTTCATTAATATTATATATATGTATGCATACATATACACGCAGCACAGTCCCAGTGATGGTCGTGACGACCTAATATTTGTCTTGGCTGGCTCCTGGCGGTGAAAAAGTAATAACGGAAAAAGTCGTAGTAGCTCCATCAGCATGATGGCGAGGGGGGTTTTGCGGTGCACGTCGATGCTGGTCTGGGAGTCAATGACAGTGTGCAGGCCCCGGTGCCGTATGAGGTGTTGGTTCCAGTTACGGCTGCGCGGGATTGAATCGTCAGTGGCAGCCCTCTGAGCTGCACGGGAATGGAATTTAATAGCTATGGCACCATGGAGAGGCAACAGAAAAAAATGAGAGTGTGTGTGATTGTGTGTGTGTGTGTGTGTGTGTGTCAGTGTGTGCTCTGTTGTCAATGTGTGTGTGTGTGTGTGTGTGTGTGTGTGTGTGTGTGTGTGTGTGTGTGTGTGTGTGTCAGTGTGTGCTCTGTTGTAAATGTGTATGTGTTTGTGTGTCTGTGCCTATGCCAATGTGTGGATGTGTGCATGTGTGTATGTATGAATGTGCAGTGTGTGTCCGTCTATTTGTGTGTGTCAGTGTGTGCCTGTGTCAATGTGTGTATGGGTATGTGTGTCTGTATGAATGTGCAAGTGTGTGTCAGAGTGTGTGTCTGTATGACTGTGTCAGTGTGTGTCTGTATGAATGTGCAAGTGTGTGTCAGAGTGTGTGTCTGTATGACTGTGTCAGTGTGTGTCTGTGTGTGTCTGTATGTGTGTGTGTGTGTGTGTGTGTGTGTGTGTGTGTGTGTGTGTGTGTGTGTGTGTGTGTGTGTGTGTGTTCAAGAAAGAAAGCGGAGATCTCTATCCCGGGAAGACGCAATCTTTAGTGTGCCGCTGATGGATGATTGAGCCGTGACGGCAGAGGGCTTGAGCCTGCCAGAGCTCTCTCTCTCTCTCTCTCTCTCTCTCTCTCTCTCTCTCTCTCTCTCTCTCTCTCTCTCTCTCTCTCTCTCTCTCTCTCTCATGACTCCTCTGATGCTCCAGTTAATGTGCCCCTGTGATGGGTTTATTACAACAGCTGCGGGAGAGCCTGGCTTATTTTACTGGAATAACATACAGTAGGGGAACACTGCTTATGAATGTCACACCACACTTGGCAAAACTATGTTCCCATGTTGCTTTTCCTCCCCTCTGGGATGTACAGTATAGCGCAGAAATGTACTACTTATGTCAGACACCCAGACATGTGAGCTTTGTTATGAGCTCTTTACGGCTGCTACTTAAGACCACATATTGAGAAAAAAAGAGAGAGAACATATCTATTACTTTTTTTTCTGTGTGACTTCAATTTAACCATAGCAAAATGTGATAGTATTTTTGTCCTTCAGTACATAGAGACTGAGCTACAGTACCTCCTCATCGCTAAAGAGAGGACGAATTTCCCACTTATGCACTTAATCTTTTCTCATGGCCAGTACTGAAACAGAGATCAACTAGATAATCCAATCCAAACAGAGTTTTTGGGGGTAATTAGGTAATAGAGCTTCTAATCAGGTCTTATAAACAGACTGTGGAGCTGCGGTTGAAGTGAGCGGTGTGTTGTTGGATCTCCAGAACTAGAGGAGAGGGATGAACCCATTGACTTGAGAATCCTACACACAATTGTCTCCTTCAGGCGTTTTTATATAATACAAATATGGATCTATCATATGGGGTAGGCATGGGCGATGGGGATAATTGTACTCGAGAGAGAGAAGAGAAGAGAAGCAGAAGGGATCATGAAGTGAATTTTAAGTGCTAAGTGCTAAGAAATAGCTCAAAAACCCAAGGCAGACACTTATGCCTTCATTTGTATGATCACAGACTGATGCCAGTAGTGAATCCGCACCCATCATAGTGAAATCTATATGGAGTGCGTGTGTGTGTGTGTGTGTGTGTGTGTGTGTGTGTGTGTGTGTGTGAGAGAGAGAGAGAGAGAGAGAGAGAGAGAGAGAGAGAGAGAGAGAGAGAGAGAGAAGGAGAGATGGTTTTCATGACATACAGTACTCCCACACCAGTTGGCTCCTGGTATAATTCTCTTTGATTTGCAAGGCTGTTGTGATTGACACTAAGGGATATTACAGGGGGAGGAAAACCAATTCCAGCGAGGGCTGGCACTAAATCATTCCTATTTCTTTCACATACGTTCGCAGGATGACTAAAACTCATGGCAAAAACATCAGATGGAAAAGTATAACAACATATGAGTTTTCATAAGTTTCCTCAACGTTTGTGTGAGGATGACTATAAAACAAGCTGCCTACGATAATCTAGCCAAGCAGAGTGCAGGAAGAAAAAACACTATCCATTAAAAGTACCCTCTTAACCTGATGTGCTTATCTAAGGTTTAATGCGCTCAAGTACTTTTCTCATGGGAGCATTTTGCTGAGTAAATCTGTCAAGGAAGACAACTGCCAACTCGATAGACAGAGGAGGCCGATTAGATTAACGATCCCTGTCACTGGAGTGTGATCATTTTGGGATTCGGCCTCACACATCATAACACTTCAGCACAGTTAAAAGTGTCATTTAAAGAAGTTGTCAGAAATGAGTGAAATCAAAACAAATCCAAATCTATCCAAATGAGGTGAAACTCAGCGACAAACCACCCATAAATAAACAAGACAGCAGCAGCAGTTGCCTTTTTTTTTTTTTGGTGAGAGAAGCATGAAGCCCTACATTGGCTAAATGAGATGTCACAGACAATGTCTGCTGAGGCAAATGAGAGCATGGCAAAAAGGGGGCCCTGCACTGAGAGATAACATCTCTTGGGATTCTAGGATATTTTTAGCCACTTGGTACGAGGAGGGGAAATCAGAAAAGATTAGTACACGTCCAAAAATGTTGTGCTCTATGTAAAAAATAAAAAATAAAATAAGGCTGCATTTTACAAACACAGGTTCATTTTGTCAGTTTACAGTCGGATGTGGCATCTGACATTGCCACATAATGGCTATTTTGCTGCTAACATTGTAACATGTAGGCCAACTGCCAGGACAAACATTTTTTTGTAAGAATCGATACATTTTAAATGGTGTGTGCATTACGACTTCTGTTTCATCTGTGAGCCGGGACAGCATAAATTATTAGGCGTGATCTTCACGTAAACACTGAAAAATGCATCTTCCTTATTTCAAATGGGTTAGCAGATTGCCGACTGTGAGGATGAAAGATTAATACCCGAAAAGGGATAACTGTGCCAGCGTATTCCCCCCCTGTGAAGTATTTATGAACTTCTAAAGAAGCTCTTCTTCTCTCTCACATACGTATTTGTGGGTGACGAATTGTTCACTGATGACATCATGTCAGTTGTTGCCAATGAATCGATCAATAAAAATAACACTAAACAAAAAGTAATAGCTAGATAAGCTTTGGTTGATGATATCACAATGTGTTAACATCATGTCAGCAGGTGAGCCTTGAAAGGGAAGCAGACACACACACACATACACACACTACACACACACCGACACAAACAGTTCTCCCTTCCACCCACACACACCACCACACACCACACACACACACACACACACACACACACACACACACTCATTATCATCATGCTCATCATCATAATACAACACAGGCTCTATTGAGTCCAGTCCCCCTGGAGATCCAAGCCCAGGCCCAGTGGGCATACTGGGGCTGACTGGTGGAGGGGCCCCAGATAAAGGACTGGGCTGACAGCAGCATAAAGGGGGTGGTGGGGGAGGGAGCGGTGAACGGTGGAGAGGAGGGGAGAGGAAGGGAGTGGAGTGGAGAGGAGAGGAGGAGAGGAGTGTGGGGCAGGGTAGGCAGGCAGGCAGCAGCTGGTCCTCAATCCAAATCCATGGCCTTGGATCCCACCATAAACCCCACATGGACCCGCCACTGACGACGGTGTGAATATCACCAGAAGCCATACGCCACGCTGTCCACATGGCTCTGCGCTCTCTCTCTTTCTCTCTCTTTCTCTCACTCTCTCTATCACTCACTCACTTTCTCTCTCTCTCTGTCACAAACACACACACACACACGCACGCACGCACACACGCACACGCACACACACACTTTCTTTTCTCTCTCTCTTTGGAAAGGATAATGCTGTACATTGATATGGAGCAATACATGGAAACTGATACTGATCTGGTCATATTTTCCCGCCTTTTTTTCCAAAGCTTAAATGAAAACAAATATGGTGTTTATATGATACCTTCAATAAAGTAACATATCATTCTCACTATATAAACCATGACAGCTAGCAGTCATAAAATGTAAAACAATATTCTAAAACTATAAATCAGAAGAAACTACTGCTGACACATAAATTGTAATCCAAAATTATATGATGTTATTTTATACCAACACTGCAGCACAATCAAATACAGCGTCTTCATTGCATTTAGCATACCCAGATAAAAATGCCTAGCGTGAATCTGCTAACCATGCAAAAATACCACTTCTTCTGTAATCAGCAATGTTATTGTTGTTGTATGTCCAAGCAGTTTGGTCTAATGTAAAGGGCAGGGACTACGGGAAAAAAACTCTCTTCTGTGATGGCTGCGGACTTTAAGGTATCTGCAGAGACGTGACCCATAGAGACCACAGACAGACAGGGTCAACGGACTGCCACCTTTACTTTCCTGCAGTGTCCAAGCCCGCCGCAGGACGCAGTTTGGCAGCCGCTACGCCGGGTCATCAAGGACAATGCGCCACAGAAGGTTTCTTCTTTTCCTTCTTTTTTCGTTTTCTTCCTCTTCTTTTTTTTTCTTCTTCTTCTAGTCCTGCTGGTGCTGCTAAGGCTACTACTGCTAGCGCTACTGCTGTCTGCTGAAACTGGGCCAAAATCCCTCTACCCCACAGCCTCCATGTCAGTCAACCTAGTGAAATAAATAAGCTCATCATTCTGATCATCATCAGTGGCCCAAAAGCAAACACTGACTGGATTACTAATCGTCTCACCGTTTCAAACGTAGCTCTCATGCCTCTTGGATATGAAGAGTGAATTAAAAGTATGAATTCTTGAGTTCATAGACCAGCTGGGTCCCATAGTAACACACACTAGTGCAAGAGTATGCACGCTTGCCTGTGTAGTACACACACACACACACACACACACACACACACACACACACACACACACACATGCACCCACGCTGATAGGCAAATGTGCATTCATCCACAAACATGGAGAAGCACACACATACGCACGCACACACACACACGCACACGCTACTGCCTGCCCAAACTCACATAAGCGTAACATATGCTACACAATGTTATTCTACCTTATAAAAAGAGGAAATGAAAAAAAGAGAAAAATCTGGAAAAGTACTTTCATGAGCACGACCCATATGACACACTTTCCCTCGCAACCATCACACCATCATAATGAAAGCAACTGTAGTTGCGTCAACAACGGTGGCCTCATGCGCCATCATTTGACCCTAATTCAAAACGCTGCCTCGGCACACGATGATTAACGACCACTGCAAGGCACAGGCCTGACAGATTTAGCCCGTCTACCGTACCTTAAAGGTAGATGTTATATTTTCATTAGTGAGGGGCTAAGGACGGAGATTATTATGGGCTACATAAAACTTTACAGCGAGCTGGAGAGAGGTAGCAGCGAGTGCTCGGAGGGCACTTGTCATCTGTTCGCCAAGGCCTAAGCCAAGAGTTGGCAGCGCCCGCAGCCCGTGTCTTATTTTCAGCCAAATGTGAGGCTGAGGGTCATTAAATGCGGGAGTATCGTGTAAGGGAGACTTTGCTCGATCTTATCACCACGACGGTGGCAGCAGCGGTGGTTGACAGAGGAGAGAGAGAGTGAGAGAGAGAGAGAGAGAGAGAGAGAGAGAGAGAGAGAGAGAGAGAGGCGGGTGAGGATTAGTCCCCTGAGTTCCTCGAGACGGACAGATAATCCAGCGGGACGGGCAGGAGCCACGGTGGCAAACCAGCAGACGGATGCAGACGAGACAGACAGAGAGAGAGAGAGAGAGAGAGAGAGAGAGAGAGAGAGAGAGAGAGAGAGAGAGAGAGAGAGAGAGAAAGAGAGAGAGACACACACAGGGACAGATCAAGACTGAAAGTGATGGGGAGAGAAAGAGAATGAGTGGGAGAGGACAGAGCAAATGTGAACAAGAATAGGAGGGTGAGTGAGAAATATAGAAAGTAGAGACAAAAAAAGATAGTGAAAGAAAGAGAAAGTGAAAGAGGGAGAGAGAGAGAGAGAGAGAAAGAGAGAGTGTGTGTGTGTGTGACAGAGAGAAAGAGAGAGAGAGAGAGAGAGAGAGAGAGAGAGAGAGAGAGAGAGAGAGAGAGAGAGAGGCAGAGGTATCTCTCCTGTTTGAGTGGAGCCAGAGGGAGTGACAGGCGTCTGGAGAATGAGAAGGTGTAATGAGGGGAGGTGCCCTCAATGCCCCACGCCTGAGACAGCCTACCGTAGGCAGAGCAGAGAGAGTGAAGAATCTCTAGAAAGTGAAGTCAAACACACTCTCACACACACACACACACACACACACACACACACACACACACACACACACACACACACACACCAAAATACTTCACGGAGCCTTTTATTTCGCCACTGGCTCCCTGGAATTTGTATAATCACAGGGCTTAACAAGTTGGAGCTGGGAAAATTCAGATGTGTGGTCTCCACCGAGGGGAGAAATATTTCCTTTCTTGGAGCCAGCTACATTTCAAAAACAAAAACCCGACCTCAGTGACAAAAAAAAGAAACATGTCTACCGACTACACAAGGTTACCGCAAAACTCACACACACACGCTCTCACATAACCAGCGCCTACTGAAACTGCTTCTGATGGCACCCCCGGACTTTTCTTTGTCTGCGTGTGTGTATGTGGGTGTGTGTTTGTGTGTATAGGCACGTATATGTGCGGTGTGTGTGTGTGTGTGTGTGTGTGTGTGTGTGTGTGTGTGTGTGTGTGTGTGTGTGTGTGTGTGTGTGTGTGTGTGTGTGTGTGTGTGTGTGTGTGTGTGTGTGTGTGTGTGTGTGTGTGTGTGTGTGTGTGTGTGTGTGTCTGTGGACATTTTGGATCAAGATCACATGCAGAAACGTGAGAGTTCAGCACACATGCTGTGGCTTCAAATATTTGATTTGTATCAAGGACAAGCAGAATCTGTGGAGAGCAGCTCAATTTACCGGTGCTTAAACAGCAAGCCTGACAGGTCGGGCCCCGCAGCACAACTGATACCTCCGCAGGGCTGAGCTCAGAGCCACAGATCCCTCTTTGTGGCCGTGCTTTACTACGGCCCTGTTGACACTTACGCCGGCAGGCATGATGACTTGGACATGTCATAGGGCACAGATCCAGGATCAGACAGAACATTCCCCCGGCCTTGTTTCGCTTGCGAGATCTCCTGTTCCTGTTTTGGAGACGGGCCCAGTGCCAGCGGACAAGTGACTGAGAGCCTTCTTTCGTTAGGGTATCGCTGTATATATCCACCTGGCGAGGAGTCTTTAAAAAATGATACTGTACTCTTGTGCGCTACACACAGGAGTGCATTCTGCTGTAGTCAGTTGTGCAGGTCCTCTATCTACATGTCATTTATTCACTAGGCAAAGGAGAGAAAAGAGGTCCCAGGATTCGCTCCAGTGAACGAGATGTGAGAGAAAGAGGTGGGGGTGCCTTTCCTCTTGTGTACACAAAGGGCCTGGAGTGTCAAATAATTCCAACCACACAAATTGGACCATTTCTTTCCCCTCCGAGTGAAAGAGCCAGCGTTATTTATTTACTGTCAATGTCTTATGTAAATATTTTATGAGTTGTAGGCGTGTGAGAAAACTCCTCCGGGAAACCTCTTCGGGCAGAGAAACTACACCCCCATTCCCCCACTCTTGTTCCAAAACTGACAGTTTAAAGAATTCAATTCATTTAAAGCCCTGTAAATATTAATAAGGAGTGGGCTCCCACTGATCAGTAATAACCATGGAAAAGTGTAGCTTGCACTGAAAGCTGTGGAGAGTTGGTTGGACACAACACAAGTGTGTCCAATACTTCTGCCGATCACAAAAGGAAACGACAGCTTAACAAAACATACTGGCATATAGTCTAAAAACTGGAATGCATCTTGTTCATGACAGGCCGCATGACATAATATGCAGGATAATTAATAGGACTCCTTCACAATATGCTTTTCAAAAGACTGCATGATTATATGTGACATTGTCATAACACAGCACTCTTGTGCCACTGAATCTGACTAGATAGAAAAAAATGTATGCTGCTATTTTCAGTTCTATACACACATGCATGTATGTATGTTTGTGTGTGTGTGTGTGTGTGTGTGTGTGTGTGTGTGTGTGTGTGTGTGTGTGTGTGTGTGTGTGTGTGTGTGTGTGTGGATGCATGCGTGTGTGTGTGTGTGTGTGTGTGTGTGTGTGTGTGTGGATGCATGCGTGTGTGTGTGTGTGTGTGTGTGTGTGTGTGTGTGTGTGTGTGTGTGTGTGTGTGTGTGTATGTGCGCATGTATAAAGAATGCTGTGATTATCCATGCACAAATAAGATGCAACCAGCCCTGTGGCTGCCCTTTTTGTTCAGCCACAGACCTGGCGACATTGAGAGTGTGTGAGAGAGAGAGAAGAAGAGAGAGAGAAAGAGAGAATAGAGAGAGAGAGAGAGAGAGAGAGAGAGAGAGAGAGAGAGAGAGAGAGAGAGAGAGAGAGAACCTCACAGACAAGAGGAGTGGAGAGGAATAACCCCGAAGGAGTGCTGACAGCAGTGGAGTGATTACTTTGCACCTCCCTAACACTAAGACGTGTGTGTGTGTGTGTGTGTGTGTGTGTGTATGGGTGTGTGTGGTGGGATGGGAGGTGGCAATTGAGGGGCAATTGAGCCCAATGCTCCCACACACTTCTTTTACAAGTACAGACAGACTTTTAAATGGATGAAGATGAACTCACAGCACACAGCACCCGCGGGACACGGCTTGTAATCGTTTGCGCCGATCGATAATGCTAATTCCGACTCCAGGCTCCACCCAATAGCCATAAATCAAAAGCCCGCCGTGCGCTTCAACAACAACAGTACCGCCGGGCTTCCACTGCCTTCCACGGTTGTCACACGTGAGCTAATGAGGGAAGGAAGCTAAGGAGCCACCATTGTGTTGCACAGGGAGGCTGATGCACACTCGGGCTGAGGCAAAATCACAGCATAAGTCATAACTGGCTGTGTCACGTCGGATGAGCGTTAAGGCTGTGCAGTCAGATGAAAGAATAACTATCGCGACCCCGCATGTCCCGTTCTTTCTGAGTCACACACACACACACGCACGCACATACACACACACACACACACACACAATAGGGCATTCATCCTGAATGAAACTATGTAAAAAAAGAGAAGCTGCTGCATACTGCACTCTCTGTGGCTAATTATGGCCAATTCAACCATGATGTGGAACCACAGACCTGACCTCAGAGTCAGATGGGTACTATCTCTATTTATGAAGAAAAATCTACCCTCTACAGCTCATGATTATAGATCCAGTGCAATTCACCACACACACACACACACACACACACACACACACACACACACACACACACACACACACGAGAGAGAGAGAGAGAGAGAGACACACACACACACGCATACACACGTACACACACACAAAAGTCCCCATCATGCTTAACTTCAAATTTCATGGATGTCCACAATGGAACAGGACATGAAATGAAGAAATGCATTGCCACATGGGAGCTTATCCAAACCCCATCATAGACAGTGGTTGTGGTGTGGAAACTAGAGCAAAAAAACAACATCATCCATCATCATGGGATGGCAGAAGAATGTATTTCATATTCTCTCTCCTTGGCTTGTGTAAAATGCATTGCATCATCCCCATAAGTCCGTGTGAAGGAGTATAAAATGCTCTTAATGGTAATAAGGACCTAGTAATGATCTAAATGTCAGCATCTGTGTTTATGCAAACGTGCAGTATGAGAACATGAGGGTGTGTTCATTTTGCTGTGCTCGACATGACACTGAGGCCACATTAACCCTGCTATGTGTTACATCAGTGGGGCACTGCCCATGGCAAAGCAGCCACACATGCGGCTAACTACCTTATGGACAGTTACTGCTTCGTAATAAGTGCCATAGCCTACATAACAGGAGGCTTCCTTCTTCCTGCAGCTTGCAGGGTTACTTTATATATTTTATATCTCTGGCACAGGAATAACCAAAAATATTAGACAATTTGTGACCTTCTCCATCAAACCTTCATCTGCCAAAAAAAAAGAAGAAAAAAGCTGTCTATGTTTTGCTGGTTTTGCCCGCCTCACAGCTGTGACATTTGTCTAGCTGCAGGCTGTACAGACATTTCACGAAACCTTACTTCTCAAACACACACACACACACACACACACACACACACACACACACACACACACATTTTACGACAACATAGCACTTGGGATACTAGCCTGAGCGTATGTGTGCTGTGATGTGGGGGCATTCAATGATTCAATGGCTTCCTTTTAAAGCGCCATTTTCCCACATACTGTTGGTCGGTTACTAGTCAAAGGCTGCATTATTAACACACCAGTGGCTCATGTATCTTTAATCATATCAGAGTTTCAATGGAGATGGATCAGATGTGTGATATATTTGGAAAGGCTAACATTTTCATTTCAAATATACACAATGCCACAAATTTGACAATTTTAAATCATGCAAGAGGGGTAGATGAGTGGGCATGAATGTGTATGGATGTGTATGTACTCATGTTAGTTTTTTGTACATGTGAATCTGTGTATGTGCATGTGAGGCAAGTGCGTGTGCATGCATGTTGTGTGTGTGTGTGAGCGCGCGTGGGGGGAATGTCTGTATGCTTTTATGCATATGTGTATTCATCCATGAATATCTGTCTGTGTATACAAGAATATGTGTTGCATGCATGTATGTTAGCTTATGTGTGTGTGTGTGTGTGTGTGTGTGTGTGTGTGTGTGTGTGTGTGTGTGTGTGTGTGTGTGTGTGTTTGTGTGAATATGTCTGCATTTCCAGACCCAGTTTCTTTCATCCTCATGCACAGAAATCCACATGGGAGTGACACAGAGTTGACAAAGCCAAGCTGCTCAGCATCTGATATCATCTACTACAGGCCGATGGACACCAGGGGCAACACTTCAATCACTGTGTCCATCACTGGGGTCAATAGGGTTGCAGTATCCTAAAGAAAGGTCCTCACCAAAAGACAGCCATCAATCCATCAATGTGATTAAGCACAATATACTTACTCTCTCTCTCTCTCTCTCTCTCTCTCTCTCTCTCTCTCTCCCTTATACACACATAGACACACAAAGACAGTGGTTTTACAGTGAATTTGATATCCTTTTCTCTGTAAGTTCACTGTCCAATCATAGGGCAAATTGTCCTAATTTCAAAAGGAAGCCAAGCAACATTTAACTTCTTCATTAAACCTTCAAATACATTTTAATCATGTTTATTATGCTACATATCTTATTCTTAATACGAAATATCTTATTCTGTTAATTCCACATTTCTCATTATGATTGACATAACAGGAAAATGACCTTTGCCAAAAGAACAACCACACTCCTCTCCTCTTTGAAGATGTTATTTTGACCTTGGTCATCTCCTGGAGTAAACAGCGTGAGACGTGAAGCAAAGGTCAGCAGAAAGGAGGTGCAAAGCGCTGGCAGAAATTCAATCAAACACCACAGCATTTTACTCTGCTGATTTACAACCGCAAGTTATTGGCCAGGAATCTTGCAATAGGTAACTATATTGAAATTGCTCACTTGGAATATGCACTGTACAGTATATTCAAATAGTAGCATAGGCACAGAACTGATGGAGCATATATTCTGATACACAGAAAAATAAAAAAGCATAGTGATATTATGATATCACAAGAAAAGCTCCTTATTTATGGTCTTCTACGGCTGTCCTCAGAGGAAACACAGAGAAAATGGCGTGATGGGCATCGCAGAAGGATGCGGAGGCAAAGGACAGTGCTTGTTTGACCTGTTTTAACGCAGCGGACAAAAGCTGGAGCAGCGAGCGTCACTGATATCGCTGTCATGCCATCCTTTCAGCTCCACTGACATGCAGCCAGGGGAAATAAGACCAAAAACAGGGAGGCACGGAAGCCCTCCACACACACACACACACACACACACACACACACACACACACACACACACACACACACACACACAATCCTTAACACAAGAAACACACACACATACAAATTCACCCAACAGTCCCGGACATTAGATTTGATTGGATAGATTAGATAGGTATTTTATTCATCCCGAAGGAAATTCAGGCATACTGTAGCATCGATAAAATGGCATACATATATGAACCTATAAAAATAAATAATACAGAGAGACAAACAATAATGAGCACATTTTTAATTATGTGCCATTATGGTTCCAGGTTGTAAAGTGTGGAAGGGAGGGTTTGGCTGTGCATGCTCATAAATAAGAGATACATTTGGAGGAGAGGAAGTTTTTTGGTTACCATCATAAAATATATATCTCAGCTCTGTGTAGAGCTGTTAACTGGAACATTAACCTTTAAAATCACTCCTCATTCAAAAAGGGCCCTGAATGTCAGAAGTCGTCGTGTTCCCTGCAAATGTTCTCTCCCTCTGGTCTTTGATGACAACTGAGGGAGATGGATTAAGGTTTTTTTTTTTTTTTTTAATGTTGCTCCCAATTCACGTTCAGCCTTTCAGTATCATGATATATATTTGATTATTTGTGTGTCTGAACAGATGTTTCCAGCCGCCTTTCTTTTCGAAGCTTGAAAGGATGAGATTGTCTTATCCTTTGAGAGAAACATCCTCTTTGACTCAATTTTTTCTTTTCAATGCTCTCCAGTTGGAATACTAGAAAGAATACAGAGAAAGAATAAGCTGATTCTCCTTATGTGTATTTTTTTTTTTTTTTTTTTTTTTTGATGGACTAGCATGGAAAAAATGCCTGTTTACAGATCTATTTACAATCTATTTACAGATTTACCTCAAATGGTAACCTGAAATATATCAACCCCATTGAACAGATAACTTCATTGTAAAGTTGTTTACATGCTGTGTCCTCAGCATATTTGACCTAGGCTCGCCATAGCCATCTGCACGCTGAGAGGTTAAGCTATATGCTTCATAAGCAAGGTGCTGCTCTAAACCTCATGCTAATGTTTTGCTAATCTCAATGTGACCTGCCTTTTATGGGGCCTGACACCATCTCTCTCTCTCTCTCTCTCACACACACACACACACACACACACACACACGCTGACATAGGCTACACACACATGTTGTTTTTCCACTGTGCCACTTGTGAGGACCGCTGTAACACTGTGCAGTGGGGGAGGGGCAACTACAGGGGAGTGAGTGCGTCCTATTCTCTACAACACTAGAAAAAGAGTCAGAGCCTCTATCTGGATTATAATCTTCTTGACTGACGTCACTGTTTCCTCACCATTCATTTTAGTAATGACTTAACATCCATAAATAATGCAACTGACCAATAAATCCCAGCTATAATGGGAGCTGAGGTGTTCTAATGGCGCACAGAGAGGGATCCTGTTCTTGGCAGCAGCACCTGTTATGTTCTCGCCTAACATCTCAATCAAAGCTGTGGTAAATAACAGTGTTTATCTCAGGGAAATTCCAGACCACACTGTCTACCCATGACATCACCATGATGAATGAATATAACTTTTTTTTTTCTTCCTGGTCTCCCACAAGCCTATAGCTTACCTGATGATCTAACACGGGCAAACATCCCCTGTTATCCGTAACTTTAAGATGAGGGCGAGTTTGTGTTGATGTGTGTTTTTTCCAAACTGACTTCATAACTCACGCACAGAGCCCAGAAGTGCAACCCTTTTGAGATTCAATTTATATCAGTCAGACCTCAATGATAGCCTTGTATTCCCATGGAAGGAGGAGAGAAAGATACAGGCCAGATACCCAACATCAGTCTCATGGGAGTATCGGAACAAGCAGACCGGCACTGTGGGAGCTCTGCTTCTGTGGCCTACTGAGGTGTTTGATTTGTCCGTGGCGTCCGAGCCGTGTCCCGCACCCGTGTTTGTGCATTAACCAGTTGATGGCCCCCCAGAGAGGCATAAAGAGGCCAAGCAATGCTCACTCAGCAGAGGACCTCCTCACTAAGGTGTGTGTGTGTGTGTGTGTGTGTGTGTGTGTGTCAAAGCCCACAACACTTGAGAGAGGGCTGCTGTGGACAGAGAAAGCCTCCTGAGAGCCCTTCAGGGATTTAATGACGCTGACGCCTTCCCCTCACAACACACACAGGGACAAGAGACGTTACACATACACAATTGGATCTACAAGGACGTCCCACCGAATAATTTAAGAGGGGGGCTTCACCACACTCGAGCTCCTGGAAACAACACATCACCACCACCATTACCACCCACAACCATTAAACATAAAATGCAACCCTGGCAACACAAGAAGCGGCTGTTTTTTGTTGTTTGTTTTTCCTGATTTATTTTTATTTATAAAGACATAATTAAGGCTGCTGGGGTTAGAGAGGAGGCCGCTGGTAGCTGGGTGGAAGTCGTAAATCCACCGCCTCTTCTTTCTCTCCTTTTTTTTTTTTTTTTTTTTTTGTTGTTTCCTTCCTTTCCCCAGACTGCCACTCTGAGGAGGCCAAAGGGCTGAGTTCTAATTACACACTAATCTCATGGAGAGTGGAAACAGAGAGGGCTGCACTAAATTAGCACTCCTTGTACTACATCATGTCTATTATTCTCTCTTCTTTCTTCACCTGGCTCGTCCTCTGGCAGATGGGGAGCTTCCTTTGTCACCAGGGCTCTCCTCAAAGGAGTCATTCTTCACATTATGTCTATTATCTATACTATACTGATGTGACAAGCAAAACTCATTAAGTCCTTGATACTTAGTATCCTGAAATCATTGAAAAGCTGTTTTTTTTGTTTTGTTTTGAAGGGTTCTTTTTTTTGCCTTGCCACTGTCACCTTATGCAGCCTCTTGTGGTGTTGAGGCCTTGGACTCTCTGCACAGAGCTTGGGCTTGTGCTTGTTGTTAATGGCTCTGTAATCAAGCAAAGACAATCTGAGAGGAATTTGTTTAGATGTGTGTGTGTGTGTGGGTTGGGGGGGTATTGGGTGGGAAAGATGTATGCTTGTGGCCTTGATTTTGCTTTTGACAAACAGCCCTCCAAAAAAAAAAAAAAAAAAAAAAATCCAATCACTGCAATTGTCTGACTCAGATGCTCATATAATTGAAATATCATTTATTTCTATTTCAATTCCCTAAATATAGGCCGGGTCTCAGAGCTGCAGCAGCGATGTGCTTTTCCCCAGGAGGTGAATTCAGCTTCCATCCATGGGTTTTTATTCTCACTGTCTAACTGACTGCCAACAATGACAGCAATTGTGCCACTGACCTACTCCTAAAATATTCCCCCATTAGGGTCACATGATCGGTTCCTGGTCGATTAAGCCATTGTGATATCATCAGGGCTCTCTCTCCCTCTCTCTCTGCCTGGGGACTGATCTGCAAAATCCCTTTGTCTGCATGCAAATCCTCCATAACAAGCCGCAAGTAGATTCATTAGATTTTTTGTGTGTGCTTGCGTGTCTGTGAGTGTGTGCGAGTGTGTATGTATGTGGCTGTGTGTTTGAGTCTATGTGTGTGTGTGTGTGTGTGTGATATTTCAATCAAACCGCCAGGGAGAGTGTGTGTGTGTGTGTGTGTGTGTGTGTGTGTGTGTGTGTGTGTGTGTGTGTGCCCATCCAGTCTGCTCTCGTACCCACTCCAAATTAGGCAATTAGTACTGTCATTAAAGTGGTGGCAGTGCGGGGGCTTAACACCAGGGGAAATAAAAGAGACAATCTGCCGTGCGTTCGCCCAGGATATTGCCGATTTCCATCCTTCAACCCCCTCCACAACACCCCCTCTGCTGCTCCCCAACCCTCAACCCCCCCATTCAACCCCCCCACCCACCCCCCCACCCCCAGATGGGGGGACATTAGTAATTTATATTCTGTCAACAGTGCTCTGGAGAACACTGCCCAAATCATTTCCGCGTTTCAGCTCGCTTTTCCAGGAGCGTAATCATATCTGCCTGTCACCAGAGAAGAAAAGGATGAAAAAGGAAAGGAAAAAAAAAAAAAAAAAACATCTTTTCACAAAAAAGCCCTCTGTTCATTCCCACCTACCTGGCCAGTATTGAAACTGACACAGGAGGGGGGTCTTTTCATTGTGCTGTCGACTCCGTCCTGTTGGCATATTATTAACCTTTCCGTTTCTGTTGTGTTTTCTGGGGATGTTGTTTTATATAATGTTTTATGTGTATATATTTCACTATTTATGTTTTGTTTCTCTCTCCCTCCTTTTCAATATCACTCGCTCTCTTCCACTTTCTCTCTCCATTTCTGTCTCTCTCTCTCGTGTGTCAGTGTGTGTGCATGTTCATGTGCGTGTGTGTGTGTGTGTGTGTGTGTGAGTCTACTGTATGTCTGCGTGTGCGTGCATGCATTGGGGTGTGCATGCATGTGGCACTGCATTCATTACTCCAAATCAAATGGACACAAAGGAAGTGAACTATGAGCATTATATGAACAGACAAGGGCAAAAAAAGATAGACACGGGAGAGAAGAAAGAGAGTGGGAGAGTAAAAAGAGTGGAGCAAAATAGTGTGTGTGTGTGTGTGTGTGTGTGCGTGTGTGTGTGTGTGAGTGAGAGAGAGAGAGAGAGAGAGAGAGAGAGAGAGAGAGAGAGAGAGAGAGCAAGAAAGAGAGAAAGAGAGAGGGAGAGAGAGTGGTGTGACGGAGAGACAGAAAGAGACGGAAAGAAAGGAGCGATATTATGGCCAGATGCCCACCAAATTCTTTTCAGTGGGAGCGAGTCAGTCAATGCTGTATGTCTGCGGGGCCTGTCTTAGCTCTGGCACGGCAGCGTGACACATCCTAGTGTTTACAAAGACAGGACACAGTGTCCCTTCTCCCCAATTAGTCTGGGAAAAAGCCATATGTATCAGATATCGTCACATTAGTGGCCTGTGGAAACCATGTTAACCTTACATATGTGATCTAATGTGCTGGACATTCCTCACATTGTGGCATTAGGGCCCCTGTCTATATCCCAATCCCTTGTACTAAGGACATGCATTATTTAATTTAATTTAGTGATGGATGGCAGATCCAGAATGGCAATGTCACATTTAATGAATCACCCGTTGTCACATGAGGTTTTTATAGAGAAATATGCTACTATTTTTGAACTCCTGCTTATAAGTCACTCAGAAGTTCCTACGCTGGAAATACGGACTGCTCAACGTCTAATTAAGATCGGCGGCGTCGAGAATTCCAAAATAAGCTCCCCTACCGAGGCTGGAGCCTTCATTAAATCATCCATGCTGATTATTCACACTCATCCTGCTACTCATGATCACCCACAAAGGTAAAATATTAGCTGACTTCATTGCCATTCATTGAGCTCATCAGGTCTAAAGGAGAAGCAGCTACTGCTACTGGTGACTGTTGCGGCAGTATCTAACACAGAGCTGTAATTATGGACTTTTATGGATATTTACTGTGTCAATAACAGGGAAGTTTGCCTGTGAAAGCCTCTGCCATCTACCTCAGTCATGGCAGAATGATGAAGTGATTGTCTATCCCTGTTCCCCTCTGCACAACCAAGATAATGAACACTGTTAATAATCACGCTAATATCATTTGGGGCTGCTCATAGATTGTTTCAATGATATAATCAAAAGCAATGACTGAATGTTTCCATTCCTTTCCAAAATACTTCCGCTATATTAGGATAAACCCTGTGGGAACCAGAGTTGTATAAAGTACGGGAGTAGAGGAGTAGAGTAGAAGTAAAAGTACCACATCAAAAAAGTGACTAACCCTAGGTAAAAGTTGAAGTGCTCTTTAAAGATCATACTTAAGTGGAAGTACTAAATTATTCAAAATGTTTTGTACTTAAGTAGTGCAAGTAGAAGTGTTACTATGCACGTACTGTATATTACGTGTACGTGTATATTAAAGAAAGTTGTCAAAAGTAGGAATTTAGAGTTTAGGGAACAATCAGAGAAGGCACTTAATTCCATACGAATTGTCTTTTTGGCAAACGAAGGAAAACAAGTAGGACCAGGGGTCGTCACTTTCATCACCCTCGCCATGAACTTGGTGTTTCTGAATCATCTTCCATCTCGAAATGGAGCAGTAGACTGACTCACACTAAGCGTTCCCAATTGAATACATGCAGCATTGCGAAAGGCTGAAGGGAAGCATGAGGTCTCTTTATATATTTTTATATATTTAGGAATACTCCAGTAAAGTACAGATACTGCATTTTAGTACTTAAGTAGGCTACTTAGGTAGTTCTACTTCGTTACTATACATCTCTGCTTTAAACCATTTCAGCACCTAGCCTGATATGATCATCCGCTTTCACATCGTTTCACTTCATGCAAAGCGTCTGAGACATCTCCATTGGCAATCGTTTCCTCTCTCGGAGGGCGCTATGCACTATGCAATGTTTTGAAACATTTTGCTGCAGTTTGTTTAAAACGCATACACATTTTTTTTCTCATAACTCGAGGTTAGTGATGTCCGGGCACAATACGTGGCTTCAGTTTCTCACTCTGTTCGCTGAATTTGGCCCGTACGGATCTGTGGCGGTGAAAACGAAAGTCAATCGTACTCTCCCTGACTGACTGGAGGAACGAAACGAAATGAGCCAGCAGGCGGCGTTCGCCTGGCTATTTCAGCACTGCTTCATGCTGGAAATTTGGGACTCTCACATACCACTCATATCAGTCCATATCAACTCTGTTAGGTCGCTCAATTCTTCCCTCACACAATGTGTCAGGTTGTCCCCTTCTAGCCAACAGCTACAGTATCTATAACGGTAAATTGGGTTTATTGCCTCATCAAAAGACCAGACACTTTGAGAAATGCCACAAGCATATGCAATATTACACTTTAGCACATCAGACTAACCACTGTCATTAATGCACCGTAGCATCATGCTTGTCTTATACTGTTTTTGTTATTGTTATACCATTGACTGGGTTTATTCAGAAACATACAGAGAGGTCTTATGTCACTAGACCACATCTTATTTGAGCAGTTTCTCATTTGAGCAGTTAGTTCGTTACTATACAGTAGACCCCGAAGCCGCCGCCATTTGCGCCATTAAGAGTTTAAGCCAACGCCAGCCAATAACTTTTCAAGCCATTAAGCCGCCGGCTGATAAAGTTTTGGCTGAGCCAGCCAGGTAGAAGCATTTGCAACAACTATCTTGCTTCTATCAGTCACACACAGAAACATGAGCCTATGATACACACGAAAATAAACAACAGATAAATCAGCCTTGCACACCGGTGTTCCGAAATTACGCATCAGGCATTAGTCGTGTCATATAGACCATACGCTTTTTTCCAAAATAGCCTACAAGTTTCAAGCATGGGCAAAACTGTTAGTTAAAAGAAAGCTTTCAATAGCCAAATGTTCATGATTACATTTCGAATTACAATTATAGCCTACCTTTATACCGTAGCCTCATAATCCTGAGCTATGAGACGTTTCATAGCCACATCATTTCCATCTCTGACTTGCCCTGACTAAAGTAAATAAATTACTTAGGCTAGGCTACTGTAAATGCCTGTAAATATTCCAACATGTTTAAAAACTTATATGAAAAGGAGAAACATGTTCAATTTAATTAAGAACCATAGGCCTACTGTCAATTTCAACAGAGGGCTTGTTTGCGTTTGTCCTGCCTGCAGAAAATATGGCAAGCCATTTTTTCGTTTAGCCTATGGCAAGACATTCAGTATGATTGCTTGAACTTCAGATACTGAAGTTAGAGATATTGGTAACAAATATAGGCTACTGTATAGCTCAATACATTATTATTTTAATGTAATAATAATAGACTAATGCTTTGGACTTTTTTGTTCAGGTATCAATTTATGTATCATTGAGGAACTGGTACAGTTTTAAAGTAGGCTATTAAATTAGCTCTTGTATGAAGAAATATAGGCTAATAAATACCCAACCCTAAACTATGATAGTGATACACATGTTAGTCATACATTGCTACTGAGATCAGTATGATATAGACATCTATAGACATAAAAATGGCCACTTCAGCCATTTGTACCCATGAACATTTTGGTGGCTGCAGCAGCCATTTAGGCTTTGGCTGAGCCAGCTAGCCAGCCAATAACATCTTCAGCCAGCCATTATCCTAAAAACAAACGGCTACTATACATCTCTGGTGGGAACAGTTATGATATTAATAATGGCACTCTCTAGAAACTATAAGTGTATACAATAGATTAGAAGAAGTGTGTAACTCTTTTCGTCTTTCCGACATGAAATATTTTCCAAATGCCATTGGTCACCCCCACTGATTCACACAATAACCACGCTGAAGCAGGAGTATGAGATGATGTAGATTTACCTTTGCAGGCCGTGCCGTTCTCCACCGACTCGTGTCCGGCCTTGCACATGCAGCGTCCGATGGGCACCATCCACTCTCCGTCGCCGTTGCAGTACAGCTTAATGGGAACATCAACCTCCTCCCCGTTAGGGATGCACGTGCCCCTGGCTGCCACCAGCGAGGTGCTCTCAGCACCCGATAGCGTCTCCTGGAACATTGCACCGTTGCGCACCACCCGTGGGCACTTTCGGTAGAACACACGCACTGCGATGATGGACATGCAGGCGCCGTAATCCTGGAAGGCCAAGTAGAAACCTTTACGCGACACGGGGCCAAAGCTGCGCACTTCCGTGTTGATCTTCATGACACGCCCACCCAGGTCCACCTGTGAGAAGCTCTCGTCGGCAGCAATGGTGTCCACCTTGATCCATGGATTCTCCATCCAGGCCGGCGACACTTTGGTGGCAATGTCCGAGTCGGCCTCATAGTAGTAGAGATTGAAGGTCTCCTTGCAGGAGCCGGGGACGTTGGGGATACTGCTGCAGTCCCTTACCGAGAACTTGATCTCTACGTGGATTCGCTGGGCTCCCCCGCGCCGGATGAACTTGGTGCGCACCCAGTTGTTTTGGTGGGTGTCGAAAACGTTGCACACCTGGTAGGTTCGGATCGTGTTCAGGTTCTCGTCATAGCCACTCACCTCCTCCCACTGTCGGTTAAAGAAAGCAGGCATAAAATCCTTGGTTATACACAACAGATGGAGCATCATAATCATGCATCACACACACACTGTAAAAAAAAAAAAAAAAAAAAAAAAACACACTCTAAAAAAAAAAACACTGTAAGGATTTGTTTTAAAAGGGCCTAGTAAGAATTGTGGATTTAGTCTAGCTCTCAATGTTGTGCAATCATCTCTTTTAAAAATCTGCAAACTGCTACATCCACAGTTGATGGAGATCTAATGATCCGCTTGGATTCTCTCATATTTGATCACTGATGGGCATAATCCCAATCTTAATCCATGCGCGACTCACCCCTAAAGATGGGTAGATAGTCCAGCCCAACTCTGCTGTGGCTGTTGTGGAGTCCATTAAAATCTCTGCAGAGGAGAGGCACAGAAAAAAAAAAAATCGTTAGGTTACACAAATAAATTGACATGCTACACCAACACTGATCAATCAGCCTGCTGTAATGTGTTTTTTTTTCTTTGGGTCTACAAGCATTACCCCCTCAGCCCCTTCCATCATTACAATTCAGCTTTAATTAAATACATAAAAAGAGCTGATGTCATCCCAGACCTGAGGAGTGATTATAGTCTACTATCAGTGGTCCGGCAGCATAATAAAATGGTGATTACAGCTCAGTGAAAAGCACCGTGTGGAATAATATTGGGTCATTTTAATGGGTCGATAAGGAAACACGCTGTGCCTCCTTCTCCTGGCTGTTATTAATATGCGGCAGTAACCGGGGCTCCTCAGTAGATCAGAGGTGTGCCACTGTGGGGATGATGGATCGCCCTGTCTCCTGACATCTGTTTCTCCCTCTCAGGCACAGCCATGCCAATTTATAACTGCCCCAGTGTCCAGACGAGGGCCGCTGTCGCCACCGCCGCCGGTGCTGGTGCTAGTGCTGCTCCTGGCGCTGGCTCTTGCTCATGGTGTCCACTCCCCCCCCCCCCCTGAGCAAGTAGGACAAGGATCCCTCTAAAAACGCCCATGTCGTCTGACACGTATTCAATTATTCAGTCAGCCATATTCAAAGTACTAAGGCGGACTTGACGGACTTGAGTAGGTGGGGAGGGGTAGATGGTAATGGAAGTACTGTAGAAAGTTGGCTGTGAGGTGATGCTATGAGGTTTTCAACTTTATTGCCAGTTTTCAGTTCTAACCCATGGGCTATAAAAGCATGTTGGAATGGATGACTGGAACAGTACACCTTGTTCTCTGATGTTCAATAGAATGCATTCAACTTCAATTTAACAAAGTAAGCACAAATTCAATTTTACAAACCAAATTAATACTTAATACAGTATTTCAGTTTATGATTGAAATGGTCTGTTTTAGCTACCACAATTCAACTAGATCTTAAATATATGACAGCTGGGCTAAGTTCCATTTCACCCATTTTTAGAGGTATGGTTGCTACTGACTTAAATGTACTCAACAGCATGGACAGCCACGACCACGTGTGCAAGAGCAATAAACCATAACTCTCCCGACTTCATTTTAAATATTGCAATGAGCGCTTGCATAAAATATAAGTAGCTCTGAGAGAATATTATGCCAGAGTTAATCTAGAAAAAAAAAAAAACTAGTGACACCATTTGAAGTAAAATCATCTCTTTTCCCTTACATTAACGCAGCAAATGTGTGACCTTTTGAATTGATGTGATTATCATGCGCTCGAAACAGTAAAAGATGACTACAAGGGCTTCTGCAGCACGCAGTCATAAAAGACGGGAAACAAGAAAAGACGACAACGTGGCGGTGGGCACGCATGCGTCCCTTTCTGAAAACTAGGGATCTTGGAGCGTAGAAAGGGGAGGCTTCCGCCCATGGAAGGCAGCCCTTGTGCTAGGCCGGGCCCTGAGATCCATGTTAAACACTGGCTCAACACAGGCCCAGCTCTTAAGTGTCTCATTTATATTGCAGGAGCTTCTGCAGCTAGCGGAAAAAGCGTGGCCCTCCTTCATGGTGACAGTGGAGTGGCTGTGTGTGTGTGTGTGTGTGTGTGTGTGTGTGTGTGTGTGTGTGTGTGTGTGTGTGTGTGTGAGTCAAACAGCGTTGCGTTGTTGGAGGAGGAGGAGGGAGATGAGAGGGGAGTTGAGGTTATGAAACAATCTGGGATACGCTGTGGACTATACCATATCAGAGAGGCACATTAAGGAAATGTTTAACATTTTAATGTGAATCTAACCCAATACAGTACATCATGCTGCATGGTTCTGTCATTTTTTTCCTCAGGGGTATTCGAGACTGTCTGTTCTACTTGAGCACTTAATGAAACCTCTTAATGTTCACATCCACTCCAAGTTCCCATAAATGGGTGGCAAACGATGTTGCTTGCGTTGTTCATACACAATTCAAGTCAATTCAAACATATTATTTTAGCAAAACAGGAGTGAGAGGCGTAATGTATTCTGATCTCAAACCTCAGCAACCTTGCATCAGAGCAGCAGACTGCACCTTTAAATGCGGATGTTTGCTGTTTAAGCAGGAAAAGTTGTGACTGCACCTCCTTCTCCTCCTCCTCCCCTTTCCACGTGGGTTTAATGACTGGGAAACTCAACTAACCCCCACTCCATCTGTCCACGCATTCCTGCAAAACAGATAGGACACTCTCCCTCTTTCCTTTTCTCTCTCTCTCTCTCTCACGCCCTACCTCTATCAGTCCACACTCTCTTCCCTTCATCATCTCTCCTTCCCTCTCTTCCTTTCCTTCTGTCTCTCTTTCTCTCTCTCTGTGTCACACACTCACACACATGCACTCAGAGTCCCTCTCACTCACTTGCTCTCTCTCACTCTCTCTCCTGCTTCCTCCCTTGCTCATTCTCTCGATATTCGTAATGAAAAGTAGGCCAACGGGAGCCCAAGTCCAGCACATATAATCCTTACAGGCTGCGCCACGCTCTGAGCGCCACATTGGATTAATCCCACGGGGAAAACGTTTGTGCTAGTCTCCTCTGGATTTTAGGTCAGCGTGCCAAGACACAACTTTTTTTCTTTCTCTCTCTCTCTCTCAGTCTCTCTCTCTCACTCACTCTCACTCACTTTCTCTCTCTCTCCCTCTCTCTCAATCTCACACACACACACACACACACACACACACACACACACACACACACACACACAAACACAGTTTCCTACATTTATTTTATTTATTCTTCATCATTCCTGCTCTTGTTTGTGCTGTGTGTCACCCACATTGTGAGTCCTACTGATGGGTGGATGAGACAGAGAGAGAGAGAGAGAGAGAGAGAGAGAGAGAGAGAGAGAGAGAGAGAGAGAGAGAGAGAGAGAGAGAGAG
Organism: Sardinella longiceps; assembly: GCA_027497455.2. Taxonomy (NCBI): domain Eukaryota; kingdom Metazoa; phylum Chordata; class Actinopteri; order Clupeiformes; family Clupeidae; genus Sardinella; species Sardinella longiceps. The sequence goes on along the minus strand of JAODXP020000018.1, from coordinate 22,362,215 downwards.
AGAGAGCGCGTCTGGGAAAGGGTGCCCAAGCTGGGATGGGGACACAGGCTGAGCTGGGGCTCTTCTGGAGCAGCTGAGGCTGGACACCCTGCCACTGCAGAGCACCACACACCACACACACACACAGGAATGTATACACACATGCACGCAGTCAGACACACACACACACACACACACACACACACACACACACACACACACACACACACACACACACTCTGTCTCACTCACACACACACAGACACACGTCGGTATGCAGATGCTGCACTGAAAACTAACACACACACATACATAAGCTCATGCTCACAACCACCACACAAACTCACACACACACACACACACTGGCTTGCTGCCCTCCATCACTCAAGTGCATATGGGGACACATGCTTAATGAACACTCAGACAACTGAACACAGATGATGAAATGATGAAATTAACAGGACCAAATGAGTCCATATTTCCTACAGCACTGCGGTAACCTAAAGTAACCTATAATGCAATTTCCAATTACAGACTATCTGTTGCATACAGAGGATAAACAAAATCAATCACCCTTGCTGAAACTAACAACGACATGAACAATGATGTGAATGATATTTGTAATGAGCTGTAATGGCTTGTAGGGATGAACTGTCAAATCTTGAGGCACGCGATTATACAACAGAATGAGGTAACAAATCTCCCAAAAACTTGCCAGTTAAAATTTTATTCACAGTTTTTTTTTTTTTTTTACAACTACTGTACCTGCACACTAAACAAAAATTATCACTCAATTAGAAAAACTCTACACTCAAGACGCAAAACACCTGTGCAGATGTACACAATGTTAAGCACACTATCTGCTGCAACTACAGTTTACACATTTTCACACCACACAGAAAGCACTGATAAGGTCTTCCACAGTTGCACTTGCAATTTGAAGTTACTGCCCTCTAGGATCAAGGATAATTTAATCCTGACCTCCCCTTTTAGCCGCTCTGCATCAACAGTTGATACACAGATACTGTATAACACTGTTGCTGAGTCTGACGCACACAAGTACAGAATTGTAAACAAATTAAACAATCCAACACACTGTAAGTAGATAGATGGCAATTCATGTCATCTTGTATCAATATTAAAATGTCAGGCAGAAGATTCCAGAACACTATTAGTAAAGCAAAAAGTAGTGTGTAACTGCAATAGTGTCAGACCATTGGAAGAATGTGTATGTGAAATGAAAACAAAATAGCATTTTTATAAATATGCATGTAACTCTGATGTGTGTCATTTTGGAAACAATCTAGAATTTATGCAAATAGGTGGTGTTTGGATAATTGTGTGAAGTATTTGGAAAAAATGAGCCCTGTTTTCAAAATGGTGTAAATAAAACAACAACAACAACAACAACAACAAAAAAAAATACAGCTAGCATTTCCAACAACCTTCCTTCTCGGAGTAGTAGAAATTTGCTATTATTCAAATTCTCCAAAAACAAAGATGAAAAGAATTTTAATAGTAGATTATTTTTTTCCTGCTCAGATGTAACGCTCATTGTGAAGAGCTCAGTTTAGACATGGTGTCAGTCAATCAAAAAGAAAACTACTTTCACATTATACAACATAAGTGTAGCTTTGTTTAGTTTCCAAGGGGAGCGGGCATAGCAAAATCTCTTAGATTACACTTGAAACATGTTGAATAATTCATCTGGAGTTAATTAATTCACTCCGTGCTTTGATCAAACATGACATGAAGAAGCAACACACCCCTCACAAAGTCCTCTTTCTGACAAAATTCCATTTGTGTGAAAGAAAAGTGCAAAACAGTGGATTCGGTTGTAGTCCCAGTCTTTCTATGAGTGTGTGTATCTTTCTCTCTCTCTCTCTCTGTGTGTGTGTGTTTGTGTGTGTATCTCTCTCTCTCTCTCTCTCTCTCTCTCTCTCTCTCTCTCTCTCTCTGTGTGTGTGTGTGTGTGTGTGTGTGCTTGAGGGCGGTGGGGGGTAAGGAATAAACATTAAAAAAAAGTTTCCATACAACAAAGATGACAAAAGCACACAGCTCATCATAAATCTACTAGCCAAAGAGATGAGCAGGTCCAATCTCAACTTCATAAGCCTTACATGTGCATATACTGATCGGTGCATGGATTCGCCACCGTGAAAGAACAAACTCGACAATGACGCAAACACATTGATTTCTATTGCTCTAGTTAAGTCACTTAGGATGCGCCAGTCCTTTGACACTGACACAATGATGTACTCAATATGTTTTGCTGGTATTTCTCACCAACAACCTGCATACTGTCTACTGCACATACAGTAAGCCATGCTTTTTCAAGTACAGTATTTTCTAAAGTTAATGAGCAAAATGAGATTAAAGGACTAACAAACAAACTCCCATGGCATTCTAGAAATAGCACAGTAACAGAAACTATTCACCGGTATAAAAAAAAACACTTGCCACAACAATGTTTCAAGGTTTAAAAAATATATACATTCTGTAAAAGCGCAACATCTGAGATACTAATGAGTTTCAAATTATATATTTACGGCCTATGATTTATGAGCCAGATAAACTTAATAGTGTGCATATATGCACACTATTAAGTTTAGCTGAATATACTGTATATACTACAAGAGAGAGAGAGAGAGAGAGAGAGAGAGAGAGAGAGAGAGAGAGAGAGAGAGCAATTAATTAAACATGTCAAGAAGTAAGAAAGCTCAGATGGCAGTTTTAACCAAAAGGAGAGACAGTAAAAGCACTGTAAATGGGAAGGTGTGAGTGGCTAAGCAAGCTGACAGTGTAAATTCGGCTCCGGGACTGTTGCGAGTTCCAATGTAAGAAAGGCTACTGTATCTTGTAAAAAAGGTAATAGACAAGAAGAAAACAAGATTGTGCCTTTCTCACATTGCACAAGAAATTTCTATGTCTCAATGTCAACACCTAGCCGAGCATTGTGTACTCAAGTACCAGTGCACAGAGAAAACATGTCTGGTCAGAGCGAACAAGAGCTCTTCTAATCACCATAGTGCCCAATCATTACCATGACAAGGTAGGGAAAGGAACCAGAGGAGCCAACCAAATTGAGAAGTCGAAGTTATCTACCACATGTGTATGTGTGTGTGTGTGTGTGTGTGTGTGTGTCAGAGTTGTATAAAGTGCTGGAACAGAGGAGTGGAGTAGAAGTAAAAGTACCATATCAAAAAAGTGACTTGAGTAGAAGTTGAAGTGTCCTTTAAAGATCATACTTAAGTGGAAGTACTAAAGTACTCTAAATGTTTTATACTTAAAGTATTGCAAGTAGAAGTATTTTAAAAATTACTACTCAAGTACTGAAAGTAAAAGTAGAAGTAGGCCTACTGTGTATATTAAAGAAAGCTGTCAAAAGTTCAACATTTAGAGTTTAGGGCACAATCTATTTGACTGAAGGGAAGCTGAGTAGGAATTGTCTTTTTGGCAAACGAAGGAAAACTAGTATGGCCAGGGGTCGTCACTTTCATCACCCTCGCTTTGGAGGAACTTGGTGTTTCTGAATCATCTTCCATCGAAATGGAGCAGTAGACTGACTCACCCTATTGAATGCATGCAGCATTGCGAAAGGCTGAAGGGAAGCATGAGGTCTCTTTATATACTGCTTGATTGTTTGAATCGCCAATAATGATAATGAAAACCTGGTGACAGAGCTATCTACTGATCTGACATTGATAGCATTGGATGTGGAACGAGTAACGAGTAACGATTCACCACATAAAAAATGTATTGGAGTAAAAGTATTAAATTCATCAAAATTATGTAGTGAAGTAAAAGTGGAAGTAGGAGAAAAAAACAATACTCCAGTAAAGTACAGATACTGCATTTTAGTACTTAAGTAGGCTACTTAAGTAATTCTACTTCGTCACTATACATCTCTGGTGTGTGTGTGTGTGTGTGTGTGTGTGTGTGTGTGTGTGTGTGTGTGTGTGTATGTATGTGTGTTAGCGCCTGTGTAATGAATGAATCCAGCAAGGCAGGCAATCCAACACCTGTCTTGTAGCTTGTGAGGCTCACAATGATGTGAGGAGGATCCTCTGTTGGTGACTGTATAAACAGGGCAACTACTCACCAACATCAACATAGGCTTGGAGCGGTGTTCCAAGATTCATGAAACTCTCAAATCAGCTTACGCTATATAGATACAGTCTTATGGAGGATTTACAACTATTGGCAATAATATCCACTGCCTTGTGATTAAGGTCACAGCATCAAGAGCAAGCAGGATAAACAACTGAGAAGATGGCTGAGATATGGCACAATATGCAAAGCAGGCTGATATCAAAACAAACCAACAAAAGAATATATCAGGACATCATCCCTTTTTCTAAACACCTTTCTTAATAATAATAATAAAAAAAACTTTCTAAAAAAAAAGTCTAGAGTTTATGCCTCCTATTTGATACTTAATACAGACTCTGTTTTGTATGTGCTGCAGGACACAAATCAGAGAGCTTCGCTTTGTGTGGGGAGAATTTATGTATAAAAATATAGCCTACTGACAAATCAGTGGTTGGGAGAAAATGTAATACATTTCTGCTGTAGCCTTGGAAACACATACAGTTTATCAAATCTCTCTACTAATATATCTAAAGAGTTAAAAAGTGTTCCGCCGACTGAGTGAAATTACTTTTTGAGCTCCCAGAGAAACCTATCAGCCACATCAGTGTTGACCTATGAGTTACAATAGGCTAGAAATAGTGGATACAATTTAACACTAAAACCTACATTTCTACACATGAATGACCCACTATCCATAAAATACGTCTGACAAATGCTACAGTAAAAATCTGTGCATTTTTCATGAGCATGACATGTAAAGTTCCCTGATATCATCTCAGCAGAGCACTGTTCAATCCATACCATTCTGATGCCAACGCATAAGAAGAAAAACAAACCATAGTTCTACAACTTGGAATAACAGTTATGGAAAGACAGTACATGTGAATTCTGAGTCTATTCACATGCATGTTTAACATAACTAATGTACACACGTGTCTGCATATCTATTTGTCTTAGCTGTATGTTGCACTGAGAGATTTCATTATCCTATGATCTACCAGTCACTATTTTTTTTTTTTTTCCTGAGGGGTGGGGGTATTTAACATACGTCTCTATCTGTCATGGTATAGCATGGTATGGTTTTATGATGTCACTATAAGCAGAGTTTGAAGATCTCGCCATGGGACAAAGTGGAAGTAGGTCACTATTCTATACTCAATATTTCATATGGCTGCAGCAGCAGCAGCACAGTGACGAGGCTCCTAGCGCTGGCTATTGATTGGATTGGAGACTGATACAGTTCTCTCCATTGCAGACTACATTTCATGGGTCAAATCAGATCAAATCCTAAATTTGTCACACTTTATGCGCCGTTTGTGAGTGGTTTACTGTGTACACAGTGTGCAAATGACCCACATTCTGTTGCTACAGCGGAAAAAAAGAAGCTAATACTCAATCAGTAGTATTTTTCTCCCAGCTCCACACGCCAGTGATATCATGCCAGATTTTGGGACAGATTTATGTAATGGTTTCACTACAGGCCCAGATAAAATTAAATCTGTCCAAAAGTGACCATGTGTAAAAAGCTAACATGGATTTAAAAGAGATATTCTCTGTTTGATGGGTATTATGAGCTATTTTGGGTGTTCTTTTTATTTTCATTTCAAAGGTTGATCCAACAAGTGCATCACACATAGTGGCGTGTTTAAAGAGTGGTTTAATAGGCAAAGAAATCAGCACTTTTTAATGATGCGACACTGAGATTAATCGATTCTATTCATATAAAAAACATAACGTCAAAGTCCTTAATGATTACTTTTCAAACAGTGAGAATTATGAGCTTTTAAGATTTTTTTTTCTTTTGTTACTCTAAAAGGTCACATTTGGAACTAATTTGGGGGAACATTTGACAAATTGTTCATGTCACAAAAGGCCACCAACTTCTAATTGGCATATAAAATACAATAGGCTCCACATTCCCAAGAACAAGGGAAGAGAAATGCCACAATATGAGACAGTTTCTTCAAGAAATGACTCACATAAACCACCTCTATATATGAAATGACAACTCGTGAAAGTTTCCAGACACAGTCCCTTTTTTGCACAGAAATAGGAAAATCTACAGTTCAGAATTTCTGGACACAGTCTTTCACACAATGTCTGTTCCTTCATCCTGTTGTAGGCCTATCTTACTACAGGTCTATTCTTTTCTTTTTTAATGGCAATGTTACATTGTTTGAGGATGCATTTACTCCCTACAATATGCTCATGATTTCAGTAGGTTTTCTACAGTGTAAATAGTGTGTGATTAGGATCTTCTTCTCATTTCCTAATGGACAGGTATTATGAAGCATTGAACTAATGAGACACTCAGCAGTAATTACCCTGAAGTCTACACCTGGGGCTTACACACACACACACTGACTCATTCTTTCACTCAGTCTATAACACACACACACACACACACACACACACACACACACACACACACACACACATACACACACAGAGAGAGAGAGAGAGAGAGAGAGAGAGAGAGAGAGAGAGAGAGAGTTGGGAGGGGCAGTTGTGGGGAGCAATCGGTGCAGGGGGACAATCAGTGCAGTCGGACCGGCCTGAAATCGGTCAGGGTCTGCCCTGCTTACATAAAGTCTTGGAAAGATGTCAGAGGAGCCAGAGGGGGGGAAGGTCCTGCTCCTAATCGAGAGGGACGGGAGAGGGAGCGGCGGGCAGACAGGGCTGACAGACGTCACATGTGCCCAGCGCAGCGCACTCGCCCACACACTACAAGATCACATGCCACCGTCGCCACCACCATTACCACCATCACCACCATTACCACAATCGCCACCTCCATAGTATGTCTTGTGCTCAGGTGCCTGGGCAGTGTCAATCAAAGCCATTGCACTTTTGGTGAAACAATGGAGAACTGATAGTTATTGTATAATGGGGATCGCGATGAGAACTGTGTACAGTATGTTCAGGCCTGACGTGCATCTATATGTGCCACACCATCACCAACAACGCACCGTAATGTGATGGGGAACTGAGTATTGAAATGATGTGTTTGAGATTCAGATGTGTATGGTTCTCATACTGTAGTAATTGATGTCATTTATGCTACAGTAGGCTATATTCACTGCTTTTAAGGATATGGCTGGAAGAACATATCCATCCTGACTGTAAGTGGAGGAAATCTGAGGAGGTCCACAACATGTGTTTGATGAAGGGCGATGTGAAGGGCACCATAAAGAGAGGGAAAAGGGAATAGCAACACTCATGATCTCTGACTGGACATGAGTTAACGTCTACAAGGAGAAGTATAGTATATTTACTGTAAACAATCATTCTGAAGCCAAAGTCACGTTAATAAATTGTTCTAATTTGACCCTATCAAAGTAAGATCTCGCCTCACGCTGTGGGTGTAGGAAATCTATCACCAATAAATCATTATACCATTGTACCTCATTAAGAGAGATTTAGCTAAGATCTATTCCTCACAGCGTGAGCTACGTTTGCAGACATAGTAAATCAAGAGGGCATCTAGGCCTACTTGCAAAATGAATGACATTGTCATTAAGAATCTCCAGGTAACTTAATTATGTATTTTGCTCACAGAAATGTCCACCAACACACACAAACAAAAGAATCCTTCTAATGAGTCCTTCAGTCTGTCTGATGACAGGTAATTTGCCACATATTTTAGGGATGTGGGTTTTCCGCCAGGGCAAAACCAAATTGCACCACTTGAACCAAAAAATGTGCAATGGCGCAGTTACAATGGAATAAGTACCTTTAATTGTAGACCTCTTGAAATCCATAGCAAAGACCAAACAAAGCAAAGAGGCTGATCAGCAGCCAAACCAAGTTGAAGTGCACCGGCTTATGCATCTGTGATAGCTCAATTATGGATAAGGAAGATATGATACAATCCCACAAAACACTATCAGTCAAAAGTACCTCATGTGAAATGTGATGCTGAAAATCGGTAGGCTATGTGTCTCACCATTATTTAATGCTCTGCTTTGTTGGACCAGGCACGTCAATTTACCACACCTGAGCAACAGGTAAAGCTTATACAGAATTTCAGTCTAATTTTGGCTTTATCCACCTTTCTATGCAGTGATGACCACTGGTAGGCTAATGGTCCAAGTCAATAACTACAGCAAATCTGGTAGGCCTACCTACATGGTACAAAGCAAATAAGATTTCAAGGCCAAAAAAAAAAAAACTATTTTAATAAGCTGTTGAACATAACAATATCAAGTCGTTTAAATGTTTAAATTAATACTATAACCTTGGAGTCCTTTTATCAATATTATTAACAGCATCAAGATTTAGTCCATGTTAAAGAATATCCAGGCCAATATGTTATATGAATGCGTCCCACAGGCATCTGTCAGTGCCACGCCACCGCGTTTTGCATACAATTCTTGACTTTTTTTATGTTTATGGAGTGGACAAGATTACCTCGTGCGTTTCCATCTGCACTACATCTTCACACACCTCTGTTGATAACGGTAACGAAATACGCATAGGCAATAAAATGGACAATGGCCCCGTACCGGCAGGTGCGGCGAACCGTGAAAACGGTCTCCACAAACAAATGTCCAATGAACGTTAACTACAGACTGTAGGGTAGACTTTCATTTTAAATAAATACATACAAAATGAAATGTTTGAAATGTTAACAGGCACGTTTAAGCCATTATCCGTCTATGTAGCGCAAGGTTTCTCCCAGCATTCTCGAAGTGTGGATAATATTACTACGAATCTGGACTACTTTTGAGTCTAGAGAAAGAAATCTAACGCATAGATAAGTGAAGCAAACCTATACATTTACGCGGACTAGGCACCCTCATACAATATAAGGCATAGACAATTGAAAAGAAGACATATTCCAAACGAGTGTAACTTTTTTTCTGTGCAACATTGCAATCAGCAACTGTGCCTCTTGCTGTCATTGTGAGTGAATATGATAACTCCAACCTTCTGCATGTTTTGCGTTTATGGGAGGCATAAACATCAGGTCTCTAAATGATCTAACGCACAATAAAGTCAGGGAAGAGTATCATTGGACTTGCGCTCTGGAATTTGAGGAAAGAACACCAATAACTCGGCACATACAGGCTACATTAATAAATTAGGGAGAGGTACCGTTTGGCTGCATTAAAAATGTTCACAAGCTCTCACAGGCTGAATTGTCATGGTCAACATCCCCTTATAGTCTATAAACTAACCCACTTGATAGTTCAGGACACATTCACACATGTTCAACAAATTACCCCCACTCTTACCTTCGACACCCATTACAGCAGGTAATATCCATAAAAAATATAAGATATCCATAACTAGTGGATTTCTTAAAAAGTGAATATAAAAAAACAGGTCATTCATTAGTTATTTGTCCAGTGAGCCATCTGAAGAAACACAGTCCTCACAGCCAACAGGATAAACCACATTTTGTGGGATGAATGCACATCTACTGTAGACTACGCCAAGTTTGGACGAAACCATACAATCAGACAAGAGGGGGAGGGCAATGTGTTGCACCAGCAATATGGTACCTTGCTGATCAACTTCATTATTTACAACCTTTGATTGTCGTAAACTAGGTCCGGATTTATATAATTAATTGCATTGACTGTTGTTTATAGTGGTCTTATAAATATTACATGTCAACTGCCTAGAGATGATGGTAGTGATGACGATGAGATGATGGTGACGGTGATGATAATGACGATGAAGACTGGGGAAATAAAAGTAAAACTAGCCTGTACTTGGAAATACTTTTCGGCTGAATTAGCCCAATGCAGAATCCACTCCAGCAAATTTAATTATTTTGCATTGTTAGATAGCCTATGTAGAATCTGTATGACTATGCAATGGCACAGGTCTTGTACCAAAATAATATCAATTTTAAAAGGAAAAAGGTAGCCTGCTGTACAAATGAAAATGCATATGGTGCTACAGGTAAGACTAGTAAACAATGATTTAGAAGAGTTAAACAAATTGAAAATATGAAAAATATGATTTGTAATCATAACTCATCACGGAAATGTGTACGAGAGATAGGCCTATGTCAGATTTCGATATCAGCATTTTAAGAGGCCATAGGACTAGGCTACTGCACAATGTATTAATAATAAACACAATTTATTAATTATATGTAGACCTATGGATACAAACATAAAATCGATTCAAATGCAAATCAAGTAGCCTACTTTTTAAACTGCATCTCCAACTTGCGCTTCTCAAACCAGCAGGCTACTGAGCACTTCTTTGTGACAATACTGCCATCTTGAGTTAGAAAGCGGCTGGTTGGCTTTACTCGTATTTAAAACACCCTCTCTCCCCCTCCCCCATTCACACATATCAACATAGATTTAAAAAGAAAAAAAAAGCTGGTTTCGCCAATACATTGACGGCCACGGACAGCCATTATTGACAGTTGACAGATTATTTAAGACGTTCAGACAGAGAAAACTGGCCTGCTTCTTCACAAGTGTACACATGATCCCTGACCTCAACCTGAGAAAATCCACTCAGCATTTCAGTCTGAGTGGCTTATAATGCGCGAATTAACCCCTAACTATTAACATCCTGCTGGAAAGCCAGCGGCCACCTACTTCGCGTGAAGAAAGACTGTGCTTTGTTCTGGTTGACTTTTACAATACATTCACTTGTAAAGGAATTTCATCTCTCATGTCTCTATGTTTATCAGGTCTTAAAAACCAGACATCTGCACTTTTACCACTCAGCCAGCACACTAATAATCCAACTGATAGGCCTATTTATATTTTCATAGATTTCTTTACCTTTTTATTCAGTTAAAGTATTAGGCCTATATTTGTCCACAAGGGCTATCAGCCCCGCTTGTTTCACACGTATATGTAAGGGGAAGTACAACAGATGGAAAAAAAGGGGAAAAACATGGTGACTCACTGTTAAAGTAGAGCAAAATACACTGATCTTTTTAGAAGCCATTGCAGAGTGCAAGAGTACTGCGGATAAGGGTGGTGGTGGTGGTGGAGGGGTTGTACCACGGGGAAAGCGGGGGAGAGAGAGAGGAAAGGAGAGAGGGAGAGAGGGAAAGAGAGAGAGAGGAAATAGAGCAGAAGAATATCGAACTGACATAAAGGAATCTAGGATAATTCAGCCTCAAGATGAGTGAGGGCTGAAAAACGGCAGACCACAGGATCCAGGGGTCGTTCCCATGGAAACCTTTGCCCAGGGAGATCGGCGACCCTCCTGTCTGCTAATGCAAGCCGAGCACAGATTGTAGGTCACATATGGCACCAACAACCCAATCAGGTCTAATCTGTCTTGACTTGCGGGTCATGAATTGAACCATGAAACTGGTTTCTGTTCTGGCTCATATCACTGACTCTCAGATTTGTTAATATATACATCTCGGAGGCACTTAGATGTGAGGAAAGGTATTGATCAGTTGGCCAATCATTAGTTCAAATTGATTACTTGACACAAAAGACTTTAGCATGTGTTTGCGTCTATAGGTGCCTTTGTGTGCGTGTGTGTGCATGTGCGTGCATGCGTGTGTGTGTGTGTGTGTGTGTGTGTGTGTGTGAGTGCTTTTGTCCATTTTAAGGCGTGCATGAACATGTGACTATGTCTCGATAAGACCTTTGGAGTTCTCTAGCCAAATTAATCTTTTATCGCAGTAATAGTCAGAGAGGGTAGATTAATACATTCATCATACACGATGAATACATATATAACATACTGAAGGTTAATTTACAATGAGTATAGTATATGGAATAGACACACTGAAAATACAGCTTCATTAAGTAACTGTTAATTACTAAATTAATATGCTGAATTGACAGCATTAAGGTCACTAGCAATAGGAGCAATAGACTCTCATGTAGACGTTATAACCTGCAGGGCATGGCAGAGCTCAACTAGTTCTCTAGTCCCTGAGGCATCCATGATCTAAATGGGAGTGACTATTATCACTACTGGTTTGAAGCAAATAAGATTCCTGGGCAAAATTATGTGATACTGGATATACAGTATGAATGATCCTAAATAGCCCACCAAGTATGTGTGATATAGGGACGCATTGTCAGTCTTTCCCACCTAACACACACACATTCAGAAACTTAAATGGATTCACACACACACACACACACACACACACACACACACTAAGTTACATGACACTAAATTCAAACACACACACACACACACACACACACACACACACAGAGAGAGAGAGAGAGAGAGAGATACACACGCACATGCATGCGCACACATACACACAATTACAGGACACTATAGTACAAACACACAGACACACACACGAACAAATATACACACAACACACACACACACACACACACACACACACACACACACACACACACACACACACACACACACGCACACACACACACAACTCATCCAGGAAGTTTGATTGTAACACACAGTGAAGTGTGTCTGGCTCACTAATGCTGCTGTTCTAAATTGAAAAAATTGACCTTGCCCCCAGAGGTGACACGCGATTTGCTCTTTCAGACACTTGGGGTAGTTTGTTGTCTGTTGAGAATACTAGAAAGCCTTGAGGACAAGCAAATATTTCACGAGTAATTTAATATCTAGATCATGGGCATGGCCCTATCGTAATTGTGTGCTGTAAATAGAATGGGATGAGGATGTTAGAAGACTAAGGTCGACAGGAGACACTGGGAATAGAATTACCTGCCAAGCAACTATGAGTGGCAGCAGGTGGTAGGAAGAAAGTGAGGCAACACCAGTACAGTTTCCACTGGAGCGTTAGCTACTGCTGAAATGAAAATGACTGTCCTCATGTTGACTGTCAATGTCATCTCCACACAAGATGCCTTTGTGATATAACCTTCATAAAATGTCAGATTTTCTTAAACCCTTTTCTTTACAGAAAAACTTCTACACTCAGGGTACAATGCCTCTTTTTTTTTTTTTAGAGTAGACTGTTTGTAAGATTCCAAGTAGCGTCAGCCCGATACCAAAATGTTGTATACTGTTCAACATCTGATTAACTGCTAAACATGAAAAGAAATTATATGGAACCTTATTGTTTATGTTATTGACTCAAATAAACAAACAAAATGCATTGACGTGAAAATGCCAATGACCGCTTCTGTTCAGACTGAACCCTATTCACTTGTATGCATAGCAGTGCGGAAGTAGACGTACAGCACAGCACGTCAGGCAGACTCCCAGCCATTATTGACCCCAGGGAGGAGGATGGAAAATAGGATCACTGCAGGCTCAAATGCAGAGGTCAGATGAGCACATGTTACACAGGCACTGATATCTGTTAGACCACCTCTAAGGGTCCAGAGGAAACTGCTGAGTGAGGACGGAGAATGGCAGCTGTCATTTTGCAGTATGGAAGGACATGCTGACATGGAAAACATATGTACCGTATGACCTAGAGACAGTCAAGTGTATGTGTTAGCCATGACAGCATTGTACAACAACTCTCAGACTGGTTTTGTATAAGCTATCAGTCCAATACTGAACAGAAGGAAAGCTAAGGAAGGAGTCTATGAAGCTGCTGCCCCCTATGGGTAATAATTTGATACGAAACATGTTTTTTTTAGAATAATGCGCTGGCATTAAACGAAATGTGTTGCAGGGTAAAGGTGACATTTTCACTTTCGAAAATTTATGACCATTTATTAGACCTTGGATTACAAATTAACTTTCCACCATATAATATTTATCATTTTATAGTGTTTGTCTATTTATCTACATGAGGAAATTGTTTACTTTTCATTGTTATTACTATTTTTTTTATTTTTTTACAGTTTTAATTAGTTTCCAATCACGTTGCAATGTAAACAGTCCTGCCAAGGGCATGAATTATGATACAATAAGATTCTCTCATAGTGCAGTAGCACAGCATAAAGACTCAAGTGGAGTTTCTCTGGAAAGTAAATATTTAAAAAATCCACCATATGCGGGGCGGGCAGGCAGAGGCGCTGCGGAAATGTCGTTGTGAAATGTAATGACCCAAAATCTCTCTTAAGCAGGTGGTAGGTGGGAGAAGTAGGCTGAGCGTCGGTGAGATAGTGGAACTTACAGTGCAGTACATCAGCTTTGACACATTTACAAGCCCTTACCGCTGGCTAAGCGCCACAACGCAACATGGGAAACAACCCTTGGTTACATGGCAAACAACATGAAGAGTCATGAATCAACGGAAAAACATCCATCACTGAATGACTCTAAAACTACTATAAAACCTGATATTTGAAGAACATATTAATGCATGCTAATCTTGTAGTCTTGTAGGATGTAGGCTTATCTTCAACATAAATTTGCGGGCATTATACAGTGCTTTCAAGTGATTTTAAAACTGTTAAGCATCCAGTAAAGTCTTTCTTGGAAATTTGAAATCATTTTCAGACATGTGCCTTAAAGGGGTTAAAAAGGGATATTATTTGTTGCTGTGAAATGAATTCTCTCCATTAAAATCAGAGAATCAAGAATTATCTTCTTCACGTGCTAAGAATTTTCGACATATTTCAGATATGGAAATACCTCAATGTACCACTGGTGGGTTGGACTGCATATGCATTAAGTGTATGTGTGTATAAGTAACTAAAATGCTTGTCCAAATCCCCTGTACAGACGTAATCACAATGCCAGTAATACACTATAATAAAGAAATGCATGGCATTTTCATTCCCAGCCACTAACCAGTATATTGTTGTTGCTGAGCTAAATGAAAGGAAAAATAGAAAATCCAGTGTAGGGGGCTTTAAGAGTAATTGAAGCATTATTCATTTGCACATGTGGCATGTGAGGCAAATGAAGTGAATTGATTTCTAATGCCTCCCCCGCATCGCAATCAGGATTCCCTGGTCTGCTGTGTGTGGGCTGCCCAGCTTTAGTCGAGGATATCCTCAGATTATGACGTGATGGCCCACAGTTGGTGGAGAGGAAATAGAAATGTCAGCAGAGAGGTCAGCACACAGATTAAACCATGTCAAGTGACTGAATGGCTGGGGACTCTTCCTTCACAACTTCCAAAGTTCCATAGTAGGCTGCTCTTTTGATGGGTATCGTTTCCTCTCTTTCTTGCTTTTCCTGGTGCTATTATGTATTTCTTTTTCAAATGAAAATGAAGTAGGTGGAAGATACTGTAAGGAGAAAAGGAGAGTGACACTTTGCTAGAGAAAGAAAAGGCGAGAAGGACACAATGATGTGTGTGGAACGGTGGAGCTTTCTGATTGGCCTCTTCTAGTGTATACTTAGTGGTAAGTTAACACAGTAGTTTCAATGGTAGTATCTGGCTTATACAGTAAACTTTGTGGTATGATGTTCTCTGTCATGCCTTATTAATGTTTTTTTTCTTTCTTGCAAATGTTTGTAGTGTAACACTTACAGGGTCTTTAGTGACTCTAGTGTTAGCCTAATTGAAATTGACTTAATGGTAACAAATCATGGTCTGTTGCTTTAGTTTTGAATTAGCCTGGGAATGAATTGTGCTGTGCAAAAGTAAACAGTTTCTGTTTGGGAATATCCAACCACACAATGAAGAAGACTGTGTGTAACTTGCATCTTCCACTGTCAACATGTCTTTTTTATTCATAAAATAGTTCCTAATGGTCCTCTTCTCTCTGGAAAGCCACCTGTGGCGGCAGGTTTGGGAGTGAGTGCCAAACAGTGAGAAGATGAAAGTGAAATGGACCAACCTGGGCCTGGTCTTCTTCCTGCTGCTCTCTGTGGTCATGACCGGCTGCTTCATATGGCAGTACAGGCAGCCCAAGCTCAGCTCAGGTACTGTAAGAGTCGTGAACTCTGAGCACAGGGATGTCTTAAAATAGCACACAGCACTTCCTCCTCTACGTTATCCCCCAGCCCTGGACAAGCTTGTACAAAACCAGAATCAACTACAACTTAGTGAAGGTATAGAATATATGCATCAGATGAAGGTATTGAGAATATACATTTATGGTAAACACATTTTTTTCTCTTTTTTTTGGGCACTTCCACTTTAGCTTTCGATCTCCTTATGCTTAATTGATCATTTGCGGGGGATGGCTGCGGATTACACAAAGCTCCACATAGTGGCTCACAGCTTATTGCACACAGCAAAGCCTGATTATCAGCGGGGGGTAGGAGGCCCCAGCGAGAACTTGCCGTAAGGGATACCATAGCGCAGAGTATGATCAGATGAAAAAGCACTGATCATCATTTCCGACAGAATATGAGCTCACCAGTTATTTCCTTGATTGATTTTGGCATGCTGCGTACAGTATGCGGCTGGACATTACTAGGAGGAAGTGATTATGATGATTACATTACGATTACATTAAGATGATATCTATATTTGTACTATGTGGTATTAAAAATCCAATCCAGCCTAGGCTAGATGGGCTTAGTGGACAAAGCAGTTTGATGTCTCCTGTAATCCTGCCAAACACACATCAGACTCATGATACTGAGCAAGTAACTGGTTCGCCCTTATGAGAAATCACTTTAATGTGTGGGTAAAATGCTGAAAATTTTCAACCAAGTCTTAATTTGATATCTTATGCAATAATAGTGGAAAGATGAAAACCTACATGTCGCACCAGTTGCATGTGTTGAAACATCTGCCTGCTTTTGTGGTTTCCCTCTTTCAGAGGAGGAGGTCATGGTGAATGATGGGCAGGAGGAGGAGATGTGTCCACGCTTCCCAGAGCCTGTGCCACTGCAGCATCCCATCCCCACTCTCAAAGGAGCACTGGAAAAGGTGGGGATCACCATGAATCATTCTATTACTACAGCACTACAACTACTACTAGCCTACTTCTACTACCTCCTCTTAAGCCTGTCAATCTTTTCAGTACTTTATACTCTCTGTCTCAGTCACTCACTCACACGCACACACGCAATCTCAATCTCTCTCTCTCTCTCTCTCTCTCTCTCTCTCTCTCTCTCTCTCTCTCTCTCTCTCACACTCTCTCACACACACACACACACACACACACACACACACACACACACACACACACACAATAAACACAATAATTTTACTCTCTTATACATATATAATGAGATATAATAAAGACTATCTTGAATCTTAATCATGAATCTCCTCCTACTACTACTACTAATAATACTTTTAATCATATGATTTAATCATCATCATCATCATCATTCATCAGATATAATCAACAAACCCTCAACCCCTAACAAATCCCTCCACTAATATAAACTATAAACATGATATTGAATATGAAGCAACATCATGAAAGCACAGTTTACCATGTGAGGTTCTGACTTACCAAACCAGGTGGATGGACTTCTGAGACAGAGCATCAATGCCACTCGTTTGCCAGCCATCTCTGCCATCGTCATATTCAATGACTCTGTGTTATGGAACGGCCACTTTGGGAAAAGAAATGGAAGTGACCCATTCTCTCCACCACCAAATGAATACACAATGTACAGGTAAGTGCCTGACAACCTACAACAGATCAATATTTACAGTATATATGTTATACTATATCTATACATGAATTGTATATGGTGGTATGGATAAATTATGTAAATACAAGGAAGGATGAAGGACATGCAGCTCAAGTTGTGCACCCATCTTGGTTTTATCTAAACAGAATTGCAAGTTTATCCAAGATATTCCCTGCCATTATGCTGTACAAGTTGTGGGAAGATGGTAAAGTGGCCTCTCTGGATGACCCACTTGAGAAGTACGTGGAGAACTTTACCATTAAGAATCCACTGGGAAAGACAGAGGAGAAAGCAGAGGGATCTCCTAACTCCCTGTGGAGAAGAGGCCGCACCTCCTCAGTCACTCTGCGCAGGATGGCCAGCCAGCTCTCTGGTAAGAAACTGCTTACATTCAGAAAGCAAAAACCTTAAAAGTTTTCAGTATCCATCCAATTATTTCATATACATGTACTTTAATTTGAAAAAGATGTCAGTATTCCCACCATCAACTGTCTGAACATGTATTCTGACATTCAAGATGTAATGGCTATATAATGTCTTCATTTTGTTAATGTAATATTTCTGTTATGTTATTCATCTAGACTAATGTTAATGTGTGGATATTGCGCTTTGTGGATACTACATGACTACAAGGCCTAGACTTGTTTTACTACATAAGAAAGCTACAGTTTTAGTGAGGAAATACATATAGGCTACATAATAGCATAAAATAAGTAAAAGGATTTCCCTTCTATTAGGCAGGAAGTGACGTATAGTTTTACCTTGTTACGGTGATGATAAGATATATTTAGAACATCGTCATTGTCACTGTTGACATCAGAAATAGCTATGGAAGGAATCCTTTAGCTCCATTACCTGAATACACCTTAGAGAGATCCTGGGGCCTGGGGTCTTGCCAGAGGATTAGCATAGGAAACAGCCTTACCAGACTGCAGTCAGCTTATTTAGGATGTAGTGTTGACTTAAATAACCCACAGGGAACACCTACAGAATTGTAAGAATGTCTGAGGCTATGTTACGTCAAAGAATTATGATGATACTCTTGTCTGATTAAATGCCATTTCTGAGGACATTTTGTCCATTTCATTTGAAATGAAATGAAATAAAATAAAACTTGATAAAATAACCATGATTTGTTATGAATGAAAAATATGATTACAAAACAAAATGATTCCCCACCCCCCTCATCTTTTTTAGAACAAAGTACCGACATTAATTTATCCGAAAGGTTAGGGCCCAGACATCATTTTGATGGCTTTACAACAATGTAAACAAAAAAGATGACAGAGCAAGTACTCGTGGAATCAATGTGAAACAAATGTCTTTGTCTTGACATCATTCCACCCGCAGGATTACCTAGGCGCCTCAGGTCAACCACCCTGCTCTGGAGGGGCAGTACCCAAGCTGCCATTGGTTTACTTCAGGATGACGTCCTTGTGGCAGACCCAGGAACAAAGTAAGAGGAAGCTTTTTAAAATATATTCACTGGGGTGTTTATGGACAGGACAGTTATGAGGGGTAGTAAAAATGCAGGGTTTCCCTAATGCTTTATAGCCTACTTAATCAAGGGTAAGTATCAGCATTGCAAAAGTAATATCAAAAGTTGTTTTACAAAAACAAGGTTAATGGCTAATTTGGTTTGTGCTTTCTATCATATAGCACATAAAACTGTTATAACCTTTCCAATGATAATAGTCACTTCTTGTCTCTCATACTGACTACCCCCACCTTGACTAACTAAATTTCTGCGGGAAACACTTGGAATAAATGAGAAAGAGATTGGGAATAAGTTTTGGAAATGGCCTGAGGTCACACCACACCCGAACAAGTAACCATTTTACAGGGTTGTCCTCAATTCACTCTTTGGTGAATTGTAAGCATAGATGTAGGTCTATATCACACAGATAGTCATTCAGTGCAATCATTTGTAAGGGAAAAAGAATGGTTTCCCATTTCTTAACCTCTCATGACAGGTCTGACAGCAATGTCTCCCGTTTTTGCAGATGCCACTACAGTAACCTGGCCTTCTCACTGCTGGGCCATGTTTTGGCGGAGAAGGTGGCGGGCACCAAGTATCAGCGCTGGGTTACAGAGAATATCCTGAACACCATGGGTATGGAGGACACAGGCTTTGACATCACACCTGAGGTGCAGAGCCAGATGGCTGTGGGGGTTTACTCGAGTGGGCAGACGGCGCCACTCTACGACCTGGGCTGGTACCGGCCATCGGGCCAGATGTTCTCCACAGCGGCGGACATGGCTAAGCTTGGCATGGCGCTGCTGGGCTCATACACGCGTCAGCTGTTGAGGCCCAACACGCTCAAGACCATGCTCACGCCACTATTCCGCTGTGACAAAAGCTACTTTGCTAATCAGACTGGCACCCCTTGGGAGGTGAATGAGTTGCTGGGCTATGAGGTGGTGCAAAAGGCTGGCGAGCTGGATGGCTACTCGGCCTCTTTCTCCCTGGTGCCACGCCTCAAGCTGGGCCTGGTGATCCTAATGGCGGGCGCCAAGCCCAAGGACGAAGACTTTATCACCAAGGCCTATAGCTTCCTCATCCCCGCCATGGAGAGTGCCTTCCGGGAGGCCCCACGGGTCCTCGCGCCTCCACCCAATCCAACCCCATACGAGGGATTCTTCACCTATGGCAACATGACATTCTACGAGATCAGGGCCGGGGAGGACGGCGTTCTGATCATGCAGCAGTTTGGCCCACAGGTGGACACTATGGTGCCGGCCAAGTACAGGACTATCAGACTCAGCTACCTGGAGGACAGAGTATTCAGGGTTGTGTTTGAGAAGGAATACCCTTGTGTTCTGAGAGTCAACTCTGCCTCAGTCTCCCTGGAGAGCCAGGACAGACAACTTTTTAATTTTTACTCCTTTAACCGAAAGGGTCTCTCCCCTGGCTTTGACGCCCCTGGACTCAATACCTACAGGGTCGTCAGGATTCCTCGTAAGCCCTTTTTCACGAAATGATGTTTGCACAGTGCAGCACTTGGCGTCAGGAGAGAGGGACCTCTCCATGATAAACGTGTCAAATCATCAGTAGGGCGAATGTTATCATAGCTCCTAGTAAACCTTTCTGGTCTCTCAGAAGTGTTTGCCCTAGCGCAATGAGGAGAAACCTTCCATGATAAATGTGTCAAAGCTAAATTGAGGATTTTTTTCAACACAATTTAATTAATATCACTATGTTTGGAATGGGAAACATCAATTTCTTTGAAGGGGCTCTCACATTTATGCTTCATTTTGCGTAATATATTTCTATCAAAATTAATTGACCTGTAAAAAAGATACAAACAAATTGGCATTGCTACCCCATATTTTCTATTGCTTGAAACTATGTAAATATGTTTAATCAATTGCCTTTTGAATAGTTTTTAATTGAAGGATTTAATTTCATTGGGAAATTTCCTGTCATGTAAACTTATTTTGCAGTATGGCCTTTTTAAATTGTCATTCAGTGTGAAAGATTTCTTGGAGAAAGTGCCTTTTCACTATAGGACATGTCACAATCTTGGCTGGCTCTTCAGGTAATAATGGAATCTAGTTTGAAGGAAGTACTCTTATCATATTTAGTTCCCGTCATGATGAGAAACATAGTATAAGTTATTAAATCGAGGAAATAGATTCTGAACTATACATGTATAATCTGATAGACAGGCTCAATCCAAGGGATGGAATCGGCGGCCCCTGCACAATAGGTAGCCTGATAAGATGGTACATCTAGGCACCAATTCTCTACAAGGATAGAGTGATGTGATTCATCCAATCAAATTTGGGCAAACAGTTACTGAGGCCCTATCATATGTTTCTAGATGTACCAGCATAGCAAAACCATTTGCTACAGCTAGGGTACGTCTTGATTTCTAGGGTATGTCTTGATGCTACTTTTTTCTGTCCACGAGGTGACTAAATGTACTTTAAAATTTCGTCCAGCTGACCCAATGGTTGTTCTATTCTGACCCACTTAGAAACTCATTATGTTTTCTGTTGATGTTGCAAGAGGGCAAAGCACATATATTTCTATTGACGTGGGTTGCAACAAGAGTAATTTTGTAAACAAATTATTATAACTTGTGACTATAATAAAAGATACTTTATATATACTTTATAGTCTATTAGATTTCCTTCCATTTATTTCCCAGGTTTAATTTAATTGATTCCATGCATATTGATTAATGGGTTGTTACATCCTCCAGCACATCACCAAACTTAAAATCTTTTTAAATGTTTAAGCTTTTTCTTCTATTTTGGGACTGACGTTATTGACATCTCTGCGTGCTGACTCTACTTCAAGAGGCCCTTTTAGAATGACTAATGAATAGGCTTTGTCAACGGTCTGGTGTTGGCTATCTTTCATATTTAGGGCTTGAAGGGCAAGGATCAAGTAAATAATGTCTTTGTTATCGCTTGGTCTGGTGATATCGCTCTTCAAAGGAAAACCATTTCTTTGCCTTAGAAATGTGTCCTAAAGCCATAAGTGTTATTTAAAGACACTCAACAGGTTTAAACAGAAAATCAGTACTAATTGGATTATGTCTTTGTGCTGTGTTGTGGCTGTGAAAAGTTTTAAATGGCAAATTTACTGAATGTAGATGATTTCTATGTCTAATGACGAGGCACAAACAGATAGGCCTACATAGAAACATATAAAATAGCTAGTAATAAAGGTAATAAAAATATTACCTTTAATATCCCTGTAAAACAACTTTCATCTCACTCCTGTTATTACAACAACGGATTTATGAATTTGCCCAGTTCACTGCTGATTGCACTTTTCAAATGGAGCAGCTCATTGCTATTTTTAAAAGAACACATGAGGAAACATTGACATGGCATTTGAGAATTTAAAAAGGTCTTGTCCTGACAATTTAGACAGACTTTTAATCCCATATTACCAGCTTTGCCTTGTGTGCTTCAGAAGCACAGACAACAGTGTCAAACTCAACACAGATTTCACATTATCAGTCTTTAGACAGATAAAAGAGGCAATGTAAGACTGGGTTAACACCATG
This sequence comes from Sardinella longiceps, assembly GCA_027497455.2. Lineage (NCBI taxonomy): Eukaryota > Metazoa > Chordata > Actinopteri > Clupeiformes > Clupeidae > Sardinella > Sardinella longiceps. The sequence continues at coordinate 22,339,710 of JAODXP020000018.1, read as the reverse complement.
TACTGTATCTCACGATATAACAAGTTATGACCAATCAAACCTGTAGATGATGACAAGGAGATTATTATCAACGAACTTGATGAACTTAAAATGTAGGGTTTTGTGAAAAGGGGACACAGAAATAAAAGTCAATATCGTTTAATTTACCTTGATAATAAATCAGCAGTTACAAAAAAATAGCAGATTTTTTCATTTTCATAATGTACAACAGTACAACATCTGATGTACAACAGTGTTATCGTAGGCCAACAGCTCTAAATTAGGCTATTCATTTAAACAAATAATAATTAAAAAAAAACTAGCAATGAATTAAATTGGGATATTAATAATATGCAGTTGTATTGATTGGATTCATAAAGTATTTTCAGACAAAAGGACAAATTTGGGGAACTGAAATTACTCTATATTTCTATTATTATTATGTTGATACAAGAATGAGGGTTTGTCCCTGTCTGCATCTGAGGACAGTGAGTGATAACAACAGAAGATGGATTAGCTGTCTGTCCAGTAAAATCTTACACAATAGTCGCATTGTACACTGTGCACAATTTCTATTTTTTATCTTTGCTTCTTTTTATGGAAACACATACGTTGTAAATTAAGTTTACCAATGATTAACCAAGGGAACCTTTACTCAGGGCAGGCATATCCTGTAAGGTGCTAATTATTAGCAGGAGAATGATTTAAAAGGGAGAGTGAGGGCAGAGCCACAGCACAAAACCCAGACACATCTGAGAGAAGGATCATCCAGGCCAACATGAAGACTTTAATACCTCTCGCTCTGCTCATGTTGATTTTCTATCAACCAGCTGAAAATGTTGTGGTCAAGGTAAGATTACTTCATTAGGTATTAATGATGGTGCTAATTAAATCTTATTGAGTTCATTTATTAAACTTTTTGTATGAATTGCATCTAACATGGGTATGCCCAATTGTAAAATTTAGGAGGGAGAATTCTCTTTTCCCCTGGAAGTGGTGAAGAAACTGAAGGACTTTTTAGACCAGGAGCCAGCAATTAAACAGATTGCTCGTGTTGGCCTTATCAACACAGCAGCGATGTGCAACAACCCTGGCTTCCCTGAGGAATTCCAACCCATGTGCCAAAGCCAAAATGCAATGGCTTCCCTCGCCAGACTGGGTAAGACCATGAAATATACAACTTTCACTTAGTTGCTCTAGGAAATTCACTTGTTTTTTTCCATCATGAAAACATAAAACTGATGAAAGTCCATATTTTATCATCACCTGCTTATCAAAAGGGCAATATAATGATAGAATACTGTGACACACACACACACACACACACACACACACACACACACACACACACACACAAAAAAAACTGATAACATTATGGCAATGAGTTCTGCACACTGATTGTTTTACCTGATTGTTTGTTAACAGCATCGGTCACAAACAACATGGACGCCTGTGAGATCTGTGCTTATATTGCCTGCACAGGCTGCTGAGCGACTGATGCTGGATCTACAGAATGCTGTTTAACTTCCGTTTCATTTCAGCTGGTGTAGAGAGTAATTTCCTGTTGATTTAACACTTATATTGGTTATAATTATGGCTACCTACTACCTGTATGTTTTTTTTTCCAAATATAGCCTACTTCACTAATCCTGTACCTACCTCTTAAAGGAACAGTAATTTAGATAAATACTTGTCTGCATTCCCTGGAATACATTCTGTGTTATGTTTTCTGTGTTGTACTGTAAATATTTACTGTATGTGAAACTATTTTCTGTTTTCAAATGTTTTCTATCAGTTTAGATATATGTAGGTTTTTGTGCCTTGTTTTTTTATGCATAAAACATAAGTTTTAGTTTTCTAAAAAAAAATACATAAAACTAAGCAAAGTGAAATGTGACTGCCCTCTATTGTTGTATTGGAACACACTATATTTTCATGAAAATGGAGATTTCTGTTGATTTTTAAAATGTTGTTTCGTTAAGTTCTATTCTGTAGCCAGTAAACCCAGACACTTGCCAATTTGAAATTTGCTCTGCAGGTCAAGGCTATTGCCGTTCATTGTGAAAGGTTGGGTTGGTTGAAACCATTTTTGATACAGGGACGAAACAAATCACTTCTGCTCATACAGAATATGTGTTACTGTATGGTTAAAAAATGTACACACATTTTCATTCGTTCTTCGAGTTCAAGGCTTCATTTGGACATCATGGAGATGTTAGAGCAATCACTCATTGTCAGACCTGATCACAGCAACTTAATTGATGTGCGTCTGGCTTTACCTAGATAACCTGTTGTCACAGAATACTGAGGAAGCTTTTGAAGCAAATGTAGGAGAGATATGTAAGTGTCAGATTGTCTCAAAATATAATAAATAAATATGATTTCACACATGCAACCATCATGCATCCACATGCATCATAAGATGATATCAACAGTCCTGTTAACATTAGAAACAGCATTGTGCTAGAACAGGATAGAAACATACAGTCTTCTCTATTATGAAGAATTTAAGTAGGCCTACAGCATCATTCTATTAAGTCAAAGATACTTCAGGTTCATCAGCTGTCTCTGTTTAGGTGTTCCCAAAAATCAATGTGGTAATGAGCTAGCCTATTTTTTTCTTCCTTTAGGCCACCTTGTGTTCTTAGCGCAGTGCAAACACTTATTTTAAGTCACATCTAAATTTGTGGCACCTTTAAATCTATAAACCAAATCTGGTGTGCCCTACCAACATAAACTGGCAATTCAGGACTAACTATGTTAGCCTGACATAGCCCGACCATAATACTGCTGTTCATCCGTATTCATGGTCTGGGGGTTCTTTAACCTGACGCGATTATACTGCGGGGGGGAGGGCACTCACTTCTGGTTTGAAACGATTGGACAGCTCGTCTAATCAGCTTCGCTTATTGGCCGGTAGACTCTCTACCGATGTAAACACGCCCCAGAGGACCGTTCCCAGACCATAGATACGGATGAACATTCGTATTATGGGCGGGCTATGTCAGGCTATAACTATGTTAGGCAGGATGTCTGAAATTGATTTCATAGAGCTTTTAACAGGTTTACGGTAATATCCTTTGTGACCATGTTTCAATCTAGACTACATTTCGTTTGACCCTTTGGAGAGCTATTAAACAAGTGGCGAGCTATTGGTACCTCCGGTGCTACCTGTTAAAGACCCCTGCTACAGAATACACTATCTAAAACCAACATAACTGTTATGACTCGTAGTCTAAGTAAAGTTAGTGAGTACAGATGTCTTGTTCAGCCAAATGACAATGAGAATAAGGAACAACAACAAAAAAAGTCACAGAGTTCACTTGCATTAAAAGCTATGCGACTCACCAGCTCCTACAGAGATGGATCTGAAATACGTCTCCTGTGGTCTTGGGGAGTTCAGCTTCATTCAGCATAGACTGCCTGCAAAGTTATTCAACTTCTGAGGGTTGCTCAGTTGACAGGCTTTCTGGAACAGGTGAAGAACAGATTGAATGTTACCAAGGGCTGTTCTCTGAATGGCTGATTGAAAATCATTCTTTTGACATATTTATATACCCTCATTGCAACCCAACCAATTGGACTACCAGCGGACTAAGCCCTGCACTACTACCCTGTGCAGCCCAGGGTTACAGAGATGGAGATGGGCACCACCTGATGCTCCACATGGAGCAGGAAGGATTTAACTTTAATACAACCTAATTGACCCCCGTGCACTTCCACTGCTCTCTTTGTGCTTTAACTGCTCACTGTGTGTATTTACTATCCACAGGGAAAAGGATTCCCCTAAGGATCAGCAATATACAGTAGGCCTAGTCATATGTTTGAGAGTTAGGCCTACCTCTCTCCAAGTTTATGTTTGTGTAATAAGGACTTTGTCAAGGCTGATGTTAGTCAATTAATTATTATTATTATTAGTAGTAGTAGTAGTAGTAGTAGTAGTAGTAGTAGTAGTAGTAGTATTGGCTCAGTGGTTCTCAAAGTATGGTTAGGGTAATAGTGGTCCGCGAGCAAGCTCAAGTGGTTCTCGGAAAAAGAAAGAATTTAGTCTGTGTTTCTCACAAACATTATATTTGAAGAATAAAGATGAGTTGTTCACTGAGAGACAAGCCTGTAGTTAAAAAACAAACATCAAGCTATCTTAATTTGAAGTGCCTATAGGCTACAAAAATACCCATGCAAGCCTGCTGATTTTGTTAAAAAGTAAAGGGTAGCAGCATGTGACATGGAGGGGCGTAAGGGGAGGTGGTCCCTGAAAACATTTTTGGGGGAAAGTGGTCCTTGAGAAAGGTTTGAGAAGCAATTTTCCTAGGAGAGGGCTACATATAGTTTATCCACTAGATGTCACTGCTCTTCCACTTTTCTTGATATGTCAGATTCTGGGTCGGACTAGGATGCATAGTCGTGCAGCTCCGCTGAAAAAAACAAAAAACAAAAAAACAAATAAATGTAGGCCTAAATATATGCACATAACACAAGGAATGTGTATTTGTATTGTTTATACTAGATGGTGCCTCCTATAATTACTTTGAAAGTGTATTTAGGGTCTAATTCAAAGGAAAAAAACACCATAGCTTGGGGTCACATACGTTCGTTGACCGAGTTCTTCCGAAACTGCACGATAATATGCGAATGGTCTGTCCTGTCGGACTGCTGGAGGCGGCCACAGCGCCATGTTGAACGAAATCTCCCTTCACAGTGAAAAGGGGCTCGTAAAATAGCATTCGGGGAAAACGCTTCTACTCCGTTTTAATAGAGGAAACCGTCAAGAATACCCTGGCAAAGGGAAACGAACTGGATCCTCGGGAACCCCGACCGGGGAGGGGGAACAGCCCCCTACCATCCGAAATGAAGATAAACCACAATAATCGCTAGCTAGCTAGCATTTGCTCGCTAAACTAGCTAAGCTAGTTTTCAAGGCTTTTTCTATCCCATTTAGCCACCGGCAACCTGCTACAAAAAAGGCCCGGCATTGGCGCAACACGCTAGCTAGTTTTATGTATTGTTTTTAAACTAGACAAGTAACTAGTTAGCTATTTATTACTGTAAATATTTTATTTTGTAACGTTCTGCAATGAGTTTGCCGCCGAAAGCGGTACCGAAGTCAGCCGCTGCTGTAGGAAGTGGACCTGGAACCGGGCCGTCTGCCTCGAGTCAGCTGCGGGCTACCCTGACCACCGTACCGCTCCCAGGGCCCCCGGTCGCTCAGCAGCCGCCTGCAGTACCACCGACGCAGTATCCTTCACTGACAACACCTCCGTCCCTTTTGAAAATTGGGAAGCATTCTGTTTCACTTTATGGATTCGGAAATCAGAGGCATTAATCACAGGATTGAAGGGAAGTGTTGGATATGCTTTGAGCTCTGTATGTTTGTTAGCCTGAAAGCTACGTTAGCTGCGGCGTTCTCACAAATACATCACATGTCTTTGATGTTGGCTAACAGACCGCTGTGTAGACATTTATAGACTTGGTGCGAGATAAGCAGCCAACAAGGAGCTGTCATATTTTACTTCGTGATTATAATAATAATTTTTTAAGGTGTCCTTCAGTTGTACAGGGTAACGATGTTTTGCTTACTGCTGGCGATAGATTAAGCCAGGATACTGATACCCTCGATCAGTCTTAACGTTAGTTCCCAACAAACTAACCTTACTGTAACGCGACCCTTTGCCAGCAAAGTAATATTTTCAATCTGGCTACTGTATTGCCATGCAACTTTGCCGCGGGATAGTGGTGAAATAAGCATTGCATGCTTGCCCCTGACAGTTTATTACTTTGCGTCTGGCATTCGGCTTGATTAGCCGGCTGCCAATCATTTCGGTGGAAATCCACCTTGCTATGATACATATCCGCTACCTATCCTAGGAACTCACTAGGTACATTGTGTCAACCAGGCAATAACCGGCAGCGAACAAAGACACATTGTACTTGATATTGTGATAAACTGTGTAATTTGTAGCGCTGGAACTACGTTTTGGCTCACATCAGTTGTTCTTTTTGCCTACTTGTATCATTCATCCGCTCCCTTCGTCTATGTTAAATAACGTTGATGTAGTTCGACTGCGCCCTATCAACACAGCGGTGTGTGTGAAAACTGGTTGGTCGCGTCTTGTAGCTCTGTTCAAAACACAGGTTGCAATTGACTCCTTAATTATGCCGTTATGCAAGAAGCTATGTTCAGTACTTTTCTTTTAAAAGGAAGCACAGGGTACACCTTTTAATTGCGCTAAGGTACTCTTCATTTGTGTTGTTCCTACACCTGTCTCGTGAAGTAGTTCACAGTTAATAGGCCTTAACTTGAAACCAAGCTACTATCCTAAATCTCTTTTAATTATTTAGTAGGGCCACACATAAACTGAACAGAGCTGTTGCATTACATCAAGGTAGAGTTAGAGTTAGGCTGCCATCTTGAATCTGGGATAATGCATATAGCTCCTTTTGAGTAAAGCTTAATTCCCTAGCCTATTTCAGATGGTTTTGCATATGACAACAGAATTTTAACCCTCAGCAACGATTGCTTCATGAATAGGGGAAGTAGGGTAGTTGTCCCCATATGGTTGTCCCACTGTAGTCCTATATTGTGGAATCAATTCCAAAGGGTAGGAGTAGGCTGTTGTGACAACCTTTTGAGACAGGTGAAGTTAGCTCATGTCTGTGTCATTTCTCCTTGGCAACAGCAGGGGATTCCCCTTCACTCTTACTGGTAATGTTTGTGTTCCTTATAGCTTCCTGTTAACTGCCCCTGAACTTGTGCTGCTTCTGTTTTTGCTCCTTGGAAGCTGTAGTTGCTAAAGGCAATTATTATCAGGGTATATTTTCCTAATCCTAAATCATCTACCACTTGTTAACAACTGTGTAGTGGCTCAAGATGAGCTTAGTTGAACTTTCTTACCAAAATTAGAGCTACAATGTGTTTCAGGCAACACTGATTAGTGATGCTAGTTTGAAAAGCATTAAGTTCACTAAAAATTAGCAAAAGCCTTTATCCAAAATAGACACGGGCTTGGAATGGCATTTTTGTGAATTGATCCCAGGTTGATTGCTGCTACACTGCTCCGTATAAATGCTGAGTCATTTAGTAGCCTAATATTTTTCCAAATACAGAGAAAGATGCAGTAGGGATGCTGGTTATGTAGCATGTACAGGGGTTAAAATTAACTGATAAAAATGTGAACGTCAACAAGCTTTTGACAGAATTCACTATTTATGTCTACCTGCCACCTTCAAAAATTTACCAGGATTTGGCTTGTGGCTCATACTAATTTTGATCTCATATAGCCTAGATAGACAGACAGACATATAGATATCATGTAGTGGACTTGACTCTTGAGTAGAGTAAGACCTAAGAAAGCATATGAAGTATAATATGAATGGTTCCCATCATTTACATGAGATACCTAGTGGCTTAAATCACTCTGGGACTATGTACACATAGCCATTTCTTGGCTGTAGGCTATGTTTCCTACTAGTACCTCTAATGCAGAGAGGGCTAGCTGTGAAGTGTGGTGTGTTGGTTGGAAGTCTTGCCTTTTTCAGTGGAGTGCTCGTCCGTGCATCCGGCAGCTTGTGTGAGTGCAGAACAAAAGACTGGGCCTCTTTGCATGCAGGGCTGAGATTTGGGAGCGATTGTTTGTCAGATGGCCATCTTTCAGTAGCTGGGACCACTGCTAAAAGTTTTAGTTTGAATTTAGGATCCAAGATCTTGACTTGAACAGCTTGTATGTGGGAATGTGATGGAGCTACTGGAAATATCACAAGTTTGATATTCACACAATGTGATTTTTGCTGACAGTTCTCAGCAAAGTGTTTTTCATTTATTATAGATGGGTAGCAATTCCCCATTTTGCTTCCATCAAGCTTAAAGAAAGCGGAGAAATTTCTTGATAATAGTTAATAGGAGCTACATTTGTAAGAAATGTATTGCAAATAATCATGAAACGGCCTTGATATGTCACCAGACATGAAGGAATCATATGCATTTTGAACACTGATATCACTGACAGTAGTCCAGCCAGAATATTTTCATTTGAAAAGCTAAGTTGCAGCCCACAAGTAATGTTTATGTTGTCATTTCAAGTGGTATTTGTGTTGTTGTCATTGTCAAAGCCTCATCATGCTTCCGAAAAATATGACAAGATCAGAAATAAAACAAGGATATGTATAGGAGGTGCTTTTGAAAGATGGAGACGGATGAAAGCAACAGAATATTTGGAACATGACTGTAGTACTATTTTTGGCCACAATCCTACACACAGCTCCTTTAAATATGTCCAGAACACCTCAACATCAATGGCAGTTAAATTGCGAATAAAAGTGCATCCAGTGCAGTGCACGCATCATGATACATTCACCTAGAAAGCGTCCTACCGACACAGATCCTTGCAGATAATTTACAGAATGTAGTCTAGATTAGCTTGCTGTGCTGCTACAGTACATTTGGCCAGAGCAGCAATAGTGTTGCAAAAGTCTGGACGCTCTGTACACAATCAGGGAATAGTAGTCTCCATACCTGATCTTATCTAACTACTTGCTGCTGCGTCATCCTACTGCCTCTGTGGAGATAGAGATAATATGCTGATAGACTCTGTATGCTTGTAAAGCCTAATATATCTGAACCATTAACCCATATACCTATCTTTGGCTCAGTCTTAAATGGCAGAGGGAGGAAAGAGAAGAGTGAGAGAGAGAGAGAGAGAGAGAGAGAGAGTCACAGCTCAGCAACCTGTGCTAAAATAAATGCAAATCCAATAATCTCGGTTCTTATTTCTGGCACCAGTCCATGCTCAGCTGTGCCGTACGTACACACACATGCACGCACGTTCCTCTCTCCCCCTCTTCGGTCCACAGTGTTTCCCAAGAGTCAGGAATGCTGGTCCCGCGGTGGAAGGAAAGGTTTCTGCCCTCTCGCTCTCTGCCACACAACAATGACCCAGTTGTGAAGGCCGGTCTGTCCTGAAGGCAGGCAGGGAGGGAGGAGGACCAGGCCCACCCTCCTTTGGAGATGGCAGAGGCATCTCCTGTTCCCCCCGTCAGGCCTCACTTGTGACAAGGCAACTTATCAGCCCACAATTGAGTTGCATAATATGAGCCTGAGTCATGCCGGTTTACCCATTTACAAAGACGATTAATCATTTTAAAACACTTGCACTGGCACGGCAGACTGGTGCCCATGAGGTGAAACCTGCTCTTTGCCTGAGTTCAGCCTAATCGGCCCTTTATCTGATCGTAATTAATGACATTAATTCCTGACTTGAAGAAGAATGATGGCTCACTGCAGCAGCATCCTCTTACGGGCATACAGTAGAGTGGTTAGCTGCGGCCAGTGCCTCCCTTTGGCCCAGTTTAGATGTATTAATGGGAGCAGGCATGTCTTGACAAAGCTCTGAATTCCTGTCCACTCAGCACACACAGCTGCCTCCATCACTGCTGCAGCCTTTTTTTTCTCCCTATTTCTTTTTTTTTTTTTTTCCTCTTTCTGTTGGGCCATTGACGAACCACATGCACATTCTGAACCGGCAGGAGAGGAGCAAGACAAGAAGAGTGAGCAAGAAAAAAAAGAACAGTGTGTGTATCTGAGAGAGAGAGAGAGAGGGAGAGAGAGAGAGAGAGAGTGTGTGTGTGTGTGTGTGTGTGTGTGTGTGTGTGTGTGTGTAGGAGGGGTGAGCAAGTAAGTCATTGAAGGGCCAGGTGGAAAAAATGGCGAGGAGTGAAAAGCCAAAGTTTCCACTTTTGAGGCTTGATGACTTAAGCACTCCAGTGCTCCCTGACCCCTTGTGTTTATGCCTGTGTGTGCAGTGGTGCCAGCTTGTTTGCTCAGGGACATAGCCTAGCCTCGTGCTGCAGCCACTGTTGTCTTAACCAGCGGGAATGGTTTCTAACCGCTGGCTTGGAGCTGAGGAAGCAAGGATTCCAGGGAATTGTTTTGTGTTGCCATGATGATGTCATATGTTTAAAAAGTTATGCACAGACTTGTGCTATAATGAAATGCATGTTCTTTGGTTGGGTTTCTGTTTTGCTACTGTTAAAGGAGCTACTTTTCGCCCACACCCCTGTTCAACGTCGTGTTAGTAGGGAAAAAAAAAAAAAAAATTCTGTCCCTTTTTCCCTTTTCGCTATTCCGTCCATTTTGTTCCAAATTCTTTACTTCTCTTCACTGTGTACAGCACACAGCAGCCTCGTACAACAGTCTATGATCAGAATGATGTCTTATCACTTCCCTTTAACCGTGTGTTGCTCTGAGGAAACTGGCCTTGAAGTTATTGATAGTTGACAAATAGTTTGGATAAAGGTGTCTGTTAAATTCATTTATGCAGTGTAACAAGTACTTAATGCTCACAAAAAAAACACTTAAGAAGATGCTTTAAAAAATATACTGAAGAACAAGTTTTATTGGAAATGAAAAGAATTTATAATCTCACAAAACACTCATTTTACTCAGTTTAAAAAATGTAAAATTTTTATGCAACATGAGAAAAAATTATGAGATGAGATGTTTTGTGTTAATTGTTTTTGGCGTAGATGTCATAGAAGTTAGAAGTGTGTTATTCTTATCCCAGAAATACAAAAAAAAGTTTAGTGCATGTTGTGTGTTTGTGTTAGTGCAGGATGTCCTGTGTGTTTTCCTCTGTTCCCACCTTGTTGATTTTTGGCCTTAAATGACTGCCGCTCCAGAGTTTTCCTTAATGCGTTGCACCCTAGGATCCCAAGAGTACAGCCACCGCTGGAAGACAGAATCTTCCCAACGCAGCCAGGAGTCGCTGCCGTGTACAGCGTGAGTACTTGACTTTTATTCTTACTCTGCACTCACTGATAGACAAACTTGTACTGACTGACACACACACATGTGTACACACACACACACACACACACACACACGCACACACACACACACTCACTCAAGCTCATGCAACCGCTGCAATCTGTCACAGTCTGTCGAGAGAGATCTCTCACTCTCACTGTACTCTCTCTCTCTCTCTCTCTCTCTCTCTCTCTCTCTCTCTCTCTCTCCCTCTATCTTTTTGCCTCTCTACAGTAATATTCCTCTCTCTTTCACACACACACACTCATTTACAGGTCTCTGACCGAGCCCTTTAGCTTTTGCGGTAGAGTGCACTGTAAATCTCTGCAGCTGTGATCGCTGAGAAGGGCACGGTCGGTCCCATCTCTTGGACAGTAATACGGATACCCAGAGTACCGCACAGGGCTCAGTGGACCACACAGCTGTGCCTCCCTCTCTCTCTCCTTCCCTTGCTGTCTCTCTCCCTCTCTCTCTCCCTCTCCTGCTCCCTCTCCCTCTCTCCCTCCCCTAGCCCAGCTCTGTTCAATCCTGCCTATGCTAGCCCATGGTAGCCCAGCTCAGCCATACAGCAGTAATGATACTGAAAGCAGCCCTTGTGGACTTGTAAAGTTCAAGCTCCACTGAGGCGATGTTGTTGTGGAAGTTGAGAGGGAAACAGAGGGCTGGAGGGGAACGGTTTGTGTATGTTTGTTTTGTTTTGTTTAGTTTTGTGTGTGTGTGTGTTTTTTTATGTGTGTGTGTGTGTGTGTGTGTTTTTTTGGCCTCCATTCTTTCTTCGCTGAGCTGGTGTTTTCACGGCCCGGTGACTGTTTCCTGTGTTGTGTAGTCAGAATTCCCAGGCCTGCCCCCCCACCCCACCCCCTTTTAATTCTTAAACACACACACACACACACTCCCATATAAACACAAACACCCTTCCTACAGTCTCTGAGCTACAGGTCTGGTCCCAGTGATGCTTAGGGTTAGTTTCCGTGCCCCAGCCAGCACACTCTGCACTTCCCTGCACCCAACACCTCTCCCCTCCCATCACCCCACCTGACCCCACCTCCCCCGCCACCTACAGTACAGTATGCCTCCCTCTCCCCTGGAAAGCTCTCGGGCTGACGGATAAAGCTGCGTAATCCACCCCGCTAACACCACCCGCCACACAAGTGGGTCACCCGACCGAGTCCACCTCCACCTGCAGGCCAGGGAGTAGTGAGATGGGAAAGATTCACTATAGAGCAAAAGAGGAGAAGACCATGGTGCACATAAGCGCAGTCGTCACAATTTAAACTCAAATAAAGAAAATTTATTTTTTATATATATTTATAATTATATGTATTATTTTCACACCAGTGCATAGTTATTTGACCATCTTTATTCACCACAGTTTTAGACCATACATTTTGGTTGCTTGTTTGTTTTATCATGCTCATTCAGGTTGGCTCCCTGTTAGGACTACTTGCTTATTAATGGACAGTAAAAGCAACCTGCTACAGGCTTCCACAGGGAGAACAGATGTACTAGAAGAAAGAATAAAAAGTATACTGTACAACTCCTCTCTGAAGGTGACCGGCAGTATCCCTTCAATCTGGCTGCTTTTCTCTTCTAACCCTGCATGCCTGACAGCCAGCCAGCCAGCCATCCAGCTAGAGCCAGCAAGCCGCTGTGCCGAGGCACAGGTGTCGGCCCTCTCGCGGCCGGGCCCGGCACAGGGGGGCAGGTTAATCTGCTTATCATTCCTCTGCCTGCTTTTACAAGCCTGGGCTCAAGCACCCCCACCACGGCTACCACAACCACCACTAGCAAACAACAGTAGTTGTAGCAGTAGCAGGTAGCTGGAGCAGTAGCAGTGCATCCTTCCTTGCCCTTTACCTTACGCAATCTCTCTCTCTCTCTCTCTCTCTCTCTCTCTCTCTCTCTCTCTCTCTCTCTCTCTCTCTCTCTCTCTCTCTCTCTCTCTCTCTCTCTCTCTCTCTCTCTCTCTCTCTCTCTCTCCCTCCCTCCCTCCCTCCCTCCCTCCCCCCCGGTGGGTCTGTTTGTAGCTTTTTCTTTGTGTTTTATTTACCGTTGGTTACTGGCGGGGAAAACTCAAGAGGCGTGGAGCTGGCACTAAAGCTGTGAGTAAGAGAAGAAAATGGGGTTAAAGATGAGGGGAGTTTGGTGGAGGTGGGTGGGTGTTGGGGGCAGTTGGAGGGGAGAGGACAGAGAGGGCCCCCAGCCTCACCGGATGGCTGTTGATACAGAGCACAGGATTGTCTGTGGAGGGTGGATGGCTGGCTGGCAGCATGTGTAACTGAAGCAGAGAGCTGGAACACTGCCCAGGAAAAAGAGGGAGGGAGGGAGGGAGGGAGGGAGAAACTCAGTGAGGCCTTGTCCTCATCCAGCCCCAGCCAGAAGTATGCCCCCCCCCTTCTCTCTCTCTCCTTCTCTCTCACACTCACTCACACACCCTCTCTCTCTCTCTCTCTCTCTCTCACACACACACACACTAGGTGCATTCTGTCTCCCCCACTGCTCCTCTCATCTCTCCTGTAATCCCAACTGTTCTCTGTCTCTGTGTAGTAAGGCAGAGTCAAAGAGTTCATTTGCTACCTGCCACCAGCTATTTGTGTGCAAGTAAATGAGGGTGTGTGTGTGTGCGTGTGTGCATATGTGGGAGAGATAGTGTGAATATGATAGAATAGCCCGCGTGTTTTCAGGAATGTTCAATAGATACTGAGGGCGAGAGAGAGAGAGAGGTGATTAAGAAAGCGTGTAATGTATGCCATTGCAGTGGGATGGCTGAGGGCTATCTGATGTGCTCTGTGATCTTTTTCATTTGTGTGTGTTTCCTGTTCGACTGATAATGATTTTAGATCTGGGCTCTCTGGTCTAGTTCAAGCACTTTGTGTCTGTTATTTATTTATTTATTTAGTTAATGCATTGGAATGTGCCTCAGGGCCTCTTGTATTGTGGCCCCGCAGCAAGGTGTTACGCCTCAGGTCCAAAGCCCCAGCATGTGTGTTTGTCAATGCTCCTTCATGCACACACACACACACACACACACGCACAGGTCCAAAGCCCCAGTGCGAAGCCCTGTTGAGCGAGAGTGTGAGTGGGTGTGTGTGTGTGTGTGTGTGTGTGTGTGTGTGTGCGTGTGTTGCTCCTGTGTAAAAAGTTTGATAGTAATTTCATACAAGGGCTTGAGTTGTTCATTTGTTCAGTCAGAAATCAGTGATCTGGGAACAGTCAATCTGAACTCATTGGTGGTTCATATTTGATTTGAAAGCTAAGTTTATTAAGTAGGCTAAGTCCTATTCATCATCATTGATGGATCCAAATGATCCCAAAATAAAAGCTAATTGTGAAATTCTTTCTTATCAAGCAAATATTTTAAGAATCTATTACCAGGAGTCCCTAAAAAGTAAGTTCAGGATGGCTACTGTTATGTGGCAATGCAGGCTTGAAGGTATGCCAGTATGCGCTGCTAGTCATTTCATCATTTCTCTCAGCAACAACTCTCTTATCTAAGCGAAGTGCAACATTTGTGTTAAAGCAAATATGACCAAATTAATCAAAAAGAATGAGAAAAATTTGCCTCGTCAGACCAAACTCATCTTGCGAGCTTCAGGGCTTCACTCGCAGCTCAGTCTGGCTATTCTCCGTTGAAGAGAATTTGGAGCAGTTCGCCAAACAAACGTCCAATCAGTGTTGGCTTTGAGGCGTGTTGAGGTGTGGTGCAACGAGAAGCGGGTCTAAAGAACATGTACGTGTGTTAGTACGTCATATGCTTCGTTGGTCTGATTGGTTGATTTGGCCCGTCTATCACCAACATAGGTGGTGATAGACAGATGCCTTATCCAATCAGCCAAAGCTAAACTAACGAAAACGAAACTAACGAACCAGAACAACTTCAACGGATGGCGGAGTCAGATTAGAGAAAAATTGCTTGTGTCTGTGGAAAGAAGACCGCAGAGCCAGGGAGAGGAGGGACGTTATAATCATACTAAAGTTGAGAGCTTCACATTTTAGTAAATGAGCAGGAAGCTCAAGGTAGCACAGAGAGAAAAAGTGAGTGAATGGGATGTTGTGTTGCGTCTGTCTCTGTGGTTGCAGTCTTCCTCAAGCCATTAACATTTACAGGCTAATTATTGTTTCGTAATGTGACACTTCTGGTGTGTGTGTGTTTGTATATGTTCAATCATTCATTTGTGTTTTTGTGTTTTTTTGTTTTGTTTTGTTTTTCCCAGGGCATTGGTCATTTTTCCTCATGATGTTTGTATTCTAAAGCCAGCTTGACCAAGCTGAGTGTACTACAAACTTTTGTGTGTGTGTGTGTGTGTGTGTGTGTGTGTGTGTGTGTGTGTGTGTTTGTTTGTGTGTGTTTGTCCCATTTCTACCTGACCCATCTCACCTAACCCTTGGTGTTGCTGTGTCTCGTGCAGGTCCAGAGACCCCCAGGCCCCCCGTACACAGCCCATGAGATCAGCAAGGCGCACCCCAACCTGGCGGCCACTCCGCCGGGCCACGCCTCGTCTCCCGGCCTCTCTCAGGTATCAGTTTCCTCAGTATCCACTGGGCATCTGTATGGCCACCCTAAGAGCTGGGAGGCAGGCGGAGGGGTGAGTTAGCCCACCGGTCGCCCGCACTGTCTGTCCGACTATCTCCGACTGTGTGTGTGTGTGTGTGTTTGGGGGCTGTCTCTTCTTATCTGTGTATGTTGGTGCAATTGTACTGTCTGTGTGTGTGTGTTTGTTACTGAGTATTTCTGTCTAGTAGTTTGCGTATCTGCCTTTGTGTGTCTTGTTAAAGCAGCGCTGGTGTCTAATGATGCCTACCCTCCTGCTGCTGTTGTTCTGTTTGGGTTTGCTATTGTTCTATTTGTCATTCCTGTGGTTTCTTGCTGTGCCCCCACTGTGTCCTGCATTTACTGAACTGTAGGACTGTGACCACTCTGACACCCTTAAATATTGTGTTCAAGGTACAATCCGGAGTGAATCAACACGTAGCCCTGCTGTTTTATACTGCTAAGCGCTGCCAAGCGCTATTGAAAGGCACCTCAATGATAAAACAGGTTGCGAAACGGCAGCTAACACTAACTGAACGAGGCATGTCAAAAAGAAACCTAATTGATTTGAAATGCCCCATTCTGTTACCGTTAGCTGCCGCTTCGCTATCTCAGTCCGCATTGCATGAAATACATTGATTGAGGTGGCTATCAATAGCGCTTGGCACTATAAAACAGTACGGCTATGTGTTGATTCACTCCGGATTTTTCCTTTAAACTGACCTGTGACCAGTTTGACATGCAGACACACATGTTGCAGCTGGCTTGTGTAGTCGGGAGGAAAGGCTTTTGATTTTGAGGAAGGAGGAATAAAGGCCATGATCATTACTTACTGTTAAATAAATAAAAGACTCTTCATGCAACATTGGGTTCATAGTGACTCAGCTGAACCAGATAGCCGTTCCAGTTTCACTTTGAGTAATAGCAAACATTTTTTTTTTTTTTTGAGTATTAATCAGGAAAATTGTGTTGAAACTCTGCATCTAAATTATACTTTAGAGGCTCTGCAGTGTTTGTTTTTTATATAATATATAATTATTATTTATTTTTATTCTCCTAGTCTGTTCTATTGAGCCTGTCTTTCGCAACCTGATGG
Organism: Sardinella longiceps; assembly: GCA_027497455.2. Taxonomy (NCBI): domain Eukaryota; kingdom Metazoa; phylum Chordata; class Actinopteri; order Clupeiformes; family Clupeidae; genus Sardinella; species Sardinella longiceps. The sequence continues at coordinate 22,323,306 of JAODXP020000018.1, read as the reverse complement.
AGACGCTTTGATCCAAGTCCGTAAATAGCTGCAAACAAGCAGCAGCAGCAGCAGAGGCATGCATACCATGTGTCTGTTCACAGAGCTGTCACAGTGTTGTTAACACAGTCTGCCCAGTCCAGCCGCCGTGTCATGCTTGTCATGTGCCAGCATCTGTGTTCAAATTCTCTCACTCGCACAAAACCAAACACACACACACACACACACGCTCGCATGTCTATCCACCTGCTCTTTTTCCCCCCTTTCTCTCTCTCTCTAGCTCTCTCTGTCTCTCACACACACACACTCACAAACACACACACACACCATCAGAATCACTCTCCCACCCTCTGAGAGCTTGCCTGTGATACAGTGCGTGGCTCCCATCTGTACCAGGAATAGAAAAGATGTCACAGTGACTCAGCTGTTCTTGTGCTCCCCCCCCCCTCCCTCCACCATTCACACACACACACACACACACACACACACACACACACACTCCACCCGCCTCGTCTGACCAGAGCACTCACATTTCCACACTAGTACAGCTAGGGAGGGAACTGCACCGCCAGCACACCCTAGCCCCAGTCTCAGGTGTGTGTGTGTGTGTGTGTGTGTGTGTGTGTGTGTGTGTGTGTGTGTGTGTGTTGGGAGGAGGTGGGGGGAGGTGTTCAGACCACCCTATTAATAGTCCCATGAGTGAGCCTTCTCAGGAGCACAACCTGAATCACAACATCCAGCTGACACACAAACACTCAGCGCGAGCCCAAACACGCACAAACATAACCTTGGGTATCAACAAACAACAACACAACAGCAGAGAACGCACAGTATCAGCCTCTTGGAACTCATACTCATTAACACACACACACACACACACACACACACACACACTCTGGCACCAACACCTATACAGCCTGAAAACTAAAAGCAAAACTACATTGGGAACTTGCCAAAAACTGACACGTATCAACTTTGCCCCCTCAGTGCATAAAAACACACAGTCTTTCCAACACACATTGGAATGGAACACGTCGGTGTTCCATTGGAGCAGCTGATGGGAATACCACCCAAAGCGCCTGCAGAAGCAGCCAGCCCACATATGCAAATACAGGGATGTGTGCAAACACAGCTCAACCACAAGCCCCTTTGCACTGCAGATACCAAAAGCTAACAGCCTGGAGCGCGTCCCGGATGCTGACTGCACTAACCAACCAACCAACCAACCATCAGACCAACCAACCAGCTAACACAAGCAAACAGAACTGTCTGTACAAGTGCAAAGTACAGGGATCAGGGGGTGAATAGAGAGAGAAGAGAGTGTGTGTGTGTGTGTGTGTGTGTGTGTGTGTGTGTGTGTGTGGGGGGGGGGTCTTGTATGATGGTAGGAAACAGAAGAGATATGAAAATAGTGGAAGACAGGAGTGAGATGGAATGATGGGGATAAATGAAGCAGAAATGGCTGAAGGAGTGGGGTAAGGAATTTGGAGGAAAGAGTGGAGATGGGTGGGGGGGGGTGAATGGAGAGATGAGGGAGGTAGAGAATGGTGAATGAAGAGATGAGGGATGAGGGAGGTAGAGAGCAGAGCTGAGTGAGATAACGAGCGGAATTGAGTGGAGAGGGATGCTGAGGTGTTCTGTCGCAGCAGCTCACGCTGACTCTGCCCCTACACTACCCAATGCAGGCTACGCCTCTCCCTATGCTCTACCCCCCTAACACACACACACACACACACACACACACACACACACTCCCTCAGTAGTATAGATCGCCCATTACTATTTCATTCTTTTCTCTCTATCGGATCTTTTTGTTCCTCTATCACTTACTTCTATCCATCTTCCTGTATTTTTCTCTCCGATTCACCCTCTCTCTCACACACACATGCTGTCTCTTTCCCTCTCTCTCTCTCTCTGGAGTGAGTGTGGATGGCAGATTTGTCAGTGTCAGCAGACCGCAGTGTTTGAACCGGCAGGGAGTGGACGCTCGTTGTGCCTCGTCACCCCCACACCCAACCCCCCAACCATACACACACACACCCCTCATACACTCAGCCTCTCTCTCTGACACACACCCACACATACTCTCGTACACACACACACACACACACACAAACCCAGGAGGTTGCTGTGGTTTCTTTTTTCTCACTGGAGTGATCTTGTGGTGTCTTCTTTTGGTGTGTCAAGGCAGATCCCTCAAACACAGGTTTTTAATTCTTCTCTCCCTCTCCAATTTTGCTTCCTCTCTCTCTCTCTCTCTCTCTCTCTCTCTCTCTCTCTCTCTCTCTCTCTCTCTTCCTTCCTTTTCTTCTTCCTTTCCCCCGTGCTGCTGCTGCTGCTGCAGTCTCCGTACAGCTCTGGGCAGAATGCAGGCACCACCCCACTGGTGTACTCCCCGCCAACGCAGCCAATGAACGCACAGCCTCAGAGCCGGCCGGTAAGTGATCACTAACTCATCCTTTTCCTCTAACCTTTCACCCCTCACCTCAGCCACTGGGGGTGGGAGTGGGGGGTTAGGGCTTGGAGAAACGTTTGTAATGTTAGCTAGTTTGCTTTAACATAGTGTTTGAACACGTTTGGCTCCTAGCACGTTGTTAGCCTGTTTTGTTTTATTCACCTTGTTAGTGTGTTTTGTTTGGAGCTTGCATGTGTGTGAGTTTAAGTCCCCAGGGCAAATGAGGTGTGAGATGCAGTGGTCTGAGGGCTGACGGAAGCTTGGTGACGTGTGTGTGCATGCGTGTGCGTGTGTGTGCATGCGTGTGTGTGTGTGTGTGTGTGTGTGTGTGTGCGCACACAGTGTTTGCCTCCACCCTGCAGCATGCAGTCATAAAGATAATCACAGCCTGATGAGGCACACTGCTTCTAGGGAGGGAACATCGATCCTCCACCCACTGTGGAGTAGCAAGATGCTAGGGGCTGTGTGTGTGTGTGTGTGTGTGTGTGTGTGTGTGTGTGTGTGTGTGTGTGTGTGTGTGTGTATTTGTTTCCCCTACAGAGTTTTATTAGAGCCTAAGGAATTATTCAGTTCATGCAGCAACTCCTCTGTAGATTACAGTTATTCTGTGTCTGTGGGTTGCTTGGAGAGCCTGTGATTGTTGTGTTTGTTGTTTTTTTAGCTTTGTTGTTTTATCTTGGTCCCCTGCAGTGATTGCTCTCATGATCTCTCTCTCTCTCTCTCTCTCTCTCTCTCTCTCTCTCTCTCTCTCTCTCTCTCTCTCTCTCTCTCTCTCTCTCTCTCTCTCTCTCTCTCTCTCTCTCTCTCTCTCTCTCTCTCTCTGTTTGCCTATTCTCCTCTTAGTTTGCACCAGGGCCTCGTCCTACCCACCACCAGGTAACATGCATCCTTCATCACCCTTAGCTTCTGTGTGAAAATGTGTGTGTGTGTGTGTTTTGTTGTTGTTGCTTTGTTTTTTTGTTTTTTTACCCCAGTCTCACAACAACTACACATGCAGTCATGGGTGGGGGTTGGGAGGCCATGGGGTTGTTATGTTGGGTTGCTCACTTGTAAAGTGTTGATTTGCTGTCCAGAAGTCATGGTGTGCCATCAGTATTGATCACCCTAGAGAGATCGATTTGACATAAGTGCTTTTAAAGAGCCACATCCGTGGCAGCAGTGACTCAATGCTGTCCTGCAGAAGAGAGAAATTGTGTGTGTGTGTGTGTGTGTGTGTGTGTGTGTGTGTGTGTGTGTGTGTGTGTGTGTGTACAGTATGTGTGTGATGGAGAGGGTAAAAGAACAAAAATGCAAGAACACAAGTGTGGAGGTAGAAAATAGCTTGGTAGAGATGGTTTGAAATTAGTAGGATCCAGTTAAAGATTTGTAGCTATAGAGAGGTCTAAACACTCTTACTGTACGTTCAGACTGCTAGCGATAAATTGCCAAGTGTCGCCGAAGACTCCCAAGAAACATCGCTTGAGCACAGCAACCAAAACGGCAAATTTGCTCATGACGTTAGCATTCAAACGTTCGATCCTGCTTCTCTACAAGCATCTCACCAGTAAATTGACATTCTGATTGGTAATCGCCCAACCGCATCATAGCTCATTACATAAAGTTAACCGAAGTTTAACTTGATTTTATCTCCCAAGTCGCCCAAGTTTCGCTGCCCAAGTCGCCTGCCACCTTTGTCGCCCAAATCGCCCGTCTCCATTCAAAGTCAATTACTTTCGTCGCCCATGTCGCCTGAATCGGTCTTGGTCTGAACGCACAGTTGCACTTTAATCTTGTGTTTTCGAGGTGAAATTTCCATGTTGCCCTGTAATTCAGAGGGCAAGGTTTTGTGTGTCTGTATCACTATCGATGACCCCACGACAATTCACCTGATTCATCCCCACCCATTTTTTTTCTTCAGCATTGTCTAGAAACTTACTTTCTGCCACTTGCCTTAATACCCATCCATTCTGTTTTCATGAAATATGACGATCACAGAACTTGTGTTAACCATGGAAACACAATTTATACTGCTGGAAAGATCCTTGTTCTTCTGTTGATAAAATTCATAAAAATGGTTCAAACAAGTACCATCACTAAACTTGCCAGTGCATTGCCTAAACAGATGTTCCAATACAAAGTGTCATGGTAGCCCCCTTTAAGCGTAGAATTTGGTGATGGCACAAGACTGTACACATGTTGCCCTCTTAAAGGAAAAATCTGACGTAAATCAACACGTTGTCCTACTGTTTTTGTAATGCCAAGCACTATTGATAGCCACCTCAATCACTGGATTTCATGTAAGGCAGACTGAGATAGCGAAACGGTAGCTAACGTTAACAGAATGGGGCATTCCAAAACGAAAGCAAATCGATTACGTTTCGTTTTTGACATGCTTCATTCAGTTAGTGTTAGCTGCCGTTTCACAAACTCGGTCTGCAAAATTCGATCATTGAGGTGGCTTTCAGTAGTGCTTAGCAGTATAAAACAGCAGGGTTACGTGTTGATTCACTCCGGATTATACCTTTAAGGCTAACTGGCAGGAAACCCGTAATTTGCTTGTAAATAACGTAAATAAGTTAGCTAGTGAAAGGTGCTGTATCGCTAGTGGCAACATTCACAAAATGATTAGTTGCCGAAAGCGATTAAAAATGACCATTGTATGCCATCTGATCTGATTCTGCTTAATCAGTTAATCATTTTAATCCAATTTAAAGACGTTTTGTACACCTATCCATCGGAAATCGATTGGTTGGCATATATCCACAAGTTTCCAAACAGTATATCTAGTTAAAATTATCTTTTTAATTCTGGACTCGCAGTAGGCTATGGGGATGCTAGCTAAGTCTCGTCAGATGGATGTAAACAAATGACAATGTGGGAAAACATTGCGCATGTCTAAAGTCGGCTTAAATGCAGTGAGACATGTAAATGCAGTTTAAATAAATATTCCACCTGAACCAATCACTCTAAGTTTAGTCCAAATCGAGATCGAAAATCGAAATCGATCGCGAAAAAACTGTAAGCTACCCTATTAGTGAATGATTTTGCAAGGCTGTCAATGCTTACCATGCTGTTTGTATGTTTGAGAGACAACCTACGATAAATCATAAATAAATAACACTAGTCAGGATCCAACTACGCGTCCATTCCTTGTTGATTGTAAATTGTTCAAAGGTGCCACATGGTGACGTTTCACATCTTAACGCTATGAGCTCTGGCTAATTCCCCCAAAGACTTCATGCAATGCAGACTTTAGGAAAGATCTCAGAAAGGGTGCATCTGAGCCCTTATGCACTTTTGTCAGTGGGACAACCTAAACCCTTCTGAACTTAGATTTAAATGTGCATCCATCCACACTATCAGCCAGTTAGGGTTAGGGGATGACATTGAGACTGGGCCTCTCTCTCTCTCTGAGTCAGGAGTAGGAAGGGTATCTCAGTTCTTCGCAAGAGGCCATTGTTGTATGTAAATAGCCTGTATTCACTTTTCCCTGAGTTTGCCCAGCAGTGTTTATACAGTGAGCCATCAGCACTTTCCTTTGCCAACTTGTGTCAGTCAGACTGTTGAGTCACATGTTTAAACAAGCTCCATTTCAACTCATTCAGGAGCTCTTCTCAGTGGACCCAATGACTCCTCTTAAATGATATGATCTCTTCCCTCTCTGCATTTCACCATTCAAGCGTTCCTGTTAGTGTCCGTCAGATATCATCAAGCATGGATAGTTGCTTACGGTTTAATGGTTACAGTTGCAAAACTACTAGACAAATCATATTTTTATAGAAATATAAAGTGTCTTCCGGAGGTTGCTTATCACTGACTTTGCTAAGAGGACTTTTTAAAAAGCTGCTTGACTTGTGTTGCACAGAGAAGCTAGCCTAGAGGAATGCAGGCACATTGTCATTACATGGGGCCATGGGAGGGCGATGGGGTGGGGGGCTAGCGCGGGCTCTCTGTGCTGGAGGAGTGGGGTGAGCCAAGCTCAACCCTACACTTCCTCTGTGTGTGTGTGTGTGTGTGTGTGTGTGTGTGTGTGTGTGTGTGTGTGTGAGAGAGAGACACACACACACACACACAAAGATGATGTCACCGCGTTGCCCCCGGCAGTAGGCCCTGGTCCCAGTGTGGCGATGCAGAGAGAGAGAGAGAGAGAGAGCAGGCTTGTCTCAAAGCACAGACCTTCACTCGTTTCCAGAAAGCATGGCTCTGATGAATAGGTTCTCACACAAGTGTGTGTGTGTGTGATTGTGTGTGTGTGTGTGTGTGTGTGTGTGTGTGGTGGGAGGTCTGATTGTGTGTTAGTCTCCTTTGTCCCGCCAACCCAATTAGCACAGTGTCCCACTAGTTCTTCTCTCTTTCCCTGCTTCATTATTCAAGGGAGGATACAGACCCATTCAGGTAATGTAGAAAAGTCTCCACAAGTGCATGGCATGACGCTCCCATCTCTCTTTTTATTTTCTCTTCCCCCCCCCCCCGCCTCCCTAACTGAAACAAACACACACACACACACACACACACACACACACACGCACACACATGCACACACACACACACACACACACACACACACACACACACACACACACACACAGAGTTCAGATTGTGCTCCCTGAATGCCATCCTGTCCCCACCCAAGAGGAAACCAACCCCCTTTTTTTTCTTTTTTTTTCCAGTCCCCTTCCTTCAGCATATCCTCAAAGCCTCTGTGGAGGTGTTTGAGCCACTCAGTTATTGCCCCTCCATCAACTGTATAAAAATATCTGAAAAAAAAACCTTTACATTCCCATACATTAAGTGCATGAGAATTCTGTAGTCTTTCTAGTTCTTTAGTTCTTTTTAATTATTTTGATTTTGAATATAAATGAATGGCTGATTTATTTGACAAAATATTAATCGTTTTTCTTTGAACTTCACATTTCTGGAAGCTCAGTCCACTTAGGCTCTAGCCTGTATCAGTGGTCCTCAGACCGGCCTTCAGTGGCCCTCACCCCCCTGTTGTGCACTGCATGAGCAGAGGCAATCTGGTGCCTCTCTGGCCCAGAGAGAGTCATGTATCTCAGGCACTCGGGGAACGAAGGCCTGAGCGGTTGATGAGACAGGCCCTCCTCAGCGTCAGCACTATCCGTCAGTCAGCGACAAGACTAACGGGCAGAGGAGCAATTTAACTCAGTGTGATAGACAGGGGAGAGAGGGGTGTGTGTGGGTGTGTTTCCGTGTGTGTGGGTGTGTTTGTGCCTCCGCGCGCACACACACACACCCACAAACGCACGTGACCTCGTCCCCTCTGAGCGGCTCAAGTCGTATGTCATCAGTGGCTTCAGCATTCCACTAATGTATTCCAATTCCGACCCCCCACCCCCCCGCAGCGTCCGACAACGATGTCACTGACCTTCCTGTAAATCACGCACGGGGCAGTGGTTTGTTGTGTCATTACCCTGGCGACCCACTTTCCCCAGAGGACCTTACGCAGACAGGGCCTCCATATCCATGGGCTTTATCAGCAACGACTGATCCACTTTTCAAACGAGAGGTGTTACACTTCTGTGCCAGTTATTGCAGCTATTTAGACTCAATAACCCTCCGACTTGCTTTATTTATTTATTTATTTATTAATTAATTAATTTATTTATTTATTCAGTCACAATGTATGTGGATTGACGTAAAGCAATCCACCCAATACCCGACCACAGTCATCTTAAAATAGCTTGTTATTCTTGCAGAGATGTGACAAATAATGTATTATATTTTTGTATTTTCTAGTCGTGAGTCACTGGTGTTAGGGGGGGTTGTATTTGATTTCTGCATGAGTCACAACCCTATACAGATAAGCTACTGCAGAACATTCACTGCCCTTGCAGGTGTAATGTAATGTTGTACCCCTCCCAGCCCAGCCCAGCCCAGGCCAGCCGCAGTGGTCTGACACATACAGTAATGTGTAGGTGTGCAGTACATGTAGTGTGGAGAAAGAGTCAGGATGGGATCCATCAGAACAGACGGCCCCGCGATTGCTTTTCTCCACGCCTGCGTCTGGAGTGTCTCTTTAATGCTGAACATTTGAAGCCGTTTCCTTGCTTTAAATTGCGTTGAGCCCTCTCGGCTCATCAGTGTTGACAACATACGACCAGCCTAGATGTCAAGGTGACCTTGCGTAAAACATTTTGAGCGTTTCTCAAAGTCGAGAATGCTTCCTTGGAAGCACACTCGCCTTGGAAGTCGTACACTTCAAAAATGAGGTTCCATCACTGCATCTTTGAAAAATCTATGAACAAAGGCCTTTGCCCTCGCTAGAATTGAGAAGGATGCTTGACTTTGAAACAGTACTTGGAGACGGATAATGACGTGGAATGCTCGAAAAAGCATCCTTCCAAGCATTCTTCCTCGACTGAGAAATGTTATGTAATGTTATGTTACACCTAGGGATCCATAACAAATGGGAATCCATGGGATCCATAGCAAGGATGTTGAGCTTGCTGAACTTGTGCGCATGTGTGATTGGCCAGGAAGAGACCAAAAGCACATGGCATTATGGGTACTAAGCAAAGTGTAAGGTTACATTAGTGATTGGTGATCCGCTGTGTTGTGTGGAGCTTCGGAAACTTACCTCTCTCTCTCTCTCTCTCTCTCTCTCTCTCTCTCTCTCTCTCTCTCTCTCTCTCTCTCTCTCTCTCTCTCTCTCTCTCTCTCTCTCTCTCTCTCTCTCTCTCTCTCTCTCTCTCTCTCTCTCTCTCTCTCTCTCTCTCTCTCTGTATCCATAACACAGTTTTTCCAGAGGACCCAGATGCAAACGGCGCGGCCCACCATTCCAAGCAACAACCCCTCCATCCGGCCGGCCTCACAGACCCCCACCGCCACTGTCTACCCTCCCAATCAGCCCATCATGATGACCATGACCGCCATGCCCTTCCCCTCAGCACAGACCCCACAGTACTACATCCCACAGGTGTGTGTGGCTGGCTGGCTGGCTGTGTGTGTGTGTATGTCTGTCTCTGTGTGTGTGTGTGTGTCTGTCTATGTCTGTCTTTGTGTGTGTGTGTGTGTGTGTGTGTCTGTCTATGTCTGTCTCTGTGTGTGTGTGTCAGTCTGTTTCTGTCTGTGTGTTTCTGTGAGTATGTGTCTGTCTTTGTGTCTTCATGTGTGTACGCACATACCCATTGATGTGCATGTATACACACGTTTAGATACTTTGTGTAGAGAGATGTCTGTCATAGCTACAAGAAGTACTGTAGCATGGTCTATATTGCTAGTTTGTAAAGTGGTTTAGTGACAATGCAGTTCATTAAATAAATATTATAATATATATATTTTTTTAACTTTGGTTGAAAGTTTAGTCATTCATTGGTAACATATTAGTCTTTCACTGTGAATGTATTATGGCTTGTTTCTTTCATTTAGGATGTAGCTGACTGCATCACCTCTCTTAAGACCTCAATTTTGTCTGCTCAGGAACCCTAACTAAATTTAACCTGTGTGTGTGTGTGTGTGTGTGTGTGTGTGTGTGTGTGTGTGTGTGTCTACAGTACCGACACGGTGCCCCATATGTGGGCCCGCCACAGCAGTACTCAGTACAGCCCACGGGTCCCAGTACCTTCTACCCTGGGCCCAGTCCAGGGGAGTTCCCCACGCCATATGGTGAGTCTGGGTCGCTGCCTTTAGATCTGTCTTGCTTGCCAACCCCCCATGACATGCACACTAGGACTGGGTGATATGTCCTGTATTAAATATCATGATAAATTTAGAAACTTACCTCAGTAAATGCAAGAGAGATGATTTGTCTTGTATTTGACTAGATTCAACAGCCTGTGTCATGATATGTGTTCATCAGGCATCAGTATTTTAATGTTTTAATGTTAGAAAATTGTGTGTGTGTGTGTTACAATCACTTACAATCACAGCAGTCAATGATTGTTTGAACCGCGTTTGACGCTGTTGTATATTCTCCGATATAGCATGAACTTGCCTGTCATTCTGTATTGCTGCACCATTCACCAGTATGTTGGCTGCGTTTGTGCGTTACTTAACAGCCAATCAGCTTTTTTCTCAGGAAACCGAGGTAAAATGTTAGAAAAGCAGTGAGCCCCTGGAGGCCGTTCAGTATGGTGAACATAACATAGCTGAAGGGGTTTAAAGGCAACACACTCCTCAGCTGCACTATATTCACAATATAAAACAGCCTCTTTGGGTTCATTGCTTAATTATCTCGGGTTGTTAAAAAGCACCATCAGAGTGAGTGCATATGTGAATCCAATAGGGGAAAAGCCAAAAGACTCAGCCCCAATACACACACACACATACACACACACACACACACACCCTTCTCTTTTGTGTACCGTACGCTTCTGGCGGCTCCCTTTCTGGAAACCTGACGCTCTTTCTCTCCCCTGTGTCCAGCGGGTCCTCCATACTATCCTGGTCAGCCTGTGTACACCCCCTCACAACCCATAATAGTGCCTACACCACAGCAACCTCCACCTGCCAAGAGGGAGAAGAAAACAGTGAGTATCTCTGTTAACACAAACTTTTCTTAATCCTTTCAGAAAATTCACACACATGTTTGTTATTTTATGAATATAATTTTTGTTGCTGTCAGTGTCTGTATTGTATTGTGGCTAGTTTCTGTTTCATTACAAGTATGCTTCAGTCTGTTAATGTAATGGCTAATTAACTGTAGTTATGAGTTGCCTTCTACAAAAGCATCTGCTTTTTTTCAATAAACATAAACATGTTGGCAACACTGTTTACACTATAATGGTGCTTTTGTGAACAGAAAAGGTTCTTGTAGCTGTAGTGTTGCTTATGAGCGGCTCTGGCACAATAGTCTTTTTATTCGGCAAAAGAATGCCGTCAAATGTCAAACTAAGCCATTCTACAGATTTGCATAATGAATGCAATGCAGTCTGTTTGGCCGCTGGTAGCTCCTGGTGCTTTAGTGATTGGCTCTGTCTCTCTCAACGTCATTTGTCCTCCAAGATCCGGATCCGAGACCCCAACCAGGGTGGCAAGGACATCACCGAGGAGATCATGTCTGGGGTCGGCGGGGGCGGGAGCCGCAACCCCACCCCACCTGTCGGACGGCCTTCCTCCACCCCCACTCCGCCACAGGTAAGAGCGCGCTCGCTGGGCGCTGGCGGACTTACCAGGTGTTTCCTCCTCCTCCTCCAGCTACATTTCTCTGCTCAGCTCAGCCACCCGTCATAAAGCTCCCTTGTCCATCTCCCATTAGCCTGACAATCTCACTGAGCTAATAGTGTGTACTTCTGCTATCTGCACTTTGATATGATTAGCCCTATAGTAGCCGTAAAGCACATTGGCTTAATCCCTCTATCCTCCTGATGAAGCCAAAACATGATGGTTTCTGGCATTCAGAGTCACTTCCTGCCATTCAAGTGTTTGAGGATAAAGGGTTTAGGGCCTAAGCCTTAGGGGGTGTATATGGATTCAGCCAATGACGCCTCATGATGCCTCATATTTAAAGCTTCCACTTCAATATGTGATCAGATACATTGCTGTGCTAAATTTATAGGCACCCCATGCTGTTTCAGCAGTGCTTAAAGGACCATACATATTGTTTCAATTCTTAAATTATAAATATACAGGAGATTTTTAGCAAAGATTTTAAGAACACATAAAAATGTACTTTTGTTTCTGGATTCAGTCTTGGGACATCCTTTAGATTTTTTGGCCCAGCAGTGTTTCAGTCACGAGGGGAAAAGCTGTTGGCCATTGAGTCATTTCTCCATACTCAGATTGATAGATTTCGATGTAATGGGGAATCTCGTGATTAGCTGCTGGTCAAAAGGGTGATATCCTATGTGTCCCAATGAGACATTATGTTTTCATAAACCCTTTGAACGCATTTCCAGTATTTTTTTTTACTATATCTGAGTAAAGAAAGTGAGAGATAAAAGTGTTTGGTCTTTACAGCACTGCTAAAACAAAAAATGTGAAACGTAACAAACTTTTGTACTGTACTCTGTGTTTATGCATATATCCCTTTTCTGTATGATCTATCTGAGTCTATATGCTGTTGTTGTATTCATTATTGATGGAATGCTGTCACTGACGTAGACAACATAGATGCTAGATAAGAGAGAATTGTCCGCTGGTGTTCCAGATCTTTAATGTTGGTGTCATCCTTACTCTTCCCCCCCTCCTCGTGTGTTCCCTCCACAAAAGAGCCGGTCTCCAAGTGAGCGGGGCTCTTGTTCCCTGAGGTCGAGCCAGCGGCCGCGGCAGTGGCTCAGAGCGCTGCTAGCCTAGCCTAGCCTAGCCCAGCCCAGCCCTGCCGGTCGGCCCTGTTCTCACGCCGGGGCTCTGTGAAGGGAACACCCACTACTGTGTTGTGACTCTATGCTCCTTGTCTTCTCTCTTTCCCTTGATGTTAACAGTGTTCGTCTCTCCTCTCTTTCCCCATTTCTGTTGTCCATTCTGCCTAACCCCCCCCCCCTCCACACACATGCCTCACCCACCTCACGCCTTTTGTGTGCTGCTTCTGACCCCTCTGTGTGTCGACGCCATTGCTGCCTGTCTGCCTCTCTTCCCCCCTCTTTTCCTTCCCCGATTTATCTTCTGCCTTTTTCCTGCTTGCTCTCTCTCTCTTTCCCTCCTCTCTTCTGGCTTCTGTTCTGTACTTCTTTTGCACTCACTTCTGTGCCCTGTCACCTCTCCTCTTCTGGCCTGCCTGATCTGTCTTTCCACCAACTTTTATTCTACATCTCTCTTTCTTTCCCTTTCTTCTCCCTCTTCTCTGCTTCTTTCTCTATGATATCTGGTCTTTTTTTCACCCCCCTTCCCCCCCTCTGTCTTTCCTACTGTGTCTCTCCTCCTGTAATTCTGCTCTGTTGACCCCACCGTTCCAACTCCACTCCAACTCCACCCAAACAACAACCCCAACCCTCACCTCCACCCCTCACCCCTGCTGCTTTCCGCTCTGCCTCGTCCGTCCGTTTGTGTGTATTTGTGTGTGTTGCTCTGTGTGTGTGTGTGTGTGTGTGTGTGTTGTCTGTGTCTCCGCGCTCTCTGTCTTCTCTCCGTGTTGCTAGTTTTTATGTCCACACCCTCATTATCCTCACATTTTCTACCTCAAATCCCAGCAGCTGGGCAGCCAGGTTGCGGATCACGGGCCTGTTGTGTATAACGTGGACTCCTCCTCCACCACCGCCTCCGCCGCCACCACTTCCGCCACCTCCACCCCCGCTGCCACTCTCGGCCCCACTCCCTCCGTCGACTTGAAACCAGGTCAGGCCTCTTCCTCCTCGGGCGCGGCGTCCAACTCCCACGCCAGGAGCTCACGCTCCCCACACACCCATACACATAGCTGCTAGTCAACCACGGGTCTTTTGAACACTGTTGTTGTGGAGTTGGTTGTTGTCTGTTTTTCTGATCTGTTTGTTTCTCCCCCCAGCATTTTCAACAGATTTTTTTTCTGTTTTTTTTTTTTTTTTTTTGTCTTTGTCTTTGAAGTGGTAAAGCTCAAGCTGTGGTTTTTGTGTAAACATGCACACAAGAGCTGCACACTAATGCACTAATCATCAGGCTTCCACTGGTCATGGAATTTCTGGAAAGTCATGGAATTCCAATGCAGCCTGTTCCAGAGATGGAAATTCAGGACTTTTGATATTTTTTATGGATAAAGTCAGGGAATATCCAGGAATTTTGTTGTTCCAAATGTTATCCAGGCTCCAAATCCAGGCGTTATAATATTTAGTTGCTTAGAGAAGGACATGGAAATTCTGCTTTTAAGACAGTGAAAGTTATGAAAGAATCCATGAATTTTAAGTTTGAGCCCACAATGGTAGCTCTGCGCTGTGATATTTTCGATGTAGTTTAGTTTAATGTAGTTTAATTTTGCTGTTTGTTAGTTGGTTATTGGATATTTTCTCACTTTTTTCTGTTCTCTTTGTCTCTCCATGCCTGCTGTTGTCCTATGATCTGTAGATGACAAGCCAAAACTGGAGCCTGTGGCCCTTAAGTCTTCATCCCCAGGCCTGCGACCGCCAGACCCTCCTTCAGAACGAGGCGGCACCGTCCCACCTCACGAACCCTCTGCTTCCTCCACCTCCCCTTCCTCCTCCTCCTCCTCTCCCTCATCTGCTTCTGTGTCCACTGCTCCTGCTGCCACCTCCTCCACCTCCCCCTCTTCCTCCTCTTCCTCCACCTCCACCTCCGTGTCTGACAAACCTGAGCTTCCTGCTTCCAGCCCGGAGACAGCCCCTTCTTCCTCTTCCTCCTCCACTTCCTCCTCCTCTTCCTCCTCCTCCTCCTTGACCCCTGCTTCAGCACCGGGCCTTGCAGTGTTGTCTAAGCCGGAAGCCCCAGCTCAGACCCACCCAGAGCCCACTGCTCGCCCCGAGGAGCCCAAACCTGCCCCGGTGGCCTTGAGCTCCAACCTCCAGAGGACCTCTCTGCCTGAAGGCGTCCCAAGCCCCAGCCCCAGCCCCAGCCCCAGCCCAGCAGACCTGGCCCCCAACAGTCCTGCAGTGTCCCCAGCACAGAGCACGGCCACCATGAAGGCTGTGAACGGTTTGGCTGAGGTGGACTCTGCTAGCTCCCCTGTGGGCACTAGCACAAGCACCACCACTGCAGCAGTCAGTTCTGCCACCGCTGCCTCTGCTGGTGCTACACCTCCTCCCTCAGCTCCCTCTCCGTGCCCCCAGCCAAGCTCAGATTCTCCCCAGCTGCCTGCTGTGCCACAACAGCTCAGCCAGGCTAGCCCAACACAACAGGCCCCCAAGCCCGATTCGACCATCGGTGGCACCCGGGGCCCAAGGGAACCCTCCGCTGCTGCTGCTGCTGCTGCTGCCACACCAGTGGTGCCCAAGGAGAGCCCCGAGGCGGCGGCTGCTGCCGTTGCTGCTCCCGCAGAGCCTCCAGCCGCTCCCGTGGCTCCTTTGCCAACAGTCTCCTCCTCCACAAACACCTCCTCCACCACCATCACCTCCTCCAGCATCTCTACTCTCACTGCTGTCACTGCTGCTACTCCTGCTCCAGCCGCTGCCGCTGCTCCTGGTGCTGCCACTGCCGCTGCAGCCCAAGCTCCAGCCCAAGTTCTAGCACCACCTCCCGGACTTCAGCATCCGCCGGGCCTGCCCGTGCCCCAGGCACTGGCCCAGGCTAAGAGGCCCACGGATGGGGTCATGGATGCCCCTAAGGCTGGGAGAGAAGCGGAGGCCAGCGAGGAGAAGACGGAAGCTCAGCAACAGATGTCTAAAAAAAGCTCAAATCAAGGTAAAGAGGAAGTATTTTGCATTCAGCTAGTATCACAGATTTAATTTCCTACCATTTTTTTTGTCTTTGTGCGCACTTCAGGACTTGCACTGTTCTAGTGTAATATCGTGTTAATTAAATCCCCTTCATTTCCCAGTTGTTCTCCTTATTACTGTGCTCTGCAGATCTTTAGATCATTTCTGTGTGTGTTCTCATTAATGTGAGTGGATTCAATTGTCTGTGCAGCTACACCTAGTGCACCAAAGACCTGGAAGAAGCCAAAAGAGGAACCTTCTGCGGCCAGAGAGGTGAGACCACCTCCTCTCTCTCTCTCTCTCTCTCTCTCTCTTCTGATCTCTTCAGGACTGTGAAACTAGCCAACTACTCTTGTTTTCCCCTTTCGAAAGAGATGAATGACTCTCAGATTCTCCCAGAAGCTTAGTCATCTGTTTTTTTGGTGTGTGTGCCTGTGTGTGTGCCTGTGTGTGTGCCTGTGTGTGTGCCTGTGTGTGTGCCTGTGTGTGTGCCTGTGTGTGTGTGTGTTTGTGCCTGTGTGTGTGTGTGTGTTCTCCAGGAGGAAGCGCAGGAGGGTGCATCTGCGTTGGCTGTGGAGAAGGCCAGCTCTAGCCTGCCTCCCATGGAGGTCAATGCTGAGGTTGAGGAGAAGAAGCAGCAGCAGCAGCCCTTGGCGTCCCCGTCCCCGGCATCGTCTCCATCACCGTCAGCAGCAGTGGAGGAGAACGGCGAGCGCGAGCCGCCGGAGCCTCTGAGGAACGGCGCCGAACACACGTCCGAGACGGACAGCAGCGACAGCGGCCTCACGTCTGGCCCCCAAGACGGATCCGCCGACTCTCGTAAGTGCCTCTCATTGCGATACCCCACGCTCCTGTCCTGTGTCCCCTGACCAACGATGTCTCTTGATTTAAAGCTAATGGACTTCACTTTGGTGTTGTATTCTGTTTGTTCCCATTCCGAATCAGCTGGGTTTTCTCCATACACCCCAGTTTCTCCAAAAGCTTCATTTTGTCCCCCATGAATGTGGAGTCATAATGGGTTAGGCAATCAGAAAAGATTGGATTTACCCGGAGTTGGAGGCTGTAGCGCTAAAACGCCAACCAACTCTGTTTCGTCTAACCACGCTACAGGGAGATGGCACCAACTCAATTATAGATCCAGACTTGGATAAAACCTCAATTACAATTCTTTTTTTTTTTTTTTTTTTTTTTTTGGTTGTGTCCAAATGGAAAAATCTGGAAGTTTTCGGAGGCTTGTTTATCTCCCACCAGGCGGCCTTAAGGGGTGAAAAAAGCAGTGTCTGATATGTTTATCTTAAGACTTCTCCCTCTCTCAAACTCTGCTTGTCTTGCCTTACAGTAGATTTCAAGAAGTGTTATGCTGGTAATACAATTACACTAAAACAACAGTAGTGTACATCCCTGTTACCATTCTGAGCAGAGTCCTAATTGCTCTCCAGTAGGGAGGTGTGTGTGTGTGTGTGTGTGTGTGTGTGTGTGTGTGTGTGTGTGTGTGTGTGTGTCACAGTCTGCTCACAGACAAGGGTTTGCAATCATCCAACTGCACCTGTTCTGAATTTGCAGAGTCCGCTGAAGGAGACAGGAAGAGGCAGTACAACCGGGACTTCCTGCTGGGCTTCCAGTTCATGCCAGCCTGTGTGCAGAAACCCGAGGGCCTGCCACCCATCTCCGACGTGGTGCTGGACAAGGTGTGAAAAGGATGCTCCCTCCCTACAACCAAAGGGAAACCGCTTCAATAGTTCCATCTCTCTGCGACTTTTTAACTCTGACCCCCAGTGAGAGGGAGTGTGGGAGACTTCACACCTAAACTACCCACATCCGCACAGCTACTTTGTGTCAACCTCAATGAGTTTTGTGTAACTAATACAAATACCCATCATTACTTATTGCTTTACACCAGTGTCAGACATACTTGGCTGCTCAAACAATGACCAAACCCAATGTGCAAGCAACCAGTCTTTCTCATCAGTATGATGATGTGCATGAGACATTGTTACGATGAGTGCAATGAGGCCTTTTTCTATGCCATTGAGTTTACATGGCCACTTTTAATCTGATTAAAAAGATTCCATGTGCATTCTATAGAACAGTATCCAAAGAGATGCATTCATAAATGCCCACTGAAATGGAATGTTGTGATAAATAATCAGATTAAAAGTGTCCATGTAAACCGGCCTATTGTTATGATGAGTGGCATGATGACTTTTTCTGTGCCATGGAGTAAAGGCAGATGGTCAGATCATGACCATATCACTGTGAAATGATGAGCAATCTTGGCTGCATAACTGACTCTGACCCCCTCCTCCCAGATTAACCAGAACAAGCTGCCACTGCGGCCGGTGGATCCACGAGTTATGGCACGGGGGCCAGATTTCACCCCAGCATTTGCAGACTTCAGCAGGCAGATCCCAGGAGGCAGAGGGGCACCGGTGGGTTATACATACGTACACACACACACACACACACACACACACACACACACACACACACACACACACACACACACACACACACACACACACACACACACTTTCAAATGCATGCCTACATATTTCAACAGCCGAACACCAGGAAAATATTCCAGCAAAAATGATTCAATTAATTTAGATTCTGTTCTACTCTATTTATACAATGCCTTTATTTACATTGACATCCAAAACAGCTCACATTAGTCAACTGTCAATTAGTTCAGGACCAGTCTCCCCAAGAGCAACTTAGGGTTAAGTGCCTTGCTCAGATGCTCAACAGTGGCAGCCGGGTTTCGAACCTGCATTATCTAGGCTAATGGCACTCTGGCATGGACTTCCCATAAAGTTTTATTCACAGTTCAGGAGGAGGAGGAGGACTTGGTGACGGGGAGTTAACCAGTGAGAGGCAGGGATGACTCAGCAGAGATGATTTTGGTGTATGCGGGTAGGGGAAGCACAGTGATTCACACTTTACAGATCATGTGCCACAAGTGAGCGTGTCTGTGTGTGTGTGTGTGTGTGTGTGTGTGTGAGAGAGAGAGAGACTGTGAAGGTTGTATGATTTGACATGTGACATCTGTGGCAGCATAACTAGGGTATTATGCATGGCAACTCAACACCACTGCAGGGCAGACCTTCCCAGTAAGACCCATGGGGAGTGATGAATCACTATGCACCAATTCCTAACTATGGGGAGCATTAGAGGACTGTTTGAAATCGAAACTTAAAGATATTGAGAGTATCCGCTTGGCTGATAGAAGAGGAGGAGATTATTCCACAAGAGCGGCGCATGGTAGCAGAAAACTCTTCCTCTTATCAAAGATTCTGTTATTCTCGGGATTATAAGGAGACCAGCATTTTTGGATCTTGGGGGTCCAGGAGGGTGCTAAGGAACAGTTAGGTCTTTAGTATGTTGGAGCTAGGCTATTTTAGGAGCTTTGTGGTTTAGAGGTAGCCTGACCTCCAGGTAGTCTGGAGGTTCTTTAACCTGATGCGATTATAGGGTGGGGCATTCAGTTCTGGTTTGAAACAATGGGACAGCTCGTCTAATCAGCTTCGCTTATTGGTCGGTTGTCTCTCTACCGATGTAACCCCGCCCCATAAGACCGTCCCCAGACCAAGAATGCGGATGAACATTCGTATTATGGGTGGGCTATGTCAGGCTAGTTTAGAGATAGTGTTTCAAAATTGATTTGATTTTTAATAAGGAGCCAGAATAATAATAACTGGAATAGGAGGCAATGTTCATGTTTTTTTTAGTCCTTGTCAGTGTGTCCTACTGTATGATGAGGCTGAACAATAATTAACAAACTGAGAATATTAGTTTACATGAAAGGCAATTATTGTGCTCTGAATGTCTCTTAATTATTTTTCTAATCAGCCTGTCCCCATTCTGTGCTCTCCCCTCAGCTGCTCAACGTGGGCAGTCTGCGGCGCCCGCCGCCTCGCAAGATCATCATGAACGTGTCGGTGAATGACGACGTTCAGCTGAAGAAGGCCGAAAACGCCTGGAAGCCTGGCATGAAAAGCGCTGCTGTGGGCGCTGTGGATGACCCCGATGCGGTCAAAACTCAGGTGGGAGTTCTAACATGTTCAGTCCGCTGCCTTCACTCTAAACTGCACTGCATTTTAGCCCTGACTTTCTACCATCCAATATTTTGGAGCTTGTCAACAAAACTCCCCTGATCATTTGACAAATCTGTCCTTGGCACTCTGCACTCTTGCATCTGTGCTTTGATATTCCAGGCAGACTGTATAGTGGAGGTGGGATGTGTATGTAGATATTTAGAGAGGGTCAGGTTGTGAGCTTATAGGAGTCAGCCTTGAGGGGATAGGCTTGCTCAAGGGGACCTTAGCTGTGATGCACTAATTGGGAATCGAACCTGCAACCCTTTGGTTACAAGCCTGACAGTAGACATCCCAAACAGTTGACATGGCTTACCTGTAGGATGTTAGATCTATTAGACAGATGAAATGGAATTCTACAGTACAGTTCTGGTCTTGTTGATCCTCTTGATGGACGTGAGAGTCTTGTTGTTCTCCAGGAGCTTTTCCGTAAGGTGCGCAGCATCCTGAACAAGCTGACGCCGCAGATGTTCAACCAGCTGATGAAGCAGGTGACCGAGTTGACCATCGACACGGAGGAGCGTCTCAAGGGCGTCATCGACCTCGTCTTCGAGAAGGCCATCGACGAGCCCAGCTTCTCCGTGGCCTACGCCAACATGTGCCGCTGCCTCGCCACAGTAAGACCAATAGCAGGCCCTTTTCCTGTTGAGTCAGATGTTCAGGTTGATCTAAATGTATGTGCAGACCACAAGATCTAAGTCTCAGTGTTTCTGAAGAATCACAAACCACTACACTGGACACAATCAGTATTCGCTCATGTTGCTCAAATCACTCAAGATCTGTCCATTTCATTTATTGCTGAAACATGTCTTAGCTAATTTACATAAAGTTGTCCTGGTTTTAAATTTTTTTAGCGGTCAAGTTGGTGACTTTATTGCTTGCGTCTATGATGCTTTACCCTTTGGTCACACGGGAGGGCAACTGGGCAATTTGAACAAGCAACTCGGTTGCCAAGGAGGCGTGACTTGTATGAAGTTCGTTGCTACCGGCAAACACTAAAATATGCGTCTGGTAGCGACAACGTATATCGCCACAGATGTATTTTTGTGTTACAAAACCCATGTTTTCAGATTTATCTTACCTCATTTGCCGCCTCGTTTTACAAAATATCAAGTCATTAATCCTTAACTTAGTTTGTTACAGATAAATGCGATTTTGGAGTTAGCTCCGCCATGACAGGTGTCCGATCAAAATTCTTTTTGAAAGTATGCCGTCACGCATGGCTTCACTCTGATGGGCGATTTAACAAGGCGATATTTTTCATAAACGGCAAACTTTTGCAGAAAAGAGCCTGCATTTCTATTTTTTCCCCGCCCACCAGGTCATCTGTTGCTCAGTTGCCTGTACTAATCGCCTGTTGCCTACCGTCATTGTAAAAGAATGGGAACTAGTCGCCCAATACCAGTGATTTTATCGCCCTTGTGACCAACGGGTTAGGTGCTTTTGTTGCTCGTGTCCATACAAAGTCAATTACTTCTGTTGCTCTTGTTGCTCGCTTGACTTGTGGTCTGAATGTAGAGTAACTGAAACTCGTGTGGAAGTAGGAAATGCAAGAGACTTGGAATGTCTGGATGATCTATTTCTTATGCACTTTTTAATCAAAAAATTTAAATTTCACCCTCTTCTTCCCCAGTTGAAAGTGCCAATGGCAGACAAGCCTAACAGCACAGTGAACTTCCGCAAGCTGCTGCTGAACCGCTGTCAGAAGGAGTTTGAGCGGGACAAAGTGGACGACGACGTCTTCGAGAAGAAGCAGAAGGAACTCGAAGCTGCTTCCTCGGTAATGACCTCACTCACACGACCTCACTCCGAGACCCCCCACACCACACCACCCCACCGCCAGTGTTTGGATACAATAAGTCACATCTAATCAATCACTTTAACGACCCCCCTGCAGTCGAATTGATGATGAGGTGGGACACTCTGATAGGAAAGGTGCCATCTGTCTCTACATGCAGCCCCTCCATTAATGCTTTTGATCCTGAGCCACTCCCTGTGAAGTGAAGGTTGATGTTTCCTCTGTCCTTGCGCTGGCTAGCCATTCAGTACCACTGCACTGTGGGAGGGGGCACTGGGTGGATGATGGTGGGGACCTGATGGCCAACCTCAGTGTTTTTGAGTTCACTGCTCTCTTTCTCTGCCATCATCCCTCCTCCTGAATGCCTCAACGCCCACACATTAGAGAGTGCTCACACACACACACACACACACTTGGGCTCGCCCCAAAAAACCAAGCCTGGTTTACTGCATTGCTGAATTGCTTCCACCCTAATGTCCACAAAGAGATGCAATGCTGCCATTATTAAAATATGCAAATGAAGTCTCCCTAGTGCCCTTGCTTTCCTTTCTTTTCTTTACGATGCTTCACATAAGGAGGACTTGAGTTGATTAAGATCACGTACAGTAGAGTAGAACTCATGGAAAAGAGTCTTTGATTCAGCTTTGTGATTAAACTTTGTGTTCAACACATAAACCTGTAGTTTACTAAGATTGAGTTTATGTGCTGTGAGTTCCTCTCTCCGATATCTCCTAACCTACTCCTTTGGCGGTGCAGGCCAGCGAGCGGGACCGTCTTCAGGAGGAGCTGGAGGAGGCCAAGGACAAGGCGCGGCGGCGCTCCATCGGCAACATCAAGTTCATCGGCGAGCTCTTCAAGCTCAAGATGCTGACGGAAGCCATCATGCACGACTGCGTGGTCAAGCTGCTCAAGAACCACGACGAGGAGAGCCTGGAGTGCCTGTGCCGTCTGCTCACCACCATCGGCAAGGACCTGGACTTCGAGAAGGCCAAGGTGAGGGGCCACTGGGCCCGTCTAACACTTTGTGTATCCCATCACTTATAACGGTTACAGACCTCTGTCATGAATCTGAGTTCTCAAAGGTCATCCATTCATTGTTGCGCTGGGTCATTTGTCCATTTCAAGGATCCAAGAAGAGGGTGCACTGTAGGTGTTGCAAGCAGCTTGCATCTCTCTCCATTGCCAGTTTGAAGTAGCATCTGTATTGTGTGATTGCTGTAGCCATCTTTTTGCTTTCTGGCTTATTGTTTGTCTCTTTATGTTGTGTTCCCTGGACCAGACTGAGACAGAGTGAGCCAGTGATGTTTTGCCTGTGAGGCAGTGGCAGATAGAAGAAAGCTGCATGAGGCAACTTGAAACAGATGACAAGTGCAATGTTTTTGCTTTTTATTTATTTCACTGCTTCGAGAGGTATCGTGGTGTTGACGTAGCTCGCCCAAATCAATCAGTCAGTTAGTCAGAAGCCTGGAGAGAGAGGGCTTCCCTGGAGGGGAAGAGAGGGGTGGGGTTGCAAGGGTGTGGGTGGGGTCTCTCCCATGGCCTGTCGTCCAGCAAGGGGCCTACCGGTGCATTGGGTTGTGAACTTCAGCTGAAAAAGATGAAGGAAAAAAATGCTGCATAAGAGAGATTCCAGATGTAGTACAGGTGAAAGGCACTGATGGGAACATTGAGCAAGTCATATTTCTGTTGAGTTGTGTAGATTTCAGTTCGACAAAGGCTGTTTGATTGAAATATATAAAATCAGATTATAGTCCAACAGTTCAACTATTAAAAACGAAAACGTGCTTGAACATTCTATGTCACTCATAAATTATTTCCACTACGTTATTACATTGGGAATGTTAAAAAAGATACAGTGGGAACAGTTATGACACTAATAATTAAACTCTGTAGACAAGAGCTAGAAAGTTGGTAGAAAAATCTGTCCAGTTTGTTCTTAAGCTACAAATACTACAGTCGTGTTCAGCTGCACCAGCCCAGCCCAGCCCAGCCTGTTGAGGCTTTTCCCTACAGTGTGCAACTCTCCTGATAGCCAGACCCATCATGGCCGCCTAACCCACACTATATCCCATGTGTGCCAGTCAGAGCACCAGCCTCTCCCTCTCTCTCTCTCCCTCCTAATGGCTCCTGGCCACTGTCTGTCGCTCCCACTGCCCAGAGCCAGAGCCAAGTGGCGGCGGCGGTGGTGCTGAGTGAATCAGGAAGCAGGGTGTTGCCACGCTTGGCCTCTCTCCCCTGCAGGCCATATGGGGGAGGCTTTAGCACAGACGGGACAGTGCGTGCCAATCAGCTCTCTCGTCCCGGCAGAGCGAGCGGGCCTGACTCATCACCGCCGCCTTGCTCTTGGGGACTGAGGATGCACTGAGGGAGACTGATGGTGTGTTAGCTAGTATTGAATGAGAGGAGTTGGAAAAGTGTGGGAGGAAGCAGTCCGCTCTTGTGTCAAACAGCTGTCGGAGCACAATTTTAATGTAGTCCATTATGAGAGGTCGGTTTTTGCCAATTCATTGTCTCTCTCTGGGTCCCCTTTTTCACACACTATCTCCCTTCTTCCTTGCCCTCTCGCTCTCACTCGCTTTTATTCTCCCGTCTTTTTGTAGCCTCTCTTTTGTGAATCGACCATCACGTTCCTCTGTCTCTGCTTCTCTTGACAGCCCCGCATGGATCAGTACTTCAACCAGATGGAGAAGATTGTCAAAGAGCGGAAGACATCTTCCCGCATACGTTTTATGCTGCAGGATATCATCGATCTGAGACTGGTGTGTGTGTGTGTGTGTGTGTGTGTGTGTGTGTGTGTACAGTATTTTGTGTACAGTATATGTGTGTATGGCAAGGGATGATTCTGCATTTTTTGTTTCCTCCTCTTGTGTTTCGGTTTGAAACTCCTGTTATTAGAGCATTTAACAAACTTTTACACTGTACAAAAACAATTAAAATCCATTTAGTTCTGTACACACTTTTATTCAGTATATAAAAAAAATCAGAAAATCATTTCAGTTCTCTAACAACATAACTCAAACATGCCAGAGCTGCCTTTGTAGTGTTTTGAGGTTTTTGGAAGCAGACGACAACCCCTCACACCCCCCTCTCTCTCCCTCTCCCTCTCCCTCTCCCTCTCCCTCTCCCTCTCTCTCTCTCTCTCCCTCTCTCTCTCTCTCTCTCTCTGTGTGTGTGTGTCTTGTCTCTGCTCCTCAGCACAACTGGGTGTCCCGGCGAGCCGACCAGGGCCCCAAGACCATTGAGCAGATCCACAAGGAGGCCAAGATTGAGGAGCAGGAGGAGCAGCGCAAGGTCCAACTCATGTCCAAGGACAATAAGAGAAGACCAGGACCAGGTCAGACACCCCCGCTGTACTCTACCTCTCTGCACCGCACTGTACTGTACCTCACTGCACTGCCCTGCCCCGCGGGCCCCAGCCCAGCCCAGCCCAGCCCAGCCCAACCCTAATCCTCTTTACGGCTTAGACTAGTCCTCTGGGTCTCCTCCCCTCCCCTAGGCAGGGCTGGAGCTGGGGTTTGACCGCTGCGCTTTCCTGCACATACTAATGTTTTAACCCACCTTTGCTGGGAGTCATCCAGTTTACATGCATACGCATAAAATGTGCTAATGCAATCATTCTAATGCAGTTTCTAGTTTTCACAATGCACTGAAAAGTTATGTACTGTGTGTTGGAATGTACCAACATGGACAATGTACACAAAACATACCAGTACTGTCACTGGAATCTACCAGTGCACAGTGTCTGCACAAAATAAGCAATACAGATTTGTACGCAACACACCCTTCCATTTTCTGGAGTTACCAACTGAAATTCATGTGTCATGATCGTTTAGATGAGAGTAGTTAAGTGTGGATGTCTTTCGAATGGATGTCATACAGTAGTTGAATCTGTAAAGTTATTGAAGTCATAACACCCTGTCTTAACAGCTGTTGTCCCCCCCCTCCCCGTTCTATCTCTGTGTGTCTGTCCGTTTCCTGTGGCGCTGTCTGTCAGAATCCCGAGTGGAGAGAAGAGAAGTGCAGAGAGAAGAAACCTGGAACACGGTGCCCATGACTAAAAACAGCAGGACAATAGACCCCAGCAAGATCCCCAAAATCTCCAAGGTAGATAAACGCCACCTCTCATTTCGCTCTCGTTTCACTGTGCGTTCTGGCAGTCGGTTCTGCCTGCCTCGGGCTTCACCACCCAGGATGTTCAGAGGAAGTACTCCAGGACCCCTGCAGGGGAACATAATATTCACTGATGAAAGGAGCTGCCTTTAGATTCTCCTGATGTACTGCACGGTTCTAATGCTCCACTCCCAAGCCTGGGTAGAGTCATTCACCTCGCCCTGTCAGGATGCAGCTTTTGATGTAATTGGACAGCTTGCCTTGCTGACGCACCAGTGCGCGTGTGTGTATGTGAGTGAATGTCTGTGTGTAGTTGGGTTTGTGTGTGGATGTGTGTGTGTTTGTGTGTGCATATGCATGTGTGTGATTGTGTGTGTGTGTGTGTGTGTGTGTGTGTGGTTTTGTGTGTGTGAGTGTGAGTGTGTGGCAGGTGCTTTCGTTGCCAACTGTGCTACCCTATGAAAAGAACAGCTAGTCTGCACCACAGCACCATCTGCTGTGAGTGATGATGTACTGTATCCTCAGGTGCAGTTTAACATCTGCTCTGGAAATCTCATTTGTTTTATTTACTGAGTTTGTTTTTGTCCTTGTGTATATGTGTTTATGTATGGATGTTTATCTATGTGTGTGTGTGGGGTGTTATGTATGTTGTGTGTGTGTGTGTGTGTTTGTTTTTATTGTGTGTGTGTGTCTGTGTCTGATTGTGATTGTGTGTGTCCGCGCGTGTGAATGTGTCCAGCCCACCATAGATGATAAGATCCAGCTGGGTCCCCGGGCGGGAGCCCTGAACTGGATGAAGGGCAGCAGCGGGGGAGCTGGAGCCAAGGCCACTGAGTCGGGTAAGGAAGGGGATGCCCAACACCTGCGCCATAGGCCTGGCAGAGCTGGCAGCCTCTCTGTGCTATGTGCACTGATAGAGCAGACACAGAGTATTTCTCAAAGTCGAGGAAGCATGCTTGGAAGGCTACTTTTTCGAGCATTCCACGTCATTATCTGTCGCCAAATACTGTTCCGAAGTCAAGTATCCTTCTAAACTCTAACGATGACAGAGGCCTTTGCTCATAGATTTTTCAAGGATGCATTGATGGAGCCTCGTTTTTGAAGTGTACGACTTCTAAGGCGAGTGTGCTACCTTGGAAGCGTTCTCGACTTCAATGACAGACTGGAAGTAGAAGTAGTAGTGCTAGAAAACAGTCAGACAGCAGCGTGAGTGCTTATACAGTGGGGGCTGCTGTTAAGACGGTTATATATTATATACAGCATATAGGTGTGTAGTGAATGTTAACAGAAAGGCGTGCTGGAACGTGAGCAGGCTTGTCTGCATTGGCACATTGTAGTGAGTCCTCAGATAGGCATAATGAATCTGAGAATTCATAATTCATCTGATTTTCAGTTGAACTATATTACCATTAGCAATAAGTAAGGGATAATTAATGACACAGCATGGGTATATTGGCAAATAATGCACGTTCAAGGTGGTAAGAAGGCTCTGAGGCAAAGTGGAGGTGCATTATTCACAGACAGAGGAGTTTGTTTCTTCCAACTGTCATCGGCATGCACTGCATACAGAGATTCTATCTTTTCTTGGCTTTTGTAAAATCAGTTTCTCACACTTCCAAACGCAATGTTAGAGAGTTAGGAAACCATTTTGGTCACAAGTTACAATGTTCTGCTGTGAATGTCGGGTCAGGCCACTAAATGGTAATCCTGTGTTCAATTAAAAGATTCATTTAAACTTCAGAGTAAGTTGGGCGAATTGATATGCAAGTGTAATTTGGCCAGAAAAGTGGAACTACTTCCCTGGTGTGCGGTTATCTGAAAATGATGTACCTTCTAAATAGCGCATTACAATAGGAAATATGGCAAATCTGTGGTATAAATAGTGATTTAAATGTGTGTACTGTATGTCCTCAGATGCGTCCCGGTCCAGTGGCAGCAGTCTGAACCGCTACTCAGCCCTGCAGCCCTCCAGTCCTCAGGCCCCCAGCAGCACCCCCACGCCCTCAGACTTCGACTCCCGCAGGAGCCTGAGCAGGTGAGCAGATTTCAGACGCACCCCACTATATAGACATGACCGCTGGATGACTTGCAGACGTTTTTTATGCCCCTTACCATATCAGTCATTTTACACAAGATGAGGTTTATGTCTTGTGATGTTGACTTTAGTGTGATGTATATTTACATTACACGAATGCATTTAGCAGACACTTTATATTTGTCAACTATCAGTTACTTCAGAGCCAGTCTCCCCTACAGCAATTTAGGGTTAAGCACCTAGCTCAAGGGAACAGAAGAAGGCAACTGGGATTTGAACCCACAATTTCCATTCTACTAGCATGCCAGCCAGGTTCACTACTAACCACTGCGCTGCTACCACTGCCCCTGTTGATGTTGTGATGTCTCCCACACAGTCGAGGCAGCTCAGGGAGAGAACGCAACGACAAGCCGGCGAGCTCAACCCCGTCCCGGCCCGGGTCCCTCTCTCTGGGCAGCGGTGGCGGCAGCAGCAGTAGCATCGGCGGGGGCAAGGAGTCGTCCGAAGAGCTGTCACAGGAAGAGCCTTCCAGAGAGGTGTCGGACTCGCCCAAACTGCAGGGCAGGGCCCAGGACAAGGCCAAGCCTGAGCGCAGTCGCTCCAGGGACTCAGGTGAGGACAGAGGCCTGTAGCTGGGCTATTGATGGTCTGCATGTGAGGTAATGACTGTTCCCGCCACGTCCGTGGACAGCCAACTTGGGATTTAGCATCTGTCTGGTATGCGTCTCAAATTAGACCCCATCAGCTGCAGTGCTTTTTCTCCCCAGGTGTCCGACCGTTTCCCAAAAGCATAGTTGCTAATCACTTAGCTTTAGCAACTTAGTTAGTTGGCAATGAGAAAAGGCATTGCACTTAGTTGGTACTCTAACTATGCTTTGGGGAAACAGACCTCAGGTCTCCACCACGGAAATAGTGAAACATTTTTCTCACTAGTATGAAATAGTAGTTTTGGTGGATGGCAGATGGTGATATTTTTTTTTATTATTATTTTTTTTATTGTTGTGTCTCCTGGTGTTGACCTGCGGCTTTCTCTCCTGCAGTGAAACTTGAAGCCCCAGCTGCAGTGGTCTCTTCGGAGAAGCCCGCGCTGTCAGAGGAGGAGATGGAGAGGAGAAGCAAAGCCATCATAGATGAGTTCTTACACATCAATGATTACAAGGTATGAAACTGCAGGGAGGGGTGTAAGTGTTGGGAAGGCAGGCACGTCTGTCGGCAGCCTCTTATATGGGTGTTAAATATTTGACATGTTCTCTGTCTGTTTGAGAAAACTGCTATGAATGTAGACCCCATGTGTTTTTTCAAAAGGGTGTGAGGGGTAGGACATACTTGCTTACAAAAAGCGTTTGAATGTGTGCATTGGGGATGCAACGGCACAGTGTGCACACAGCTCTATACCCATCACGGTTACAGCATTTAAAAAACGGCAGTACAGTATTTGTATTGAAATCAAAAATTGCCCTGTGATGAAATATCCTGAGCCAGTGAATATTGTCTCTTATACTAGGCCTGTTTTATTATTAGCTTACTTTCAAAATAAAGTTCATTTTGAAGCAGATCCAACTTGTTATCTGACAACACATTTCCTGAAGTTAGCAAGAGGGAAACCATGTCTTGTTGTAAGCCGCAATGAGAGATTAGCCAATATGTGTTTTTTTCCCCCGATGGACATAGGCCAGAAAGGAACATAGGCTATTAGGCTATAGATTGAAAGTTAACATGCAATATATCCCAACCTATAGAAATTTGAACACAGTGCCAATTTAGAACTCGGTGCAAAAGAAGCTTTCATTATTGTCAATGACTGAATAGCCCAATGAGAGAGACGGAGGTATTTGGTTAAGGAAGGATGATGTATGTCTGCAAAGTTACTATACAGGGCCGCTCAGCCTGCCATACTTTCTCTCCCTCGCTGTCAGTCTCACTGTCATTCCTACCTGCTACGGTCACTTGTTCTATCTTTTCCACAAAATTTTGCGTGACTATAGTGAGATTTTACATAAGGCCAAGCCTACTCAGGCATCTGGGAAGTGTAAATGGGCAAATTGGAAATCACTACTCGGACAACCAGATAATAGCAGCATGTGCCATATTAGGCACATTTTACTTAAAAAATCTTTGATTACAGCAATTATTTTAACACACCTGCATATTGAACCAAAAGGCGTTAGATATAAAACCAAGAGCCATTACATCCCTAGCATATACAGTATGTGTGTACGCGTGCAATGCACTGTATGGGTGACTACTGTTACTACTGCTACTAAGTAAGTGTGTCTGTGCAAATCCCTAATGTGTGTGTGTGTCTGTCTGTCTGTGTGTGTTCAGGAGGCATTGCAGTGTGTTGAGGAGCTGGAGCAGTCGTCCATGCTGCACGTGTTTGTGCGGGTGGGGGTGGAGTCTACGCTGGAGCGCAGCCAGATCACCCGAGACCACATGGGTCAGCTCTTCTACCAGCTGGTGCAGGCCGGGACCCTCTCCAAACCTCACTTCTTTAAAGGGTGAGGCCCTACAGCACAGCACACAGACACACACACACACACACACAGGGGACCCTCTCCAAACCACACTTTTTTAAAGGGTGAGGCCCTGCCGCACTGCACAGCACAGCACAGCCACTGCACCAGAGGACACACACACACACACTCATTCGCCACTCATTCACACACACACACACACACACACACGCCACTCATTCACACACACACACACACACACACACACACACACTCACACTCACTCACTCACTCACTCGCCACTCCCACACACACTCTCTCTCCTCTGCTACAGCAGGACTGGGATTCTCTCTTTTCCGCCTTTCACAGCAACATGTGACATGATGCTTTCTGAAGGCATATTGGAAAGATTCAATTCAATTCAGTTTTTTACAGACTCAAGTCCAGATCATACAGAACAAAAACAGATCAAAAAGATTATTATTACTGTTTTTATTATTAATCATTAGTATTACTATTATAAGTATGATCACGATCATGTCAAGAACACTGACTGCAGTTGCCGTGCACGATCAACGAAAGCATTCATTGCAAGCTGCTCTGTTAGTGAGAAATAGGTAATGTTGGCTAGAGCACAGATGTTCATTAGAGCATTCCAGAGAATTAATGGTATCCCCTGACAGTTGGGATGGGAGGGATTCTTCCTCCTGTACGCGGAGCATCTGTGCTCCTTGTCTCCGCTTGTGTGTTATACTGTATGAGTGTGTATTGTGAAGACGTAATTTGTGAGAACTTGTTTGGTAAGCTAAAAAGTTATAAGTGTGTGTGTGTGTGTGTGTGTGTGTGTGTGTGTGTGTGTGTGTGTGTGTGTGTGTGTAGCAAAAAGTGTGTGTGTGTGTGTGTCGGGTCGGTGGGTGGGTGTGTTTGTTAGCAAACAATGTGTACATTCTTGTGTGTGTGTGTGGTAGCAAAAAGTGTGTGTGTGTGTGTGTGTGTGTGTGTGTGTGTGTGTGTGTGTGTGTGTGTGTGTGTATGTGTCGGGTCGGTGGGTGGGTGTGTTTGTTAGCAAACAATGTGTACATTCTTGTGTGTGTGTGTGTCATATCCTGCTGTCAGATCAACTGTGTTTCCCCTTGCCCTGCAGGTTCTCTGAAACCCTGGAGCTAGCAGATGATATGGCCATTGACATTCCCCATATATGGCTGTATCTAGCGGAGCTGGTCAACCCCATGTTCCGCGAAGGAGGAATCTCTATGAGAGAATTATTTAGGTAAGCACCCGGATTGTCCTCTCTGCACCATGTCCCCCTGCTATGCTATTTATAGTCTCAAACTCAAGTCTGAGACAGTACCCATCCCTTGGCTGGGAAGGAGACTTTGCTCTGGTAAAATGATTTTGTTCTTTTGCTTTTTTCCCCCCTTCTCTTTTTCCCTCGCAGTGAATTTAGCAAACCTTTACTCCCTGTGGGAAGAGCTGGGATATTATTTTCTGAAATATTGCACCTTCTATGCAAACAAATGGTAAGAAATTCATTATGCATTCAGATTGCCCCCAGAGCATACTCTCTCTCTCTCTCTCTCTCTCTCTCTCTCTCTCTCTCTCTCTCTCTCTCTCTCTCTCTCTCTCTCTCTCTCTCTCTCTCTCTCCCTCTCCCCTCTTTATACAGTGTACATTATATATAGAGAGATTTATATTTCATTTTCTTTGTGTATGTTGAAAATAAAGTCCAGGAATGTCGTAGCACCCTGCATATTACCTGAGTGAGAGGTCTTTCTTGTCTCACCTGAGTGAGAGGTGTGACTGGTCTCACCTGTGTTGTGTGTTTGTGTTGTGCAGAGCCATAGGAAAGTGGGGGCCTCATGGAGGGAATCGGGTCTGAGTTGGGCTGATTTCCTCCCGGAGGGCACAGATGTGCACAGCTTTATCGCTGAGCAGGTGAGGAGGAAAACATCTTTTTTTTCTCCTAGGTCTGAGACTCTTGCGGAAGCACTTGTGGTGTGTGTGTGTGTGTGTGTGTGTGTGTGTGTGTGTGTGTGTGTGTGTGTGTGTGTGTGACTTTGTATTAATGGGTCACTTCGGAGTAACTAAACTCACTTGATTTGTCTTCTCTGTAGAAACTAGAGTTTACCCTATCAGAGAGCTTGAGTCTCACTGAAGCACCTTCGAAGAGGAAACTTTCGCCCGAGGAGCTGAACAAACAACTTGAAAAACTACTCCTGGAGGACATGGCCGGCGATGAACAAATCTTCGACTGGGTGGAAGTATGAGCAAGCAACTTTTTTTTGTTTTGTTTGATTTTTAATCCTCAGATCTTTTCAAGTGTTTGGCTGGCTTTTCCACACCATTAACACATATCATACAGAGTGTCAATATTATTATATTATCCAATTCTACTGTATTGGTCTCCAGCCCTATTACACTCAACCCAGACCTATTACACTAAATTCCAAGTACATTCTCAAGTATCTCTAGAAGTAGTATGGGCTAAATGTGATATTGTGGGAACAGCACACAAAAGGCACATAATGCTAATGCTATGTACATCAGAGCTCCTGCATAGTGGTGTAGCTTCTGCATTGTGTGTGTGTGTGTGTGTGTGAGGTGTGTTTTTTTATCTCTGGCTCTGAAAGGATTTGCTTTACCTCTCTCCTCAGGCGAATCTGGATGAAGCGGAGATGAGCTCCCCTCACTTCCTTAGAGCTTTAATGACTGCTGTGTGCAAAGCAGCAGTGAAATGTAAGGGCAATACATACATACATACAGTACACACACGCACACACACACACACACACACACACACACACACACACACACACACACGCACACACGCACACACAATTCCAGGTGTCAAACAGTAGACTACCAGAACCCCAGTTCAGGTGCTAATATTACTGCTAAAGCAGTTGGTAACAGGCATTTCATCTTAAAATTGTTAGCACGTTCAAACATGTTCTTTTTGTACTGTTGCACAGACGGGTCACTGAAGTACTAAATGAAGTACTTACAAAAGAATGTCTAGGCTTGTATCCTTCAGCCATTTTGTCCAAGACCAG
Source organism: Sardinella longiceps (assembly GCA_027497455.2). Classification (NCBI taxonomy): domain Eukaryota; kingdom Metazoa; phylum Chordata; class Actinopteri; order Clupeiformes; family Clupeidae; genus Sardinella; species Sardinella longiceps. The sequence goes on along the minus strand of JAODXP020000018.1, from coordinate 22,290,115 downwards.
TTGACTGGTGTTATTTTTAAGAGTCGATTAGTTGATGAAACCCCTATTGTAGACACTTACACATTAATAAACACAAACACTGAAACCACACACAGCTAGTCTAGTGTGACCTTTAGTAACTCTTTGCTTAGAGAGGGGAACAAAGCTAGCCTGGGGCTGTGGAAGTAGCGTGAATGCTTCAGAGAGAAAGCGTCGGGAAAACCTGTTTCGTGTTAGTTTGGGAAGCGTTGTGCTCTCACGGCTGTGCCGTCTGGTTTTGTGTGCACTTGCAAATGGAATTCTGTTTCCTTTTTAAAGTCTATGTATGCATATGTTTTACTGCAGTGTTGAAATGAGTAGCTGATCTTTGGTCATTCTGTATTTTTTTTCTGTCCACTTCTGAAACCTCTCCATCCCTCTTTATCTTTCCTCTCTCTCTCTCTCTCTCTCTCTCTCTCTCTCTCTCTCTCTCTCTCTCTCTCTCTCTCTCTCTCTCTCACACATATGTAGGGGAGGCCTCCTCCTGTAGAGTGGACACAGCCATCATCCAGAAGAGGTTGCCTGTATTACTCAAGTACCTTAACTCAGACACAGAGCGCCAGTTGCAAGCACTTTATGCACTTCAAGCATTGATAGTTAAACTGGACCAGCCTCCAAGTGAGTAACATTCGATAACTCCCAGAAATAGCCGCGTTCTACAGTATGTGCAATTCTATGCCTATTATGCTTGAGAGGGCCATAGTCAATGACCCTGGGCTACGTTAGCGTTGGTAAATGGGAGGGTGCTCAAATACAGGGGTGTTATGTGGGTGTGCTATGTTTACATGTTTATACATGCATGATGGGTTTATAGATTTTGTGACAAACTTCAATAGTATTGCTATTGCACTACAGCTCCTGACCAAAATGTGGAGCCCCACACTTGGATACAGCTCTAAGCCATGTTAGAGAGCAACTAAAGTGTGGAAATGATTGTCATATGGCACTTAACAATAAGCGACTGGGGGAGAACGGATGCAAATAGACCAGTGTGCTTTAAAACATCATTTGGACTGAAGCACACCTTTACAACGAGGAAATGCCTCAGCTGCTGTAAAGCTCTGCCACTTAAAACAAGTACCGTACTCAACTCCGAACTGTTTTTTAGCTAGAGGGCATTGAAAGGCACCCCACACCACATCTTATTAGGCTGTTTTTCCCTGGATCTATCAAAAGTAGATTCATCTACATCTTTTATTAGTATATCTGGAAACTTCCAAAATATTTTTATTTGCCTCAGTGAACAAAGTATTTCAACTAAGTATTATAAGACCTGGAGTTTCTGGTACTTGTGAACCTGTGCTGTTGTTAAGCAACCATGTAAAGATGTGAGTGTTTCTTTGGAGTGATCATCTTCAGAAAGACATACTGCATCACACCAAGGAATATCAGTCCTGCTTATGTTTTACTGTTCACGTAAACACCATATGGGGGCCATTTCCTTAGGTCTGAGTGAATCTAATGAGTGAATCTAAGGTTGCATGGCATCAATGTGTTAAACGAGGATTCAGTGTGTGTGCAAAGTGCATGAAAAATACTGCATTCCCTTACCAAGATGCCAAGGGAAACGACACTACATGTCAAATTTTTCTTGTGGTCTTCTGTGAACTTTGTGAACATCAACAACCTTTTCTATGCTCTTTTTCTCAGATTTGCTGCGGATGTTCTTCGACTGTTTGTATGACGAGGACGTGATCTCGGAGGATGCGTTCTACAAATGGGAGTCCAGCAAAGACCCCGCAGAGCAGCAGGGTAAGGGCGTGGCCCTTAAGTCGGTCACGGCCTTCTTCACATGGCTGCGGGAGGCCGAGGAGGAGTCAGAGGACAATTGACGAAGGGCCGCAGGACAAAACTGACAAAAAAAAAAAGAAAAAAAAAAAAAAAAAGAATAGGAAGAGAAAATGGACATGTTTGCCAATTAGTGCTAAAAGGACAATGGTCACTGCAAAAAAAAAAGATAACTGCATCATCTAAAACAAAACAAAACAAAACGTAACAAAGCAACACCTGCATCGGCTGGAAGTGAAGAAGAAGAAGAAGAAGAAAAAGGTTGTGACCGAGAGGTTCATGGTACGGTTTTCCACATCCGCAGCGACGTGACTTAACTTTGCTGGAGCACTAAACAAAAAGAAGAAAAAAAAAACATGTATTATTTATAGAACTATTTCAGTTAAAAGTTTTTAATTTTCTTTCTTTTGTTACTTTTTAAGAAAAAAAAAAGACTTTAATAATATGAAAAACGTGCTACAAAAGGAAAAAAAAACATCAGTTCAGACTCTTTAATTTATTTTTTTTAAGAACTGCAGATATGAAATGTATTTAACATTTGCAGGTGGTCAGAATGTGAAGGCATTGGAGGATATAGAAATAATTAATTAAAATTATGTTAATATTAATGATTAATAATTATGGTAAAAACCTGTTCTAAACGGCCTCCCTAATTTACCCGTTGTTCTGTTATGAACAAAGGATACGTCATGGGAAAAGACGTCTGGGTCCTTGGGAGGATTTGTGGTTTAGCACGTCAAAAAGTATGAGGTTATCTTGGGGATAACCACACCAATTCCTTCTGCTTTAGCTTGCTCTATGACACATATAATCCGGCAGAGTGGCAGAACTATGCATTCAGGCCACTATCAGGAGGCCGTGAAGCAACAACAAAAACATTTGAATGAATGGAATTAAAAGAGCAAGCATCTTGTACAAAAACACTAAGAGATGTTGCTGAACCTAAAGTGCTTGTAATTCTTCATACTGATAGAGCAAATCTAAAGCTTGTAAATAAATGAAAAAAAAAAGAAATAAAAAAACAAAACCAACCCTGTCTCGGTGGCCATTTTACATGTCAGTAAGGTAATTTTGTCTTCTCAGGTGCCCAGAGGCACCTCTGCTTTTCTATTAACAGTGATTGCTCTGGGGTTACATAATCTTGAATGACATACAAAAATTGTTCAGAGAAATCACAAACAAGAGTTGTATTTTTAAGCAAACTCTTTATTCCTCATATACAAAATGAGACTTGTCAGAGAACTGTGCTTGGTGACATTTTGGTGCTGTAGGCCGACTACTTGTATGTGTGAGTCTTGATCAACGTCAAACACAAATACATACAACTGAACTATCAATGCCAACATGACACACTGGACTACTGAAACAAACAAAAAAAACACTGATGAAACTGCTTTTGGAAAGCTAACCTGGTATTCCATTCCAGCTTGTTATGTATCACTGTGTATCCCGGCAAACAAGAAACAACAAAACAGCACTATATACATTTACAAGTCACAAGTCCAGTCTTCCATGCTGAACAGGTGTGATCATGAGGTGAGAGGCCTTTAAGATATACCTTTAATATCCCTGCAGATTGATTGGCCCATAAACCTGTATGGAGTCTATGGAATTGGCTGGTGAGTGAGAGTTTAAGGGTTTAGGAAATCTTTGGGATGCATTCAGATAAATATTAGGCACATCATGAGTTTCTCCTCTTACAAACATTTGCCACAACCACTTCACTAAAAAAAAAATAAAAAAAAAGACCACGTACCTCACTGGTTATGAAGAACAAAGCCAATTATAAACTTTTGAACCAGCATTACCGATGGGGGAAAAAACATCATTAGCCATTGCTGGGATTTTCTTAAAAAGGGTCTATCCCCTTTACATAAAGAGAATATGCAATCTGATACTACTAGATGATTTAAAAGGGACACTTTTAGGGTGGTTGCAAAGCAAAACCCACTTAAAACAGCATATCCGGCATACTGGACTGAAAAGCACAAATAGGTCATTTTAAAACATTTGTTTTTTTCTCTTTTTTTGCCACAGAGTATGTTCACAGTTCCAGTTCAGCTGAAATTACACCCGTTCACATTTCAGATTTTTTTTTGTTTTCCCTTAAAAACTGGCTCTGCCCACCCTGTTGACCCAAGCAAAGTCTCAAATGGAAAGAGGTAAATTCCTTCGGCTGGCCATCCCCCTCCCCTCACCCGCCCGCCTGCCAACTGACTTCAGTTCAGATTGACTTGAGGCTAAATCCCTTGGGGACAACCGTTCAATGGCGGCCTGCGATACAGTATTGATGTGTTCAATCTGCAACTCCCATGTTGTGGTCTTCTCCGCAAATAGTCCTTGAGGAAGGCATTTGATCATGTCATCAGTGCAGAGACTCTGGATTCTTCCAGTCTTTTCTGAGCATTTGCGTCATCTGAGGTCTTCCAACGAGAACGAGAAAGAGGCGTAGAAATAGAGGGAAAAAGAAAGAGGCTAGGAGTCTTTGAGCATGCTGATGCGGGCAAAGATTTTCAGTGCGGGCCCCAGCTTGATGTTCATGGTGCTCATGAGGTGGTCCTCCTTCAGCAGCAGCAAGGCCTGGCCGTCGATCTCCTGCGAGCGGAACTCATCTGCTATCTCCTGGCAACCTGCACAAACAGAAGACCGGCATCCATACAAGAATTTGGTCAGAGAGGGTAGTTCATGTTACAAATGCGCTCCATTTGATTGTCAATTGTCAACGGAGTCAAAGCTAGTAATGAAGTATTGAAAGTGTCACTTTTTTCAGAATGCATACTTTGAACTGCAGTACCCAGCCAAGACAAAGAAATCTAAGATCAAATTATGAGATAAAATGCCTATATTATGAGAAGTTGGCTATTGCTCACTGCCTAACAAAACATCTAGATGAAATACATGATCCAGGTCCAGAAAAGGCACATGGCCAGTATACATGAAACTTCTGTACTGGTAACTAAGAAAAAAATATTACTAACTGGTAGGTTACCGCAGTATTTTACTCATTATTGTACTGAATGGTATTAGCCAAAGCTAACAGCATCCTGTCTATAACATTTGCCATCAGTATAAGACTAAAAGTTCTTCAACTACTACAGAGGGTGCCGCCACATTGTTTTGAACTTGGCTATGGTGATATGAATTAATCCAGTACACTTCTTCCACATATACATCAAATGAATAAAATGACACATCATCTACTTAGACAAAGGACAAGGGTTAACCTTATCAATGAGTAACTGATAAGCTATTAGAGTTCTGTATTGTAAATATACTATAACTCACTTCATTAATGAATAACGTTCACCTAAAGCTATCAAAAAGCAAGACCCTTGTGATGGCTTAAGACCAGAGCAAATACTCTCCCACTCCAGCTAAGCTGCTCGGGCCTGTTGCCCATGCGCCATGTGGCTGTAAAAAAAAAGAAAAATACAATCAGTGCCGCCAGTATCGCCACACCTACCTGGCAGCGAGCAGATGAACTCATAGACGTCCTCCACGTTCCACTTGCCGGGGTCACTGGGCAGGAAGGGCTGGTTGAGCATGGGAAGCTCCCGGCCGTGCCTCTCCCCGAGCTCGGACAAGCCCTGGTCATTAGCAGGGGGCCTGGGAGTCCCCAAACTGGTGGCGGACAGAGGCGAGGGGGGCTCCTCGTAGCTGGACATGTCCGAGCACTGGCTGGACTCCCCCTGGCTGCCCCGGCCAAGGTGTGGGGATGAACGAGCACCTGCCATGTTCTGCTGGCTGTTAGAGTTTGCCTGTCAACAGGAGAAAAAATTTTAGTGACCTAAAGAATTTCGATTGGCCAACCGAAGACAGGGGGAAAAAAACATACACAGCGTAAAACAAAGACAGACACTGCACAATATACAGACAATGTAGAAAAATACAGAGTATAAAATGCAATATAGATAACCATATAGGCGATGAACAATCTGTACAATGTGTATTCAGTTACGCAGTTGTACTGATGTGCAAAGAAGAAATCCATTACATTGCCTTATGCATATTTCTATAGTATACCCAGAGACACACCCGTCACCTGAAGGAATATGAATACTTAGTAAGGAGGGGGAGCTCACCAGTTTCTTGGCCTCTGCAGATCTTTGCTTTTTCAGCTTTTCCATTGCAGTGTGACGATTAGGAAACAAACCCATTCGCTTTGTACACCCAACATTATACCTAGAACACAGGCAAGCACACAGAGATGAGGCATTAATCAAGTTAGCTCTTGAGGTGCCCACTGGTTAGAAATGCATTTTGAATAAGGTTCAATGAGTGCATTGCAATTACTGAAGGCAAAAAGCAAACACTTACCTCTTGGCACAAACGGTTGAACAAAACCTTTTGGACCGCTTGAAGTTGTAAGCAAAGTCCACTTTGCCACACAGCTCACAGGAAAGTGTTGGCTCGTCCTCTGGATTTTTTAGCTCTGAAAAAATATTAAGATGACATCTATGAACTGTGAACTTAACGAGGGTGTGCGTTAAGACAGGAATTTCTACATCAAAATAACAGTAAGAGTGTCAGCAAAACCTGGCCTTCAGCCAATAAAGGCGTCACTAAAAACACTCATAGCATGTAAGTAACTCATCACTCTTATTGTGACCGTGTCACATCTACATTCTTTTTATAATACGGCCACAGTGTAAAAAAAAAAAAACAGTCATACCTTGTTGTGAAAGATCCTCCATCTCTGAATCTGCAGTCACTGAATTTTCATGCACTGCTTTGTCTGAGTCCGAATTTGTCTGTTGCTGCAGCTTCTGTTTCTTTAGGTTCTCAATCAACAGTGATGGTCTCTCCACCTAAGGACATTCAGAACATTGTTTCTCACTATTCACAATCCATGTCATGTTAAGCAGCCATTTAACTATGTTTAAATTGTGAGTTATGCTGTGGTATGGACTAAGCCAGCTCAAAACATTGCATAATGGGGTTCATCTTGTTAGGATATCTCCATGCCTGGAGAAACGTGGAACTCGAACTTAAAAACTTGGGAGCTCGTTGAGTACAGTGAAGACTGGGTCGACACGTCCACTAGAGGGAACTATGTATCCTTTTAAGTTGGAGACGTCAAAAGATAAACTGCAATTTCTCCAATTAGATTATTTTACTGTCAGTGGTTATCAGCTGTCTGAATTCGATGGCCTGGTCGTGATTTGACGGTTGTCCAATTGCAATCTAACTCTAACTGCAATTGAAACGGACGTAAATGCAAAGGTGTAGCTGAACTCACAGGGAATGGCTCTGCTCCCTCCTGGATAACGAATCCTTCAATGACGTGTGTAAGGATCTGAGGCTTCACAATGGCCTGGGGTGGTTTACTCTCGCCATTTTGAGGAGTACTGCCGGTCACAGTGGGCGCATTGTTCCCATTGCCCGAGGTCATGGCTGGAGGTGAACACACACCTGGTTTCGCATTCACTCTCCCCTCTGCGACACCCGCGCCTACGGACGAGACAGTAACATCCATCAACTTAGCAAAGGAAGTAAACTTCTGCTTTCTTGATCTTACAATGCTTTATCGCTGATCGCTTATAGCAAGTCATAAGGCCATTCAAGAAAATGCAAGTTCTTAATTCATGAAAACAAGCTGGTTGTACGTCGGCGTACAACGTTTGGTCTCGACTGTCACTCGGCCATTTGGGGCTCTCCATTTACTAGCCCAGTAACTTGATTGCAAGATCGTTTAGTCACCCATGCAGCCAATAACTTAAACAAACTTGTTTTAGTATCTATCTAATCTAAGATTGTATGAACATAGCCCTCTTCGGGATCGATTGATTATGCCTTCCGTAACCAACCAAACAACGCAATCGCTTGTGTTGCATTCATGTTGTGCATTTGCGGCAAGGAGAGTATTTGCGATACAACATGTAACGTTAATCGTCTGTGATCTTACAACCAATCAACCAACATCAGCATTGTATTGAATGCAACCGTCGGATATTCGTAATAAGATTTTTGAGCTGCTTTATTATGCAAACAATATGCAAAAGTTACATTTGTAAACGCACGAGCGATTTTGTTCATATATTCAGTTATTCTAAAATTACGGCGACATAAAGTACAGGATAAAAACCCGCCACATGCAGTCCCAACCCGAGGGCTCACGTACTGGGGTACTGACAATAGTCAACAGCCTCCACAAGCACACGCCTTTGTTCCGTTCCGCGACTCCGCCAGTGGATTCTTCCCCTACTATTCCAAGCACCCGCTCAAAGAGGAGGGAAGTGGACAAAGAGTTCCATTTTCTGCATATTCCACAGCGTTGCACAAAGATTCCATAAATAGATACAGACCAAGACAGGCAAATCTCGCCCAAACTTTTTTGTTTTGTTTGTACAAACCGACTCTCCCGCATGAGCAGCAGGGCACATTCTCTAATCCCCTTTGTATGAGGGAACTGAATAGGAAACAGAGGCGGGTTCCGATTGGCTGAGTAAACTTGGAATTCTATCCAATGACGCCGTGTATTTACCATGAAACGCGTCTGTGATTGGTTTAGAAAGCGTGATGGCGCTCTAACAAATATAAGGAGGGAGAGCGTGGTAAATTCTTGAATTCCCCACATGTGCTGTGAAGAGAAAAACAATTCGAGATTCCAATTTTGTGCCATCACACACCAAAATGACAGTGTTTATTTATGTTAGGAGCCGATGCCACAAACATAATGAGGATATGCATGGGTTAACCATTAGTTTAGAAATGGCATCAGTGCATTGCATTGTAAAAACAAGGCTTACAAAAAACAAACCAAAAAAAAAAAAAAAAAAACTTTAGCAGTAAACTAAAATATTCTCATTATGGAATGGAGTAGGGGAAGACATTAAACCTTTGAGGCAGCCTAAAACTAACTGGCGGATCCTAAATTAATTTCCACTTCACACTGTAACATCATATTACATGGCTATTTGGGCGGTATTGGTGCTTCAGTCCAAAATAGTGCCTATTTCCATGCATTTTAGCCTGCACTAGGCTTAAGCACTTTTTTTGGACCTAAGCATCTAAGATAATACAGAGTCTCCAGACTAAAACAGACAATAGCCGACTAACAGATTATTAATTGATGTTTTATAGTAAGCCGCCCTAAATCAATTACATCTGCGTAAAGATTGGGAGACAAGCCTACTGTGTTACTGGCTTGAAAATAATGCACTCTACAGATAAAATGGACCGGGTCTGCACAGATGCTGTTAGCATCAGCTAGCAGGAGGGAGTATAGTTAGATAACCATCTGATGTGTCTGCCTTAGTGGAAATAGAGGTTGAGAGAGGCAGGTCCTCTGATAAACACAAGTGCTTTTCCCAGTGACAAAGGGGAGCTAGAATAACATGGAGTAGCGGATGGAAACTTAATCTTCCATGAGGACAGAAGAGTCCATTAAGAGACTTCAGGCCAGTGGATGTGCACCACAAGTCCACAGCATCACCATGACCTACTGTATGCAGGCTGCAGCACACTGTCGAAATCTGAATTGAAACTCATTACCTTCTTGGTTTTTCAAGGAAAGTTAGCAGAATCTTGTTCACATTGTCTTGACAGGTAGAAAATAACTTTTTTAGAGCCATGTATTTCCACTTTATCAATGTGACTAAGGTACTTCTAAGGCAGTTGTCCATGGAGTTTATGTTAAGTTTACCTTACGTTTATCTTGAATACAGACAGACCGCTTCTACAGACTTGTAAACAACTTTATAGAAATACTGTATCTGATTGCACAAAACAGTACAAATTGAAGTCTTTTTTGTTTTGTTTTGTTTGTGTAAACGTCTTGCTTCAAGAACCAATTGTGATTAAATATGGGACTAGACCACCTTAGTGGAGCTCTGATAGACTCGCATAAAACTACAATGCCCTTTTTACATTCACTAATGCCACACTCTCAAAACATGCTTCGGCATGTAATAGAGATCCAAGCACTGCCGCACAAATCATGTTCTTTTCAGATACACATAAAGAGCTTTTAAGTGCTGTCTTTGTTGCTTGTTTTCCCTGCTACTTCATTGTTTATGTTTGTATTTCTGCCAGACAGTTCTTTGACAGCCTTTTGAAAAGCACCACATGATTTATGACTACCACAATCCACCACCATCACCACCACACTCTTGTGTTTGGCATTGGCTACACAACAGACCAGGCTTCTTGGCCTTCTCAGATGTTAGCGATTATCATTCATAATTATGTGTCTGATTAGATGGACCCTCAACACACCTGCCTGGCAAGTGGACTGTGTCCACCTTTATTCCATCCGACCCGGTGGGGATTACCCGGCAGAGCCCCCTCTCCCCTAATTATGGCAAAAGCTGTCACTTTCTCCCCCGAGTGCCGGCCCCGGACAATAGACACTGGGGCGTAACAGATTTAGCCTTCCGCTTGAGGGGAGCGAGAGAGCGCGGCCGTCGAGCCCTTTTGTGTTGGGGTTTGGCAGGCCTACAGATGGCAGTGACGTTGTCGCCTCTCTCTCTCTCTCTCTCTCTCTCTCTCTCTCTCTCTCTCTCTCTCTCTCTCTCTTTCTCTTTCTGTCTCTGTTTCTTAGTCTCTCTCTGTCTTTGTCTCAGGACTATGGCTCGGTGAAATCAAAGCCTGGTAGTCATTACCAAGCCTTTTCATGACACAAGCCTGAGCTCATCGCTTGGACCAAACATGCTTCATCCATCCATGTCTTAAATGAACATCATGTTAACATAGAAAAAGAGAACGGGAACAGAACTTTTTGGCCATGAGTTTTATCGGTGTCCACACTTTTCTGACGTATCAGTATGCAACATGTTCCTTTTTTTCCCACGGCCTGACACTTGGCCTGTCATATTCTTTAATCTCCTCTAATTGGCTATGTAGATCCTGCATGCTGTGATTCAACACAAATGCACACAGTGGGCATCTGAAGTATTACACAGAGAAAAAGAGAGAGTGAGAGATAGAGAGACTCAAATCAGATGATGAGGGATTCAGCTCAAATGGAATTCTGAATCTGCCTCATTACAATGGAGGCTGATGCAAACTAGGTTGACAACATCTAGGGACAACCTGCGTTTTCGAAATGCATATATTCATATTTAAATCAGTTATTAGCAGAAATTTCTTTCCAGGACGGATTCTTCACTTCGGAGGAGGTTTTCAAGGATGGATTCACATTTCAAACCTTACATTGTGAGGTGAAGTGAAGATCTTGGGGAGTTTTGCATTCTGTGCTCAGATTCTTTGTGTGTGTGTGTGTGTGTGTTTGTGTGTGTGTCTGACTGTGTGTGTTTTGATGAACAAATCTTGTCCCCAGATGGCAAGGCTTTGGATAATTGATTATGTAGAAAAGGAGTATCCCTCAAGGAATAGCTTCAATATGTCACTGACTTGTGTGGCTGAGTGGTGCGGCTCTGGTTACAGTGTTGTGCTAAGCTCTTGAACAATCTTGAAAAAGGCCTCAGAAAATCTTAAACTATGAATTTATTAGGATTAATTAGAAAGAGCCAACTCACCACATTGTAGCATATGGTTCTTATACCTTATGCATCTGGATAGCATTTAGTTCTTTAGTGCATAGTATATCTAAATTGTGTGTGACATGGTTACCTTCAGTGCTTCTGCTTAGCAGACTTCCATCTGTAGTTGGCTCCTCCAGAGCTGGAACTGACTTTACCAGTTGTTGACTGGACACAGGGCACATCACCTCAGCAGTGGGCTGTGAACCCCTCTCTTGCTCCCACACGCCATTTTGTACTGGGGCACCACCCTGAGCAGAGTGGGGCAATGGCAGGGTCAAACCAACAAACCCAAAAAAATCAGTCAAGTTTTCAAACAACAAAGAAACATGCAAAAAGGCAAAACGAAGACTTGTCTGAAGGGAATTAACAGGTGGTTAAAACAGTGGCGGCTGAGACTTACATTGGTCGCCACTGGCTGGACCTGTGGATTGGCAGCTGCCAGCTGCATGGGTTTTGCTTTGGCCTGTGGGGGGGAGCTCAAAGCTGGGGGGTGGCCGTTGGGAGGGAGCACCTGGGGAGCGACAGCGGAGTGGAAGATGCCGGGCTGTTGGATTGCCACCGCTGGTTTGGGCAGCAGCGCTACGGAACACTGGCTTTGGCTATGGTTCTGCAGAGGAGCTGGCGTGACAGGTTGGATAGCCAAAGCCTGCATTGTATGAGCCTGAGTCTGGAGAGTGGGTTGGATGGGGGTGGCTTGTACAAGCTGGGCCTGGGGTCTCTGAGGCTGCTGCTGGGATTGGTGCTGTTGTGAATGCAGTTGTTGTTGTTGTTGTTGTTGCGGTTGTGGTTGCTGTTGCTGGACCACAAACTGCTGCTGTTGCTGCTTTAGCAACTGGTGTGTCTGAATTTGTGTGTATGCTGCAACAAAGAAGAAAATAAGATTTTAGTATATCTAGTAGCCTACTTGTACATGTAGCTTCCAGTGATGCTAGGATCAAGAAGCCAGCGTTACTGTCAGAGTGTTACTGGTTACTGGTGAGAGATTTGGTCTGTAGTCATGGCAACAAAACAAATTGCCGCCTCTGTCGGCACCCATTCTCCCTTTCACATCAAAGACATCAAGCTTGAGAAATGCAAAACGACCTAATTGCTTTTTCATAGCACATTAAAAAGGAAAGCAAGGATTGAATCTTTTTGTAGTCTTTCTTTATTTACTTATTTAAAATAAGATGTATATTTTTGTATTGTTATTGAAGAAGCATATGATCTTTTATGGCTTTGAATTTATTCCTTGAGCATGCTACACAGAAGCAGGCGTGAGGTTGAGTTTACTGCCAGTGGAAGAAGTATTTGCTGAATAAACATCACATAGCCAGAGGCCAGATGCATTAACATAGAGAGTAGCACAGAGAAAAATAAACAACCAGAGGGGAAAAAACGATCCCTTTGAGTTGTAAAAAGCGGGGGTATTCAGAAGCCTAGTGCCCTTCTCCGAAAGAAGAAACAACATGTCAGCCATTACTCAACAGTTTTGTTTTCACTGTTGTTTGTGTAAGCCAGAGTCGGAACTTGCTGGCAGTGCATGCAGACATGGAGGATGTTGAGATGAAGGCTAAATTATACCACAGTCATGTTGAGACTAGTGAAACAGCGTACAATAATACACACTTTCTCTCTCACTCTCTATGCGATTCTTTCTCACACACACTCACATATGCTGTCATTCTAAACACACACCCACTGGTTCACATTCAAACCTTGATTCACATTTCAAACTCCTCGGTCTCTCTCTCTCTCTCTGTCTCTCTCTCTCTCATACACACACACACATACACACACACACACGCACACACACACGCACACGCACACACACAGAGAGAGATACACACTGACACCCTGACTCCATTACTCTCACTAAAAGGGATCATTGGCAATTCAGATAAAAATCAAAGGGAAACAAGCCATTCCTAACTGTCTACATCTGATAGGAGAAATTAGCCCTCTGCTTTGTCCACATTAAACACACATCACCATGTGCTCCTGCCTGAGCAGCGTCCCACTCCCATCACAGTGACACACACACACACACACACACACACACACACACACACACACACACACCCCACCCAGATACATTTGGGAAACTGATACCATGCTTTCTTTGGGTTAATGGGTTCGCTCAGCTGCATCCAGGTCCATACAGCAACAGCATAGCACAACAGTCAGCTCCCAGAGCCCTTCGGCATAGCTCTGTATATCAGCACATGGAAGCACAGCCAAGTTCTCCCTGAGCTCCGCACAGAAAGTGCAGAAGAGGAGAAGAGAGGAGAGGAGAGGGGATGCCTGTCATGTTCACACCCGTGTCTCCACATTTCCCTGACGAGCTGGACGAGGTGTCCCTTTGTTGTGGGTTACTTACACAGCATACCAGTCCCCCTCCTGATATTTCCAAACCTCCCCCCCGGAGGCACTCAAACTTATATAAAATGGGCATGTTGAAATTCACACACCACTGTGGTTTTGAGTTTCCCTGCTCTTAAAGTGGAAAGTTTTTTTTCCCCCCTCTCCCCTTTTCTGTCAGTGTAAGTTATCGGGCCAGTCGCTACCCCCACCTCCCCCCCCCAATGCCTGCTCAGGCGGCTAAAAAGGTTTATGACAGACTGATCGTGGTGGTATGTAAAGAATGGACAAATGTAGAGGCTGCGCTCGAAACCCAGCATTCTCCACGCCACATAGCTCCTGACTCCAGTGACAAGAGTCTTTGACTTCAGTAAATCTGAGACGCGATTTATCTTAATGGCCAACAGCCCTTAAATCTCTGTTGTTCAGGAAACCTGAGCTACTTTATATACCCTGCCTAATTCTAGGATATACAAATTCATAACTATCCAAGCAATTTGCTGACACTTCAATGGGTGTTCAGTGTAACTCAGAGTAATAAAGAACTACCCAATGTAAGTAATAGTGTATAGTAGTAATACCCCCACATTAGTGACCAGTGGCCAAATTGAGAGGATTTCTCTCATACTTGGTCCCCCAAAAAAGTGCTTAGTCAGGCTAAAACGCATGGAGCTAAGCCCCTTTTTTTGACTTAAGCACCTGGGAGAATACTGGCCATTGAGAGGAGACCGACTGTGGAGCTGCTGAAGAAGTGCACTGGGGCAGGCTGGATGGAGAGGAGCGGGAAGAATCACAATCTGGATTGAGTTCCACTCACAGATGGATGATTAATGTACAGCCCGACTCAAAGAGTGTTTACACAGGTTAGTGTTGCTTGCTTCACACACACCAGAGGAAAGCACCCCCTGCTTCTTCATGCATTAACTCTCTGTGTGCTTGCTGTCTCGATACTACATCATTGCTGTGTGTGTCATTTGTATAGGCTATTTTTAATAACCGTCTTTATTACAGAACAAGACCTGCGTTAATATTCTTTTTTTCTTAGATAGACCTTCATTGCACTGTAAACAGAGACAGAATGAAAGTCCTATTCACATTCAGTATGTTTAGAGTGGCATTTCAGCACCCTTGTGGTAGCCTTCCATGGGAATGCCCTGAATTGGCTGCATTCAGCCTGGGGGCCCAATGCATTGCACTTATGAGGGGCGGTATGTACAGGCACACTTAAACAGAATCAGCGTGGAGAGTCTCTCTCTCACACACACACACACACACACACACACACACACACACACACACACACACACAAATTGGCAGGATGGAAGCGATACACACCAACCAACATACATGTATTCTTTCACTCACTCACTCAGTCACTCACTCACTCAGACAAATTTGTTTACTCTTGTCATATATTCTCAAATATATGACACAAATTCCTAATTACAAAACAACATGTTGATGTCAACTGAAGCAATTGTGTATTGCTGTTGAGAGGTATTGATGTAAGTGGTAGGCGACGACTGGAGGAGGGGTGAGCTTCCTGCTGCCCCATATTCATACTAAATGCTCTATGAACAGCCCCTAACATGCACGCAGACACATACACACACACATACACATACATAAATAATCATGCACACATGCACATTCAAATATTCATTAGCACACTTGCCAACACACACACTCATGCAAACAATTACACGCGTGTAGGCACATAAATACTCACAATAATACATTCACATACATTCACACACACACAACAACACAAACACACGTACACACACACATACACACATCCCTTCAGCTCATTATAGTCCCCTTAGATCTATACTGAACCGGCCCCATGTCAGAGCCCCCTGGTCAAAGGTTCCAACAGAAGCCCAGTGCCGTGTCTACAGGGGTCACCCCGGGAGAAAGCCTGTTCCCACTTAGGGCACCCCACACTCGCAAACACACACACACACACACACACACATGCACACACACAGCAGCCTGTAGGCCCGTGATGGTCCGGTGCAGCAGCCACTGCTCCGCTGGCGGCTACGAGCTTTTCAAGTCTAATGAGATCCTCATGAAGGGGAAAATCAGTTCACGAGCAGGAGGTACAGGAACTGGGTCTTTTCTTTTTCTTTTCATTTTAGACATAGGAACTGCTGCTACATGTTTGTGTAACTTTCTCCAAGGGCAAACTTCCCGCCATTAACAAGTCAGTGGGAAACTCAATAGGAAACTGAAAAGCCACTGGAGATAAGCAGTACAACTCAAACAATTCATTCAGTGCTGATTGATAACATGTATTGTACCAGTGAAGAATGAACCCTGTGCTGCATTCGGTCAATCATGTTTCTCATTATATTATCGCCTGCAGGCCACTTGCTAAACTCTTTGCATTCGTGAAAGCACAAGTAAAAAACTGTTCATATATTTGTTGTTATCAGGGGCATAGTAGTGGGGGGAAAAGGGGGACTGTGTTACCAGGGCCCCAAGAGGGGGGAGGGCCCTTGAAGAGTCTGGAATTGTAGACCAGGCGGTGTGAGGGGCCCATGGCCACTGCATTTGCACAGGGCCCAAAATGTGGTGCTACACCCCTGGTTGTTCTGAAGCAAAGTGAACCCGTGCTCCTGTTCCTGGCTACAGAGCCTTTTTCTTCTCTGGTTCCTATGAGACTAGTTCAAAGCTGCGTAATGACTGGCTGGCTCTCCTTAAGGGCAAAATGTTTATGTCAGGTAGACTGATGATGTGTTACAGAAACAGGAACATTTCACTGTGCGACAATTTCCTGTAGACGTTAACAGGTCCAGCTTGATAACAGGCTTGCGCCATGTGAAGGAATTGTTTCATGAAACACATTATGCTGAAAAAGACAAATTCCACGATGGAGACCTGCGGTTTCAGTCTGCTTAAGGTTGGTAGTCTAGCAATTTATTTTGTTACTCAGCAGCCTTAAAAAACTAATCAAGAAATGTGCATGTACAGGATCCTCAGTGGACCACAGTAATATAGCCTACATGTGACGATCCATTTGGTTCTTGACAAATGCTATATATAATTTATCTCAATGGGCTGAGGCTGAAGGATGACACAGTCCAGACTGTATGCAAAGAATAGCTTAGAAAGCCAGCCTGACTCTGCACAGCATGGTGGTCAATGAATAGACATAACACATGCATCCCATCCCATGCAATGCTGTTATTATAACGACACAGAGTATGTGCTCATGGACAATACGAGTTACATAACATGAAACAAACATCCTATGTTGCTGTTTGTAGAGTGCCTCTGTAGCTATGGAAAGGATAGTCTATATTTGAGCAGCTCAGTTTTCCTTGGCTGGACCTTTAGACGTATGAAAAAAAGGGTCAATTTAAACATCATTACCGGTAATCCTGTTTTTCCAACCACATGGTGTTGGTGTGGGAGGTTGGGTTCCTGCTGCTTGGTAGTCATCTTTAACATGGCGATGGTGTTAAGTGACACCCTCAGCCTCCCCCAAAAGAGAAGAGTATTCGGCAGACTAGCCAGCACATTCTACCCTCTTCACTTCAGCCAGCTGGCTGTGTTTATGGGATGTATCACATTTTGGTACTCAGCTGTAGTCTGTAATTCTACCCTGATATCCATTACACTGTAGGTAGGCTACACTATAGCACCATGGTGGTACAGTTAGCCATCAGTTCTGGTATAGCCTAATTACCAGGCTAGCAGTATGTTAGCCATCAAATTCTCCCACCCTGAGCAGGTGTGGGTCCCAACTACAGCGTCACATGGTGGGCCCCAGAGGGTTGCTAGCACAACAACATTTAGGCCTCACATAAGTGCCCAAGGCCAGCTGTTGCTCTCACTCGAAAACATTTTTTTTCTTTTTTTTCTCTCCCTTTCTCTAACTAATGCATAGCTTAAGGGAAAAACATGATTGTGACAGAGCACCTTATGCTATGGTGACCCCACAGATTATGTCTCACTCTCTCCACTGGCCGCACTCTGAATGCTAAAGCAGCAGGGCTTATCGGAATATTTCAGTAAGAATGTATGAGTGATGTGTAGTGCTTAATGGTGTTTTTAGCCCTCAAGGGCACCTTCCTTAACTCTAACCCCCTTAACCCCTCACCCTAAGGCTAGCTTTGGGGGAGTAGTGCCTTGAAGGCAGTGCTGCCTGGAAGGCTCTATTGAGGGCAAAATATTCCAAAGAGGAATGTGTTGTAGTGAATGATAATCTGGCAGGCCTACCTGTGGTAAACAGAGGATGTCCAGTAACAGCAGTGACGTTTCTGCTGATGGCCACCATGTGCGCTGTTAGCTCATTAGCACCTTCCGCTTTGCCTCCTTCATCAGGGAGAGCACAGGACGCCTCAGGGCCTCCACACTTCACTGGGGCAGCCTGGCCTGCACTTTTCAGCTGGGCTCCAGCCTGGGCGCCCAGGGAGAGAAGAGGGGCTGCAGTGGCCTGTTTGAGGCCCAGGGCCTGGACTGTTGCCTGGGAAGGGGAAGGGGAGACCTCCCCCTGCTGGCTGCAAAGAGCCAGGTTCTGCACCTGGGAGGGGAAAGTTGGCATTGACAAACACGCAGACACACACACAGCCACACACACAGTTGGATTGAGTCATTGGGCAGAATTTAGACTGGTAATCAGCTGGCTGTTAAGGGAGGTGAGAATGCCAGAGGCTGTTAGTGTGTTTGCCAGTGTGTATTGAATGTAACCGAATATGCTGGGGGTACCTGTGTGTGTGTGTGTGTGTGTGTGTGTGTGTGTGTGTGTGTGTGTGTGTGTGTGTGTGTGTGTGTGTGTGTGTGTGTGTGTGTAGCTGTATTTTGGCAGGCTGTAGGTTGTGTGTGAGAGAGTGAGAGTGAGTGAGTGAGTGTGTGTGTGTGTGTGTGTGTGTGTGTGTGTACCTGTGAGCCGGCAGGCTGCTGGTTGGCTGTGTGTGTGGGCACCTCCGTCTGGACTGCGGTGACTGTGGCGGTTGGAGTGAAGATGAGCTGAGGGGACAAAGGAACAGCTCGGCCAAGGCTCCTAGCTACTTGCACAAGGTTAGTTTGCTGAGCCTGTAAAGCACACCAAACATGCTCAGGTCTTTGATACAGGCGCTCCACACATCCATTATGAGCACGCTCGCCGGATTTATTACACATTCCGCTGATTTTGATTAATAGTGAGAATTTAAAAAAAAGACTAAGAGCATTCATCATTTTTATTTGTTTATGTAATTATCTATCTATGATTTGTGTGGATCAAGTCATGGTTTATCATGGAGTCCATGAGGTGCACTGATAGGATTTTGGTCTAACTCTTCAGAGTTTCCCCCTTACAAATAGGTTCATTTCTTGAGCTATTTGAGGATCACTACAACAGATGTGCCAGAAGAAACACATAGGATACGTCGGCCCAGGTCTCATTTGTTTTCTAAATGAGCCGCAGTGGTCCCTGAAATAAACGCTCCGGCCACAAGAAAGAGCGGCCGCATGCTTGGAAAAAGTGACTTTCGGACAGCTGAGGGGAAGGGGAGCCTATCCAGATTTCCACTGTAAAAACTGTGGCTGTGTTATTCCTGTTTCTATGGTCTGCATGGAGAGAAACCATTTTATTCTAGTCATTTGGACACAACCATATAGGCTATATATGGTTTTGGTTTGAAAGGGGAGATTCATGGCAATTCTACTGACGCACTCAACTGAAATATGTCCGGTGTCTTTACTGACGTTCTTAAATCTTCACTAATGGCACGCATGGACTGCCGGCTCCCTCAGTAACCCCCAAAAATGTGCACAAAGTAAAATACCACATGCTTCTCAGAAGGGTCTCCTTTTACCTATTTGTTTCTGAAGAAAAAAGAACACCACCAGTAAGCCAATTATATAGCGGGAGTCTGATTGTGCACTAAAAGAGATTCATATAGGTCACCTTTGCGGGTGACACTTCCTTTTAAAATAAGGGTCCCAGTGGCACACAATGATTTGTATTTATTTTAATGGAGTGGGGAGAGGATGCTAGGAGTCTATGGGGGAAATGCTGTTGGGTGACCCTAGACCCATTTGGTCAGTCTCCATGGTCAATCTTGTTGAGAGAATGCTTTCTAAAACAAATCTGCAGGATACTGATAGTCAACATAAGCTAAATATATATGTACAGTATAACATTTATGTTGAGGGTTTTTTCCAGTCACTTGCTGACATTTGCTTGCGTAGAGTTCTAGACAAGATGAAAAGTGTGCACACCGTAAAAGTGCAGGTGCTGGACCAAAAAGTGTAACTCGGAAAGAATAATAAAGGCACGCACACTGCTAAATGCCCCCGAGTGGATTTACAGCACCATTAGTGCTCTTACCATCTGTGCACGCAGATACATCTGGGCCTGGCTGGCGGTGAGGGTGGAGGCCGAGGTGTTCCCCAGCAGCACGGCCTGCTGAGTGATGCTGGCTGGGGCAGAGCTCACACTCTGGGCTCGGCTGATGAGCTGGGCCGCAGCGGCGGGAGAGGTAGCCAGGTTGATCTGAGACACAGAGAGAGAGAGAGAGAGGGTGAGGGAGAGAGACACAGAGAGAGAGAGGAAGGAAAGTAGGGGGATTGTGTATATTGCAGTCTGTCTGAATTCAAAACTATGATTTATTTTCATAAATGTTATTTTAAATTTATGTTTTTATTCTAAATGCTATTTTAGTTTTATCATGATTATTTTAATTTTATTTTGTCACATTATGATTAAATTGATTCATATTTTTGAATCTTCTCATAAGCATGAGGATTATGAGGAGACCAAGACCTGGTGTGATTTTGTTTCTCCATGTGCATGTATTTTCAATGTCATTTCCAAGTTCGTTTGGTCATTAAGCAACATTTTCCATGCTATAATGAAAGTTTTAGATTTCAGCAAATTCTGGGAAACAAGAAAACATATTCATGTTTCTGTTGGCTGCAACAATAACAAAATTGAGCTATTATTTGTAAATGTGTGTGCTTTTCCTTTTGGAAACTGTGTGTGCTGTAATTGTGTAAATTGAATTCTGTGTCAGTAGCATTCACAAGGGTTACTTTAATGATGCCAATTATTGTCACTTTGCACTTTTTGTGAAATTCAGCAAATTGCTCCACGCAGTCCTCTAGCTCTCGGCTCTGTGGGTGAGTTAAAAAAAAAGTAAAAATAGAAAAAAGTTCATACGTTCATAACGCAATGCTATAAACGAGAAAAACCATAGAGGCTTGGACACTGCCATACAGTACGTTACACCAGCCAAACAACACATTGCTTCATGGAAGGGAGGGGTGTCATTTGATGGGCTTTCACCAGAATCATGGTGATCATCATTTTTTAAGAGGCTGCGCCCTGGTAACCATTGGGCTGCCAGTGCCAACTACACTGTAGTTTCTAGGCTACTGACGGGCACGATCACCCAAGTCTGCCCACCCACTTTAATATCGGCCCATTTAGCCAGATTGACATGTGGTAAAGGCCCCTGTTGAAAGCCACACTCCTGTCCCATTTGCAGCACTCACTGCGGTTTGTGAGGACAGAGTTTGCTGGGGCTTGGCTCCATTTTTGGCTTGTGCAGAGAGCCTTCCTGCCACAATGTCGGTCTGAGGAGACTTTAAAAAGGGAGGTGGTGTTTTTTTTCGGGGCGGAGGTGGTGGTGATGGTGTTGGGGCTCTTGAGAGGGGGGAGAGACTTGGAGTACAAGTCAAACCCATTGCCCATTAATCAACACTGTGCGAGACCTGGCACTTCAAAAAAAGAAAAAGAAAAAAACAGCAGGAAACAGATCCCCCTCCAACTCTTTTACTCTGAATGTTCAAAACATACATTCTCTGCTCCCAGTGAAGCTGACAAGAACTACAGGGGGAAACCTAACCCATAATATATTTAAAAATGGCACCCATGTACAGCATTGCGCTATTTATCTCAATCAGTGGACTTAATGAGTGTTCAGCAAATGACTTATTGTTCTGTACTCCTTTGCTTCAGTGCAGCCTCAGAGAAGAGGATTAAAGCAACATGTCTGAGAGACAGCTGAGGCCATATTAATATTGGGCTGACCAGAAGGAGCAGGAAGTGGTAGCTCTAGTTGGACTGCGTGTGTGTGTGTGTGTGTGTGTGTGTGTGTGTGTGTGTGTGTGTGTGTGTGTGTGTGTGTGCACAATGTGTGTGCACATGTGTCCGCGTGTGTATCTGCGTACATCTGTGTGTGTGTGTGTGTGTGTGTGTGTCTGTGTGTCTCTGTGTGTGTGTGTGTGAGGGGGGCGCTCCACAGACACGCACATCCACTCAAGACCGTAGAGAAAAACAAGCTTGCCCTGAGGGGGCCGATGGGCTTCATCTATCAAAAGCACTTATCGCAGCCTTTCATATCTGTGCGGCTCAATGCCAGCCACTGTCTAGCGAGACAGTCACAATTAGCTCTCAACAGCCCACGCTAACCTCAGGCTAACTGTGCGTAATATCCAACAGCTTTTCCCGTCATTGATACCCTCAAACACACACACTTGAAGCCTCTTGGAGGGGCTTGATGTGCCGTTTCATCAAGAATTTCATGACTTCGCTTGGAATTGTGGCTTATGAGAATCTAACCAAATACAGCAGCAGTGGGGTAAAACACAGATGGAAAACAATTCAGCTTTTTAATATATTCGGATGCCATTTATCGTGGCGGTATGGACGTGTTTTGAGGAGAGCGAGCCGAAGGGATTAAATGAGTACCATAGTCAGTGTTTGGACGGAGATTCATCATTGTCAGCTCCCATCAGCAGCCTGCCTCACTGCTCATGTTTCACAGGGGCTGCAGACAGACCCAGAGCTCAGCTCACCAGAGAGTTCAGTTCCGCTCAGGAGTGTGTGTGTGTGTGTGTGTGTGTGTGTGTGTGTGTGTGTGTGTGTGTGTGTGTGTGTGTGTGTGTGTGTGTGAGACTAGTCTGGAATTATATAGTACTAATGCATGTGATCCGATGCCTCTTATAGTCTTAAATTCCACATTTAAGAATCCACATACATGTGGTTTTCATGGTGTGTGTGTGTGTGTGTGTGTGTGTGTGTGTGTGTGTGTGTGTGTGTGTGTGTGTGTGTGTGTGTGTGTGTTACAAGTAGTAAAATTAAATGTCATTGCAAATAGTAAAATGACATTGTCATTGCATCTGTTGAAGCGTTTACATGATGGTGGGTGTCTTTGTTACTGTATTGAGGGCATCATTTGTCATTGCTGAATATTAAGTACAGTACAGAGCTTTCCCATTTAAGAAACAAATGTGTCATTACTTTAATAAGACAAGTGATTTATAATCCTCCTTATTTCATCTTTTAGAGTGAAGTTTATCATGTATCTGCCTGAAGCTCGTACAGTGAGTACTACTCAAAAAAGTAGATGAAATCGAATAGCACAGTAAGCGCCACAGCCGATGGCATATGATATCAGACTAATGGTTTTATGCTCAACATTCAAGTGGTGTCCTTGACAATGGAGGAGATTAGATTACAGGGTAAAAACAAAAGGTCAGAAAAACATCTCATTTTTCCTCTAAATCAGCCCTGAAGGGCCCTGAGGTAGCTTTTCAAATAATTGTGCATTCACTCTCCTTCCTCTAAAGATTTAAAGCTCTATACTGTAGCTCAGAGTTTTCCTAGCCACACACATTTTTACAGTAATAGAACTGTCTCTGATGTAAACAAAGAGGTGGGGCAGTCTGCCCCCAAACAATAACAGAGCACACTTACACATTCTGACACCTGGCTGAAGATGCAAACCAAAACCAAAAGATGAAACAGTGCTTGGCTCTAGATTAGTCTTTTTAGAGTCTTTGCGGCAAACAATTACAAAGAATCTTGCCACAAACAATAAATTAGAGTTACTGACTTTACCTTTAATTTATAGGTTGTTTCCTTCCATTCTCTTAATGTCTTATTTTTAAAATAAAACACTTCACTGCACGCTGATCACAGCATATCTCACTCAGTTATGCCAAACACTGCTCTGAACGAAGACATACTCATTTTTACAATTAAAGCCCGTCTACAAGTACTGCCGACAAAAGCCAATCTGTCTTGTGTGATACCCATCGAAACACGAATCATTCTGTTTGTTGCACTGCGAACAGCAGAGAGAGACTATGGCGCATATATTAAATGGCTGCCCAGCTTACAAGGGACTATACATCGCACGGCACGACCGTATAGTAGCGCTAACCGCGAAAGCGCTGCGCAATGCTACTAACTTCACATCCATTCATGACACTGGAAGTGTTAAAACGGGCTGGTTCTCACTCACATATGATCAGTGCATAACATTGGAGAATGTTATCAATCACTCACCAAATATGCCTGATCTTACATTAATCAATGAAATAGACAAGTCAGTCATTATTTTAGAAATTGGATGTTCATTTGATGCCTACATGGACACTTGTTATGCATCAAAACTGTTGAAATATCAACCCCTGTGCAATGCTATTAATAACTGTGGCTACTCTTGTAAAGTTATTGCATTAATATATGGTAGTTTGGGAAATGTGCATAAAATGTGTGTGCAGGGCCTTCAGAAATCTGTGGACTTTCTAAGAAAAGGGCCAAACAATTCACAAAGTATTGCTCAGTGTCTAGCATAATTGGAAGCCTCTTCATTTGGAGGCGTAGGTGTCATCTCTTTCCCTAGTACACATTGTGGGTAGATACTGGTAATGTTGTATAAAACTCCTTAAAGCCATATTTGGATTGTGCCATGATAAATGTCTATCTGTCAATCCAAATAAAGAATTAAAATGTGTGTGTGTATAAATGTGTATTTACACATGGTTTATGTATTTATGTGTATGCACATATCTACCCCCCTTCCACACACACACACACACACACACACACACACACACACACACACACACATACTGTGTACACACACACACACACACACACACACACCTGTTGCACGGCGGCCAGGCTCTGGAGCTGTGTGGTGTTGAGATGCTGCTGCTGCAGGGCTGCCGTCTGCAGCATGAGGTGCTGCTGCTGCGCCGCGTACATCTGCTGCAGGTACTGCGCCGCCGTGCTGGGCTGCCTGTGCAGGGCCTGCTGGATCACCTGAGAGGGGGAACAGAGAGGGATAGAGGGGGGAGAGAGAGAGAGAGAGAGAGAGAGAGAGAGAGAGAGAGAGAGAGAGAGAGAGAGAGAGAGAGAGAGAGGAGTGATAGACAGGAGAGATATAGATCATTTCCAATGAACACTTAATTTTAATAGAGTAATTGCAGAATCGGCTTGACAGGTTATCTTAAAAAAATGGAAAAATTTAATCCAAATATTTCCAGAACCTAGCTTAGAAATCTATAGGTACCCTTGCGGCAGCACAGATTTGTTTAGCCAGTATGTCTACTGTAGCAATGAGCCATAGGGACTTACTGGATCTTGTGATTGGTCAGACACTGTTGGCGTTCACTATTCACAACACTCTATGTGTCTAGAGAGTCGTTGGGCGGTCTAAGCCAAGAACAGCAGACTTTTGATTTGGTGTTTGTTTACATCTTGTTTGTTTCTCTGATTGGTCCTAGCACCATCGTATTGCATGCAGAGGCAATTTGTAAAGTAACCATTCTGTGTTGTGTACCACGCAGGACTGAGTTTAGTCTACTGATTGTTGCCATGCTATACAGTACATTGTAATGTTATAGTATGACTTGTCAGGCCATCCAGAACCATTACAAACCAATGAATCCATGTGCCAGCCAAAAAGTAGCAGAGAGACAGAATAATTTAAGATGACAGATGCACATTCTTCCATTCTATGTGGAAGCTTCCACAGTTCATTCTCCGAGGAAAAGCCTTCAGGCTATGAATCAAGACCACAATACCCATACACTGTAGTATTAGCTACCACCATCCCCCCAGACCTGCACACACACATCCACATCCATATGCACGCACATTGCACACGCGCACACACACACACACACACACACACACACACACACACACACACACACACACACACACACACACACACACACACACACACACACACACACACACACACACACACACACACACACACGTTCACACATTGCCCTGCCACCAGGGGCAGTACAGTCCTTTCCTGTCACTGGAGGGGTCAGTGGTCTCCATCATGGAAGCCCATCTGTCAAAACACCCCCCTTCTCACCCACACTCCTGACAGCACAAACACATTCCCAACTCTCCCCCCTTCCCCCGACTCCCAGCCCTCAGCTCCCTGACCTGATCCATCATTCAGGCTTCAGAAAACAGGGCCTGCAGCATATGTGTGTGTGTGTGTGTGTGTGTGTGTGTGTGTGTGTGTGTGTGTGTGTGTGTGTGTGTGTGTGCACGTGTGTCTGGGTGTGGGTGTGGGGGGTGGTGGTTGTGACTATGTTTATGTGTGTGGGGGTGGGGTGGGGTGAATATGTGTGTGTGTGTGTGTGTGTGCTTTGAGTGTGCACATGTGTGTGTTTCCTATTATGTGTATGTGAGTTTTAGAGAGTTTTCTGCCTGTGCGTGCGCATGTGTGTGTGTGTGTGTGTGTGTGGGTGTGTGTGTGTGTGTGTGTGTGTGTGTGTGTGTGTGTGTGTGTGTGTGTGTGTGTGTGTGTGTGTGTGTGTGTGTGTGTGTGTGTGTGTGTGTGTGCATCTGTGAACATATGTGTGAGAGTGTGTACATGGCCAAGGGACAAGGTGCTGTTCAACGCTTATTTACACCAATGGACCAACCCACGGGGGCCCCTGTGGCCATGTGAGACATAAACCTATAGGATCATCTCCCCTGACCTGACCTGCCCTCTCTGAGCAGCACAGCTAATCACATGGAGGTCTCAAGAGAAAATTAATGTGTGTGTGTGTCTACTTTACAGGTAATATATTTGTATATGTGTCACAGCATGGAGTCCAGCGAGCAAGCCATTTACCAAAAAATATGTTCAGTATGAAATAAAAAAATTGCACATAATTCAAACCAAGTGCTATTATAACTACATATAAATTATAATTCAGGGCCGTATAATAATAATGGCTGAATCCTTTATTAGACAGCCTAGCTGTAAAAGCCAGATGTGCATGAACATAGTCATTAATGTTCACCACCTCTACAGTACAACACCTTGCGCTGTAATAAACTCAGGTATGGTTTCAGATACCACCTACAAAGGTGCTGCATACCCAGGGGTTAAAGTGGGGGGGAACGCGGGGGTACGCAGTTCCGGCACCTCAGATAAATGAACAATATCATCCCATTCTTCTTCTATACATTTTTCTTTGTTTGTGCCGACACAAAATATGAGAGTTCCCCCTCCTGCCAAATCCCACTTTAACCACTGTGCATACCAATTCTCACTGAATGGATTCACACATGGAGAACATAAAGTGAATTATCTCTATATCTGCTTACAGGAAAACAGTTGCTAACTCTGCTAAGCATCTTAAGATTACTTCACAATCCTTCAAGGACTTTCCCCATCTATGACAGTTCTCTTTAAGCATGGTTATTATGAGGCCTCAAAGACAAGTATGCATGCAAAATATACACATTTCTCATCATCTCAAAATTCACAGACACAAAATTGAAATGTGGGAAACTATACAATTTGATTATTTCGTAAGACCAAAGAGAAAACATTTACCCAGATTCCAATTAGCCACAAGTAAGAACAGATAGAATAGTGGTTTGCATATTTGCTGTGTTCAAACATGCACATAAAATGAATGAATGAAAATGCTCACCCAAGACTATGAAATTCTCCACACACTATTTTCCCCAAGCAAAAAGCAGACACCGGCGGGTCAGTACAGTTCCAACTGTGGCTGTCCAAACTGGTTCTCAGTAACACTATCTTTTTTCCACATTGGACCCCAAACAACTTGTGACTGAAGCATTCTCATCAAACAGCACATACCCCAAATACCCTAGCCTAGAGCCAATGGTTTCTGAGGCCTGAACTAACCACTCCCTTTTGTCCACAAAGGCCATGTTACATCTCTGATAGAGTGACACTCGCGGCATATTTGTGTCCGAGAATGCTGTTTGACCTTTGACCTATGAACCTGACAGGGGATGACCTTTTCAGTGGCTCTGGGGTCATGAAGGAAGGGCAAACGGCATAATCTTAGCTGCTTAAAGGAAGACATATTTGGTGACTGACACATGTGTCCTGTTCACCTCCTGAAGGTGTTTGTGATACTATTTACATGTCTGCTGCACAAACCAGGGTGATTGAGGACATCACCAGATGGTAAAGTCTGACTCTGAGCGTTGGTGAAGTTGTACAAATGGCTGAGAATTCTTGGATGTTTGACAAGATGTGAACAGAAATACTAGCTGTTCGGATAAGTTTTTTGGATGTTGATACATTTTAGTTATTTCTTCTTTTTATTTTATCTGATTTATCCATATCAATCGGATCTTGATCTGGGATCAATCTGTAAAATAAATAATTTGTCTGTGAAAGTTTCATTAAATGTTTCAGTTTTTCAGCTTTCAGATAATTTTTTGTTAATTCAGTAAATCCAGGAATGACAAGACATGGAATTACACCGTTTCATACACATCAGTTAGTTGGCCCTCCTTGTACAAAAATACTAGGAGGTTAAGTGGCTTAGGACACCGGGAATCATTAGCAGGTCATGTCTCATACCTGCTCCTTCTCAAGCTAACCACAAACAGCAAGATGGATGGCATTTTCTTGAGGCGTGACAAATAGCATTCTTGACCCCAATTTGCCCATCAATCTTCTCCAATCCCACTTTGTTCAACATTCGACAGCAGCTGTCAACACTTTACAAAAACCTTTAGCCAACTTAAACACAAATGTTAAATCAACAATGTCTCTTCATCTCACACAGTCTAAACCGCATCAATGAGGGGCTGTGTTGCTTCAGACAACCTGCAGATGGCAGCAGAGACGTGTCTAAAAAAGAGGACCCTTCTCATCTCACCACATCTGCAGACTGTTGATTACGGCCATATTGAAAACATCAACACTGATCCAGTAATCCAGTGCAATAGTTTGAAAAGTTTTAACATTTCAGGTACACTCCATCAGTGGTGTCGAAGGGTGAAAACAGTAATGCTCTTCCAGAAAAGTAAACTAACTTTACAGTAAAGCAAATAAATGTGAAGTGCTCATGTAGTAAAAATTATTATTAAGAGTAATGCTGTGACTTTCAAGCAGTGCTTTTACAGCCAAGTAAATGAGCAGTGTGCTTACAGCCACAGCAATGAAACTGAAAGGGGAAAATGTCAGCTGTACAAAGTGACTGTTTAAGAAAAGCCATTCATTAGAGTGACCATTCATTAGAGGAGACTATGGGTATCTCAGTTGTTGTAGTATTTGTGATGGGATGATGTCTCTTTCTCCCATTGTCAAAAGAGAGTAGGGCTGTCAAGGAAAGATAATGAATCACTACACTAATGTAAACATGTCCAAAGCATGTGTAATGGATGCTGACTAGCCTGGTCTAGCTGGGGGCAGTGCATGGGGAATCCTTACTCTACTATCCATAAGAACGCTTCTAAACACTGAGAGTTGGAATGACAATGTCAACTACAACAACCATAGGGTTGTTGTACTTGACGACATTGCGGGTCGAGACCCCTGAATGGTCAAACCAGAGAGCATAAAAGCGGAGAGGGTCAAACTGACTTTGGCTTCACAAGCCTGGCCTACCTGTATCTGTCTGTCTGGGATGCCCCCATAGACAGAGATCTGGGGTGCAGCTGTGCGGCTGGCAGTGGTGGTGGTGGGGGCGGGAGTGGGAGTGGGGGGGTTAGTTGGGGTGCTGGGGGTGCTGGCGCTGCAGGCCGAGGGGGCCTGCTCCTTCTCCATCACACCCTCTACCTGCCTGCTGGAGATCCACTGCTGCTGTCTACTCTGGCCCTCTACAGGACCACTCCACTCTAGGACTGTGGAGAGAGAGAGAGAGAGAGAGAGAGAGAGAGAGAGAGAGAGAGAGAGAGAGAGAGAGAGAGAGAGAGAAATTCAGTCATTCAGTCATTCTGGAGATGATCTTTTAGACGGTAAAAAAAAAAAAAAAACAGGACGTGAATAATTCATATGTCTGGTAATAATCCCTCTGGTACATATTTGTAAACACCATCTTCTGCAGCAATAAAGGACAACAGTAATATTGTTTTATGCTTCACATTGCACTCACAGAAATGCAGTTTGAAGACATAGGCGCCAATCCTACAATTGCACACATGACATGACCACATTTTGCAACATGCCACTCCACCGACACTATGTTATGTGTTTTCTGTTTTTGTTTTGCTTTTTGTTTTTTGAAAGGGAAACAGAAGGAAAAGCCCGATATATAGCATGTTCACGTTTAAAGCATTTCCCCTATAGAGGTATATTATAAAATCAAGGTTTCTCAGCCATATTATGGTATGGCAGCTTCCAGTGTTCAGAACTGAACATATTAATGACCACTGGCAACATGTCCGCCAAAACATTTTTCATTTTAATAGAAGAACAAGTAAGATGAAAATCTTTGATTTTGTCATGTGAACGCTTTCTCTACCCACTTCACAACAATATGGAAATGCCACAGACAGAGTAATTAGAAAGTAAAGAGGTAGTCGTAAAAACTTCAGTATTCAACATAAGGGAATATTCAACGTTACGGGGACGGGGTGGTTTTGCTTAATGCAGACGGTCCCTCTCTCTCTCTACCACAACAGCCTGAAGTTGTTGTAACAAGACTGAGACTTAAACCAAGCGTTCTCTCTCTCTCTCTCTCTCTCTCTCTCTCTCTCTCTCTCTCTCTCTCTCTCTCTCTCGCTCTCTCTCTCTCTCTCTCTTTCTGCTGACAACCTCTGGCACCCATCTGGCCTTCCTCAGCTCAGCCTCCGACATGCGTCTCACTGCATTCCTCCACGAACCGTCTGACACTTAATTGACATGTTTCAGGTGTCTTGTCTGTCTGCGTGTGTGTCTTTCTTTCTGGCTTGTTGTTGTCTCTCTCCAACCATCTGCCTGCCTGTCATTGTCTCTCATTGTCTCATTCATAACAAAAGCAAAGTATGTGGTCATCATACAAATGAACTACACACCACCTGTGCAGGACCTACCAACCCCACCCCACCTTTAACCACCCTCCACGCCAAACACCAGCCTCTCACCTGTCGGTCTCCCTGAGGTGAAAGGACGTGAGCTCAGGTTACTAGACAAATCACCTGCCCTGGAGTCTGTGCTGAGAAACATGAGCAATGTAAATCAGTGGCTCTGAAAGAGGCTGCCTCCACTGAGAAACTGAGGGGCATGTCACTCAGCATATTAGCAAGTGCTCCAGAGGCCGACATATTATTAGGCTGTCAAACTAAACTGTTTTTCCACGGCTCTTACATAGAACAAGTCATGTAACTCTCCCCCATTGATGTGAAAGGCAACGGTGGCAGCATGGGTCAGGTGACTGCTAATGTTAAATGTTGAAAGCAATGACTTTAGATGAGAAACAGTGTAGAAGAATGACATAAAAGAATGATTAATCCACATAATAAATGGAGCTCTACAGTATAACATGTTTCATTAAGTTCAAATAAATCATTAGAATCTGAGAACTGCATTCACAACAGAGACAACAGAGGAACGGGTAAGCCAAAGAAACAGCTACAAAAGCTTCTTGGACAAAAGTCTTTCACACTATCTTTCTTTGATGGTTCAAAAGAGCTTCAAGCTTTGCATATGTTTAAACGTGAACTATATAAATTCTTTACACACTCCACAAAGTATCTGAACTGCTGAATAAATCAAACACAAACAGCAATAGGGAAAACAGCAATAGCCTATGTGATGACGGACTACAAAAGTAATCAATACACTGCCATGAATTTAAAATGACCATACAGGACTTCCATCTTGTATGCCTTTACATTAAGCTTGGTTAAGTGACAGCGTTTCTAACGTTTGCTAATTATGGATGTTAGAATAGAGTAAAGCTTGAGAGGATCGTGCACAGCTGGAAAAGTCTTTCAAAACATTCCACCCAACATCTCCTCTCTGGTCTTTTCACATCTCTACAGTACTGTACACTGTTTCAGCATGCAGGTTACACCATGCCAAAATGGATGGAAGGAATGTATGATTCAACCACTTTCTTTCACTGCAGCTCGTGAAGCGTTCCCTCCGACATCATAAAAGAACAATCATCGGCCACCAATAAAGTGTCGAAATTAGCCCCAGCTCCTTTAAGTCACTGAGCCGTTCAGTAAAGGGCTCCCGTTAAACAGCAGTAGTATGCAGCTCCACGCAGCCCCGCACAGCAGTACTCACTTTAACAAGGAGGCCCCAGTGTAGCCAGTGCAGCCAGCCCAGTCACTTCAGCCTCTCAGTAAGGGCTCCTATCCATGTGCCACTGCTTAGACAGCATGCTTGCTGCTGTTTGAATTTTCTTTCCTTTTTTTTTTTTTTTTTTTAATCACTACCCCGCCTGCACCCGAGAGAAATAGAAAGTGAGTCTGTGTGTGTGTGTGTGTGTGTGTGTGTGTGTGTGTGTGTGTAGAGAGAGAGAGAGAGAGAGAGACAGACAGACAGAGAGAGAGAGAGAGAGAGAGAGAGAGAGAGAGAGAGAGAGAGAGAGAGAGAGAGAGAGAGAGAGAAACTCCTCCCATTACAAGTGGCTGGGACTTGGTGTGTGCTCATTAAACAAACACAGATCAAAGCCCTGGGTCTGGATGCTGGAGGGCATTTGGGAGGGGGGTAGGGAAGACTGGTGGTGTGTAAGTGAGAGGGAGAAAGAGTATGTTTAGGTGTGTGTGTATGTGTTAGTGTGTGTGTATATGCGTGTGTGCATGTGTGTGTGTGTGGGTGGGTGCACGTGTGCTATATGTACTAGCACATGTATGTTCATAGAGATTAAGAGGGGGATGGAGCGGGCACTTTGTGGGGCTTCCTGAGAGAACAGCTACACTAACACACTTTAGTCCACTTCCCCAGAGAAACTGCCAAATGGGAGGC
The DNA here is from genome assembly GCA_027497455.2 of Sardinella longiceps. NCBI lineage: Eukaryota > Metazoa > Chordata > Actinopteri > Clupeiformes > Clupeidae > Sardinella > Sardinella longiceps. The sequence goes on along the minus strand of JAODXP020000018.1, from coordinate 22,257,558 downwards.
AGGAAGGAAGGAAGGACAGGGCCACGAGAAATCCACCTGCCACAACACGTCCATTAGAACCAGCGCTCACTCATCGCTTGCAACACCTCACCCAGGCAGTCATGCATGAGTCAGTGTGTACAGCACTACATAGAGAAGAGGGCACACACACACACACACACACACACAGATATGGACACAGCTACACACACACCAAACACACAGGTCGTCTCCTGTTGAACTCATCCGTAAAAATCTTCAGAGTATGACTAATTAAACTTCAAGTAGCTGCGAAATCTCAATAAGACAGACTTCCTTTGAGATAACACAAGGATCTCTCCCTCTCTCATTTTTCTCTTTATCTGACTCATTCTTTTTCTCCTTCTTTTTCTTTCTGCCTCTCTCTCTCTCTCTCTCTCCCTCTCTCACACCTCATTATAGCCCTGACTGCTGTGCACACTGCACATTATCTCACTCAATTTGCTCTCCCCCCATCCTCAGTTCACAGGCGCTTACTGACCACAGGCCCGCCTGGTTCACTAAACGCCTGCAATTTCCCTCCCTTTACAATGCCCTGCCTACAAGACATAAAACTCTCGGAGCTCATCTTGGAAACCAGAGCTATAGAAAGACAACTTCCTAACCAATATCATTCCTATGGCATAGATTCAGTGAGAAGAAGAAGAAGAAGAAGAAGAAGAAGAAGAAGAAGAAGAAGAAACTTTGGAAACTGGTTAAAAAAACACACACATTACCTTTTGTCTTTCTGCTGTACAGTAGAAACCTTTGAGGAAATAGGGAGAGAGAGAGACCCGGTGTGAAGCAGGAGAACAGGTTTCTCAGGAGAGGGGAGGTAAAAAAAGCGAAGCCCACTTCAAACAGCATACATCTCCCTCAGGCCAGCCCTCCAGCCCCAAGACCAGATGGATGATGGGACGAGACAGGACACCCAATCTTCACTAGTCTGAACAGGACAGGACGGACTGAAGCTACACAATGCTGAGTCAATCTCTGGGAGTGGTCTTAGTGAGGACCATCCCTTAGGGTGCTACATCTGAAGCACACTGTAAATAAGATCTATTGGGTGTCAGAGATCTAGCAACATAACACTAATGTAACACTAATGTTTCTAATATGCTTACTATAATGTAAGACAGAAAACCAGCTGATGAAATGAACTTAACTGAGCTATAAAATTGTCCTTGTTGGGACAGATAGGTCTACAGCTACAGAACTTTTATTTGAACTGCTGCCTATATTTGCCATTGCTAGCTGTTCTCAAAGGGACACAGCGTAGAGTTTTCACAGCGAGTGCCTAGGGAAAATGACTGCCATGACATGGTGGACTTCAGAAAGCCACAAACCTCAAGCTGACCAACTCTGACAGGACTTCAAAGGATTTTGGGGGTGGGGGGGGGGGGGGCTTCCCTCTCCTCACTCTCTCTGCCAGTGATTAGTTTGTTTATGTTTGTTTTTACTCCTGGTCAGGATATTAGCGCAATCACGTTGCCTCCTGTCACTGCCCGTTTCTTTGGCCCATGTGGCGTGGTGGACATGGAGGGACGGGTGTGGTGGGGAAAGCAAACAGGCAGTGGCCTCTTCCCTCATTCTTCACCCCTCAATCAGCCCTCTCTTTGTCTCAGTGATTACGTGACAGACCATTCACTCACATTCGTCAGATAAAGAGTGGAAGGGTACTTACAAGAGTGAAGAAAATTTAGGAGTAGTATTACACCACAATTGATCTCATATGAAATCTCTCTCTCTCTCTCTCTCTCTCTCTCTCTCTCTCTCTCTCTCTCTCTCTCTCTCTCTCTCCAAATTCAGATGGTGTTTTATTAGCATGACTGCAATTACAGTATTACCAAAGCCAAAGCTCTCTCTCTCTCTCTCTCTCTCTCTCTCTCTCTCTCTCGCTCTCTCTCTCTCTCTGTGTGTGTGTGTGTGTGTGTGTGTGTGTGTGTGTGTGTGTGTGTGTGTGTGTGTGTGAAACAGAGTAAGGATGGAGGAGGGAAGCAGAACAGCGAGTGTCATAAATCACACCTAATTCTCTCTCTGGTACTGCAGCTAGATGGGGTAACCACTAAATCTAGTAAGACCTGTTAATTCTCAAAGTGTTGCTAGAAGTGTAATATGCAAAGCATGTATATCCATGACAATGGATCTTTTTAAACATGACTGGGCCTCACAGATTAAGCCTGCAATGAGGTATTGATAATGTTTCCTTCCATATCACTGTGTAAATGTGCTAAGGAATGTTGGCCCTACACTGTTTCTACACATGATGTAGGAGTGTCTTTTGTCAATCCTTGATCGGGTATAAATCATTCAGACAGTCAGATGTATTAATGATGTTCTCTGCTGCTGGTTGTTGACATCTATGACAAGAGGGCATATTTCACACACCCGAGGAAGATTTGCTTTGGCATTGGATCAATGAATCACATGGGTCAGACACACTGCTGGGCAATTCCTCTCTCATGCCTTTTCACCACCCCTGTCAATGGGACAGCCTCTTCATGGGACCTGGTCTGGGCTTGATTTGTGGCCCTAATTTCCTTAAGATCTGCCATAAACCTGACAATCCTGTCTGCTGGAGGCTATTCTGCTTGACCAGAGGGGAAAGAAATATGGCCGCCGTTGCCATGGTATCTCTGATTAAGGGGCCATGCAAAGTCTGTTAGTTAGCAAACTGTGGGGGTTGAAGTTAGTGATTGATGCCAGGCAATAGAACTTTCTAGCACTTTGACTCCTCTGTGTGAGTATCTCAATTTTTCTAATGCCTGCTGTTTTCTCTGTAGTGATTTTCTAGTGTAAAACAGCTATTCTACTGCAATGGCCATGAATTATGTGACCATTGCAGTAGAATAGCATGCTAATAGCAACAAAGTGCTGTTTTATGAATAGGCCTACCCAGTGTGCCCACAAACACATTACCACTACATTTCACAAAAAACGGAGCTGGCTGCATGTATCATCCTATTGGGGAATGTAAACCTCTGATAGAATATTGTGTCTTATTACTCCTTTCAATTATATATTTCATATAAAAGCAATAGCCTATAATACAACTTAAGAAAAGATTGAATCACTTCCCTGAGGAAATAAACTGACAAATCAAACATACATGGATTCTTAACTCAACAGTCAAGCTGTTTTCTCATTGGCTGGCAGTCCATGGGCTATTTGGTTCCTGGCAGCAATGATCAAGCTTTAAATGTATTGTTTATAAATTCAGACATTAGCATTTAAATTTGCTTCCTCTTCAGATGAACAAGTGAAGCGTAAGCTCTCTGAAGGAGGGAATTGAGACTTAAGAGAGACACTGAAGCTCTCTGGCAGTGATGTGATTCACCTCACTGATCATAGAACATACAGAGGGAGAGGGAAGGGTAAGACTAACTGGAGCGTGAAATAGCATGAATCAAAATAAATGGCACCAATTTCCCACAACAATAACATACCACCTTCCATTCAATCTCTCAATCTGAGTTCACTGGGTCCGTCTGAATTTGACATTTACTGGATCATTTTAAACATCCAAGTATATGATTCTCACCAATCTCTGGTAAAATAAATAATGATTTACAATATCAACTTTAGAGTCCATGCTAAAAGACACAACTGTGCACTGGTGTACACAATGCACTGATGTCCAGAAATATATAATATTCCACAATATCCAGTTGTATATAAAATCTTGAGGGTTTTGGTCTTTTTGTGCCAAGAAAAGTCACAGCAGTTGGAGTTTGACATATCTTAACAGCATTGTAATAGAGTTGGATCAAGCGGGGCAGAACAAAGACAAACATCCTCACAGAGACTTTCCTCAGACACTGGCACCACTCCAGAGAGCCCGACCCGACGGGTCCCTAGCCCGGTACATCTCCATGTGTCGGTACCACACACTCAACAGATGCTCCTGTTGCGTGTGGCTACTAGCCCTTCATGCTGAGCCCAAACGTCATGGTATCTCAATCTCTACTTTCCTTCAGTGACTTTGATAAATGAGGGCCTATCACTTGGAGCACTCTATATGTCTTAGTGCTGAAAAGCTGTATAGCGCTACAATGCCTTTGAGAAAAGCAGTGCACATCAGATTGTGGGAGGTTGAGAAAAGAAATAAACCGTATACTGGTATGAATGTGTATTTCTAAGGAAATGGGCTGCAGAGTTTCAGAGTTGGCCTCAGCAGTAGCTCTGGCCTGTTTGGATGCTGTGAACCCATTACCTTTTTGTGTCAGTGGCAGCACTGATTGATGGCACTGCAGAGCAGGACATACTGAGAATGTTGGGCTGGTTAAGCCTGTTTTATGTGGACTAACAAACCACCACATCGTCAACCCTCCCAAGGCTACACTGCTACAAGTTGGAGAGATATCTAATGACACTAGAGTCCTTCAAACTGACAGACTTCTCTCATCTCTCAAACCTGTACCTTCTTCGGGCCTATTGTACATTTACATTTCATTGACAGGGATGTCTTTCTTGTATAGGTTTGGATTCAGACTAGAGCTGAAATTGAGTTTCTAGTTCAGAGATCTAGAGAGTCTCCATGATAACATTTAATTGTAGCATCTGCCATATATGATCAGGAATCAGCATGGTTACTTTCACATTAACAATACTGCATAACTACAACTCAAAACTAGTACTCAACTAAAACCGCTAACACTGCAACAAGCTCTAGTTTATACACAGTGAATAAATGTGTTATAATGCACTTCATTGTCTATTGGTTCCCTCTGACTGTGCTGGCGAGGTGAAATACTATGGACTTTATGTCCTAATTCACCGAGGTTGGCTCCGGGCACGATTCACGTGGTGAAAAGTAGAGAGAGGGAGAAGCAACCATGACTGTGGGTCAGGCACTAAAGACATTGATATTCATGCCAGACAGTGCTGAGCTAAATCATAAATGCAGGGAGAATGGGCCCCCATGGCTTTATTTGAAACAGCTGTATTGACTGTGTGTGCACGAATGTGTGTGTGTGTGTGTGTGTGTGTGTGTGTGTGTGTGTGTGTGTGTGTGTGTGTGTATGCACACGTGTACACACTGCAATAGCTAGCACGTGTGTGTGTGTGTGTGCACAAGCGTACATATATATATATATATATATATATATATATATAAAGCCATGGATCTGAGAGGTAACATGTGGGCCTTAAGACCAGAAGCAAGAGGTGGAGGAGGAGGAGGTGAGGGAACACCTGCATATGGATCACAGGAGCCTGGAAGGCACCATTCACTTTCATCTGGCTTAAAGATTGCTCCGGACCAGCTGTGTCGAGCTGCCTTGGACTGAGGTCGGAGCGGCAGGAACGAGGGCCCCCGTTGTCCTCGTCTGTCTCGAGACCTGTCCGCACCCACTCCATAACCCACTCTGGGCCTGTCAGCAGCTCACACACCTTGGACATCTGAGGGCCCGCGCCACCGCTAATACTGCCCAGCCACACTGCTAGTCAGTCCCCTCTAAAACGTCCAGGGTCAAAGCCAGGCAAATACAGTAAGCCTCTGCTCTGCTGTTCTCTGGCGGCGCTAACATGTCCCTGCTAAGCCCTCCAGGATGGTTTGGAGATGGCTGGGGAAGTTCCCTAATCTTTTTTTAACAAGACATACATTCCTCAGATGTTGAGACATACATTTGAAGAGAGAAGGGCCAGGGGGGTGGGGGTGGGGGATGGGGTGAGAGAGGAAGAGAAGAGAGGAGAGGAGACGTGAGTGAGGTGAGGTGAAGTGGAGGTAGAGAAGAATTTCTAGGTTGGTGCATCATTTTCCAGAAGCTGAAGAGATCATGGCGCACCGGTCTCGAGTCTGACAGCATAATCCGTGCGGCGAATAAAGAGCTCCTGAGAGGTCACCTCACGGGCAAACCGAGGCCGCATCACCCCCACCTGCCCGCCCCACCCCCTGTGAGAGCGCAATGTCATGGTGAGGCTGTAGACAGAGAGTTCACTTTCATTTGTCTTGTCTTGCTTGCACTGCGGTGCGCCAAGGCACTGTACTGTACTGTACCCAGGGCCGTCGCAACAAGACAGGCAAACCAAGCAATTGCCTGGGGCCCCAGGCAGAAAGGGGCCCCCAAGATTGACTGGTTACATTTTTTTTTTTTTTTGGTAGTTTAGTTGGTGGTGTTTTCAACAAAAATGACAGAGTTAGACTAGCCTAGCACTCTAGCGGTAGCAAATTGAATTTGCTCAGCGTGTCCGTCTAGTGATGAGCCATAGCTCAGACCTTTATTGCGCCTGAGCTGTTTCTGAGCTGTTTACGCTGTTGGTTGTATTCAGACATCGTGGTGTTTAGCTAGTCACCACGTTATATCTAGACAGGGAGTTAATGGGAGGGCTTAGCGTCGTTTGAATCGCTTGTTAGTTGCTAGTCGTGCTGATTAGTTTAGCAGTTTTACCCGGGGGTCTATCACTCGTTTCCAGACTATACATTCATGTTATAGTCTGGCGTGTCAGGCTAGAGTTAGACATCTGTACAATACAAAAAATTATATTGAAGATTATATTAAGAGTATAACAATGTGGTTCATGTAGGCATATATGGGAGGTGAAGGGCCCCCATGTCTTGTTTGCTTGGGGCCCCGTAAGTACCTTGAAACGGCCCTGACTGTACTGCTGCTCTGTCCACTGTATGGGGCCGACGGGGAAGAGAGATGGCACGGCGGGAGACGTGTGTGTGTGTGTGTGTGACAGGAACTGATCTCTGCGGGGATCTCATCTCCTCATCTGGTTCCTTTTCTCAGCGTATTTGAAACGGAGCTCGCTTTCAGAACGCTTCTCATTACACAGGCCATCAAATGTCTCCACCTCTCAACATTCATGACATACTAGTCTTCAACATGGGTGTAGTAGCGCAAACTACAGTAGCAGAGTGTCAGCGAACATTAGTTTACCCCTCCAGGGAAATTACAACAACAGAGACATATGTAAGGCTATACTAATATGATTAAAGGACTCTGTGTGCTTACTGTGCACTTTGCATGGCTTTAATTTAGTTTTTATTGACCATATCAGCTCAGACAATAGGGCTGCTACCATGCAGTAGCAGTTTTTTCGCAGTTTCCTTCTGCATCCTAAACTAAACTAAAATCGAACATTTCAGAAGACTATCATTATAAACAAAGCCCTTTCTGACAAGTTTTCTTTATGTCAGTCTGACTGACAGTAATTTCTGAAATGACTACTTTCTCTTTTTATTGAGGCATGGTTCACTTAATTCCCCCTTTGACCATTCTATTTGAGACTACTGTAGTGACCAAATTAAACATGACATGCTGCCGTATCGTTTTTCAGCACTGTGCGACACATGTTAAAACCTTCACATGCACCTGTGGACCGACAAAGAGCAGCCTGACGTGACCTTACTCACTGACACACACACACACACAAACACACACACACACACACACACAAACACACAGAGGCGGCTATAGCTTGATTGATTCCCTAGCCGACCCGTAGGGTCCAAAGGTCAGTCACTCGAGCTCATTGTGGCCCACATGCTACCGGACAAGCCAGTGTTAAGTGTGTGGTTCTCCCTTCATGAACAAACTGGGATGGCAAAGCTGGAGGGTAGTTGGGTACAGGAACACATCCACAAGTCACAGGCATACTCTTGATAGAGATGTCTGAAGTTAAAGGTGTGAGGGGGTGTGGGGATATCCTTTTAAGGCGATGTTCAGACCGAACACAGTTTTCAAAAGCACGAGTGCATGAATGTTATAAAGTAGCAAAACATTTGTTATAGATTTGGCTAATAAACTAACTTCCTGAGACGGCTATGACTGGCAGCTAAGCAATAGTTCATTGCTGAGGAAAAGGCAACGTCAAAAGTTGAACTATTTAGAATTTTGACTGCCTCCTGTTTTTAGGCCCAACGCTTCTTTTTCATCCCATGCCTTGCTCATATTCAACACAAGGCATGATGTAGCAATGGTCACGTTGCATCATTCTATAAGGATACAATTGAATTTGACCGCCTGGAGCATGTCAACCCTAAGACAGCTCTTGAAAATCTCAAAGCAAAGCAACAGCACCAATCCTGCACTAATGCCTAGAGGCAGCCTGTTTTGTCTGGCTTTGGAAGTCAAATGTGCAACTGATACATCATCACGGTGCATAAAGAGAGTCACTAAATGATTTTTGGCTAAAAACCATGGCCAAATCTCTTTGGACAGACATCTGCAACCTCCTCAGCTTTTGATGTGTGAATTGAAATCATTTCAATGAAATGAGGGCAAAAAAATGTCTCATCTTTAAAGCATTCTTTGAGTCATTCATGACTTGGAGTCATTCATGTCTCAGCTTCGGCCCATATTGATCTAATAACTCAACTATTCATTCTGACTAAGACAAGTGAAAAAATAGTATGGGAGTATGTTTCATTACATCCTGTGTCTTCCATAATAAGCGTGAAAGATTATGGATGTAAGCTGTGTAAATGCCCAAGCTCAGACAAGTGTAAGGCAGGCGTGCTCTCCCCTCTTGGCTTTGTTGACACAGTGGGGGGGTCAAACGTAAGTGTCTGTGAGAAGTGCAGATGGTCATGTTATTTGAGAGGTACCCGACCCCCCACCCCCTCAAACATATTGTATCAGCACTCTTGACACACTGTCATGCACACACGCACACACACACACACACACACACACACACACATACACACACAGCCCACCGGCAAAGTTGTGTGTTGCTCTGGAATGTGCTGTGACAGAGACGTTTCAAACTCCTGGTGTTTTTTTGTTTTTTTTAACCTGTCAGTTCTAACTCTTATAGTATACTTGTTCAGATAAACTAATGAACCTCTTCTACAAGACATTAAGAGGTAAGGGCACAAAATCCTTTTCTGGCTTCTACAGCTATGGGATACTGGCACAAGATTTCTTCATATCACAGAAATATATAGAGTGGAATCAAAATGATTGCACAGCTTACAATTACAGACACTCACATGAGTATGCTCTCACACATACTCATACTTACACACAAACACATACTTACAAACACACACACACACACACACACACACACACACACACACACACACACACACACACACACACACACACAACCACACAGACAACCCCATACAGACATGCAAATCCACATATAAATACTCCCACTCACTTAAGAAGAAGTTAGTGCTCACTGCTTGTTTTGCTGTCCTCACCAGGAACAGAATACTGATCCAAAGCTATACAGGAACAAAGCCATTCTATTCCATACCTTCAGTTAGCCTTGGGTGTCCCTCCTTGGCGTGGGTTTCTCGTGTCTTTCCTGTTATCCTGTACCATTTCTGGGCTATGCTCTCTGTCCGCCAGTCACACCAAGCACAGAGGAGGAGGAGCTGGGAGCTGAAAAAAATATACCCTGACATGAATAAGCAGCCTGAATGGAGTCATGTGACTACATCTGGCCAATGAGAATCAAATAGACACTCCCCCTTCTCCTCCCCGACCCTCCCCGACCCTCCCCTTCCTCTCTTATTCTCAGTGAGTATTTCTGACAGAGGTGGCACTACTGATACTCTGTCATGGTTTCCATAAGAATATTAGAGTATAATGAATTTAATTTGAACCATAATGTGTTTACTAAAATGGCTAAATAAGTAAATATTTTTTTTGTGTGTGTGTGCTCATTTCCATGTATTTTGCAAAGTTGCTAAATTTACATTTACAGATGTGGGTGACATTCAAAAAAAAAAAAAATGTTAAAATTCCTGCACGCCCAGAGAGCAGATTCAAACATACACTGTCATACTAGCAGTACAGACTTTGGATACTGCAGTGTTACTGAATGCAAATTTAAATGCAAAAAAAGAAAAAAAAATCCAATCAAATAAACACTATAAATGAACATGCATTTGAGAGTTCACTCATTTGTGACAGCTCGTGCTAATTAAAAAATGATGTGGTCATAAATTCCACCTAGATACAGTGAGGCAAATGCAATTATGCTTTTATGAGTGCATATGGACACATGTACATAGTTATTATTGATGTCATGTGTGTGTGTGTGTGTGCGTGTGTGTGTATGTGTGTATGAGTGTGGGGGTGAATATGTCTTTGAGTCTGTGGTAGAGCCACCACATTTGCTGCTGACTGCTGCTGGTGTCGTAATAAATCTTGGACTGAAATCTTGGGGCACTGAAACTTTTTGGGCACACTTCTGACGGCTGATCTTTATGTTATAAGCACCTCTGGTCTTTTTCACCAATTCCCCCATGTGAAAGCCATAAGCAGTGACTTTTTCAGTGCCAAACAGACCAAGGCTTGCCAAACTGTGGGGGGGTGTATTTAAAAGTGTCTCACACATATTGACGATTTAGTCCGCAGCAGCGGTGCAAGCAAAGGCCGTAGTGCTCCCATGCAGTCCGGAAATGAAAGTGGATTGTGTGGGGGGCAGGAGAGGCTAAGTGACTGTGTGTAATAGTCTAGGGCACACATGCAGGTGCATTGGCAGTAATGAGATAATTAAACAGGTCAGAAAATAGCAAGGGCTCTGAAGGAAGTGATTGTGCTGTTCTCCCTCTCAGATAATGCGTTCCTCATGCTCCATCTGAGCAATAACACAAGGGGAAACACTAACAGAACACCAAGACTGAAAATGGATTGATGGAAAGAAAGAAGAAAAAAGAGACTAAGTTAAAGACAGAATAATTATAGGAAAAAATAAATACATAAATAAAACCCCTTTCTAAAGCATTTGGACACATTTTAGCTAAGGTATTTTTTTTTTCTGATTCCACATCTGGGAATATGGATTGATGGAAAGAAAGAAGAAAGAAAGAGACTAAGTTAAAGACAGAATAAAAGCACATAATAAAAGGAAAAAATAAAAACATAAATAAAAACCCTTTCCAAAGCATTTTGGACACATTTTAGCAAAGGTATTAATATTTTTTTCTGATTCCACACCTGGGAATATGTAGAAAAACTGGACTTAACCTACTTGACCCTGGCTGATGAATTGCCGTTAGCAGGTGTTAGAAGTCAACAGGTTTTCAGAACTTCGGTAGCTCTGACAAATTTGTGTTATTATATTTTACACAAACACAGGCATCTGGCATACATAAAGCCCGGAAGATTATGTCATATTATCTGGACTACAGATGATATTAATGTGTATGTGTGTGTGTGAGTGTGTGTGTGTGTGCACATATGTGTGTGACTGACATGAGTGTGTCACGCCTGAGAGAGACTAAAAGGGTCTTGATCAGAAACACACCCGGCGCTCTAAAATGGTGCCCCACCTCTGCTTCCTGGAGTATAATTTACAACTTCCTGTTGTCAGCACGATCCTGTTGACGCTAATCCCTGGAGTTACAATAACCCCTGTGGCCCCATGTCTCAGAAACACTCACACCAGCCACAGGGAAGTCAGGTAGACCAGACCAGGCTTCTGTGAAATAGCCTGCAACCCTTGGTTTAAAAGCCATTAAGATCTGATTTGCTGTCATTTAAAACATTATTTCAGGGATTTGTAAGGTGGCTGTGCTGTCTTAACTTGTTTGTGTATCAAACCAAAAAGCTTTTTGGCAGACCTCCAGGGCATCGCTCCTCACCAGTGCTATTAAATGGGTAATTTTGTTTTCCATGTTTGGAAAATATATACCTTGTATTTTGTCATTCCCTGCACACAACCTGACAAAAGAAATTACAGAGCTCTTAAAAACTGGCTCACTTCTCTGTGTGCAACATGCCAAATGGTGACAAATGTCAGACCCTGTAAGCTGTGCTATACACATGTAGCATATGGTGTAGAAAAAGGAGGGAAAAGAGAGTGAACCGATAGAGATGGACAGAGAGAGAGAAAGAGAGAGAGAGAGAAAGAGAGAGAGAAAGCAGAGGCATAGAGAATTGGTGGGCTTTGGCCCCAACCTCCCCCCCTAGAGTGCATCTCTTCACCTCTCATCCCTTTTACAGGCTCTTCCATTTACTGACGTCTCATTTGAGTGTGTGGGATGAAAGGAGCTGGTGTGGGGCCCTTGGCTCGGGGCCCGGAGCATCCATCACTCTTTATGAGCCTCTCCTGTCAGGGCCGGAGAAAAGCCTCTTCCCCCGACACTGTTTCTGATCAGCTGTAAACGCCTGGGTGTCACTGTAATTGCCCCCTGTGTATACATGAGCCCCTGCCCTCCTCGGCCAGGTCTATGGCGCAGGGCAGTAAATCACTCACACCTCACACAATGGGGGTCCAAGGCCACACTGTTGCACTTCTTACAGACACCCAACCACACACACACACACACACACACACACACAGTATTCACCATGCACGACACGGGCAATGTGCATGGAGCTTTCATTTCTTTGGCAACTCTAGGTCGTTCATGTGTATTTGAATGATAAGGGCACAGATAATTTACTATTCATCCTTTTTAAGCTTCCATTCTAATGGAAAGTGATAGTTGCAATATTTGAATATCCTTTGGTAGCTCTCAGTTCAATGTCATGATGTCATATGTGCCCAGGGGTATACAGTACAAATAACTGTATTTGTCTTTGACAATGGTGTGGACTTCTGTCTTTAAGATGTCGTATTACAGCCATTACAAATGGTTAAGGGCATTGCAATGGTAAAATATAAGTGGGTAAACTATGAACTTTGTAATCATTGCAAAGTGGGCCGCAATAATATGCAGGATCAGGTGTTTAAAAAAATGTGTTGTTAGATGCATGTGAAACATGTTTAATGATAATGCAATGGGAATTGTCAATGTTGAATGTTGTACATAAACCCCATTAAGAGTGTGACTCTATTTCCAAATTTGGAGAGGTGGGTACATGTGTTTACCCTGGTTAATATGAATACACAATAAATATGAATTTGGAGGGGAACAGGTCCAACATGTACTGTATATTTGTTTCTCTATTATGCCGACACAAAACTGACCACATCTTTTGCATCACAGTAAAACAAGTTATAGAATAGGTTGAGTGTTTGGCTGCCCTGTTCTTCCTCTGGCATTACAACATGTTTTATATACATCATATTTTCAAGAGCTCATTATTATCAAATAGGTTCAAAGAGAATGTGTGGTATGCCAATAATACATTATAAATCAAAGAGACTTTTTTTATTTTTTATTCCAGATCTTTATAAAGATTATTGCTTTCATTTTGCAGACATAAGACTATAGTATTTACAGTGTAATCAGCTATTTAAAAAGTCTCTTATTTCAAAATAATTTCCCACAGAGTGAAAGTAATTTGTTTCATTACAGTAAAGGGAGACTCTCTAATCCAGAGAAACTTGGCTGCCACCTTCTGGTTAAACAGAAAACATCAGCTTAAAAATGTGACCTTAAACCTAAGGACTTCTGACATTTGAAAAATGAATTATGGTAATGTGAAAATGTTGTTAATCATTTACTGTCCCTTTGGTTCATTTACGTTGATGGTTGTTTCCATGGATCACCAGTTTGTGGATGAAGATAAGCTGTCTGGCTTTATACAAGTGATGAGAGGTAACAAAAGGCAGGTGCAGAACTGTACTGTATGAATGGGATGTGTGTGTGTGCGTGTGTGTGTGTGTGTGTGTGTATTTGCACAAGCTGCGGGTTCAGAGCTGATGATGGACAAACTAGTTGGGGAGGGCCATTTGTCTGTGTGTGTGTGTGTGTGTGTGTGTGTGTGTGTGTGTGTGTGTGTGTGTGTGTGTGTGTGTGTGTGTGTGTGTGTGTGTGTGTGCCTCAGGCTCCAAATAACAGGAATCAGGCAGCTGTCCTCGCTCGCTCACACACACTGTCCCTGAGCCCTGCTACCACAGAGCAGCAGCACAAGTAGCACCACTAGCAACAGCAGGAGCAAGAGCAGCAGCAGTAGTAGCAGAATGAGCACTAGCAACATGAGCAGTGAAGAGCAGGCAGCACCCCCACCGGACAGCCCTCGCAAGAAGGATGCTGCCACGGAGACCACCAGCCTGATGAGGGGGCCCATGAGTGAAAAGGTAAGTTGAGGACAAGAGTCCTTCTCACTCACCTCTGTTTCACTCTGCACTCTCTCTCTCTCTCTCTCTCTCTCTCTCTCTCTCTCTCTCTCTCTCTCTCTCTCTCTCTCTCTCTCTCTTGCTGTACTCTGGATGACTCAGGAGGGACTGCATAGGAGCAGGCTTTTAGAGGAGAAAGTGACCTACAGAATCTCTTTTCCCTTTATGATGTTACTGACGTATAGATAAATGCATAGAATGTACAATGTTTTGTGTAAGCAAGAGAATGAAGTTGGAGAGACAATGAGAAAGAAGAAGTGGAAGAGAAACAGAAATGCTAAGAGAATAGGAAAAACTAGGTGGATGAAGGACAATGATTTAGCACTTCTGGACTTTTGTAACATCTAACCGATAGTTTTAGCACTCTTTTTGTGTTGCCACTGTGTGTGGGCCTGTGCTGGCCTATGTGTGTGAGTGAGGAAGAGTAAGGAGAGTAAAGAGTTGCTAGTTGGCTAACAACTAGTAAGACTTTATGTAATATTTCACTTCCTAAAATATTAAACCACTGTCAGCTCCATCTAGAGTTAGCATCAGAGCTAATGATGTGCAACTTATATAGTTGTTCCTCTATTTTGGATCTAATCTGATTACTGTATGGGTCTGCACGTACATGGAGCTGATTGCTAAAATTGTGCTTAACATGTACCCTGTAATCCTGTTAGCAGAAATTTGCCAGTCATATCACAGTGTCTGGATTCTGTCTCTTTTATAACTTACTTGACTGTTGACATGATGTTGTTACAGCCACTCTATCCTGCTAATACAAAAGCTTTGGCTGACGGAGGATATGTGTCCAATACTGGTTATATCCCTTTGCTGTAGGCTTTCTGCTGCTGTTAATTCATCACTTTGGGAAAGATGTTTGTTTGGCCTTGTCACATGCACTGTGACCTTGCACAAGGTACATCAACAGAGATGCTTGATTTTGCGTACTAGCTCTTTTGGATCTGCTGTAATTGGAGACAATTTACTGGATAATGTCATAAAAAGAGATGAAGAAAAGCTCTGTTATTGTTTTGTTTTGTTTTTTTATCAGTAAACAAGCAATAGGTTCAGGTCAGTACAAGGAGAATTCACAGCAGATGTTGTCTCAGCATAAACAGTATCCATGTGCAGTGGGGTGATATGTCCCATCTTGCTGATAAGCAGTCTTTGGTTGGAGTGAAAGCAGGTTAGCTTGCTTTGTATAGCTCATATGAAGCTATAGAGGCCGACAGAAATGTGTTCAAGACTAGTTCATATATTCTTTTTTTTTCAGTTCAGTTTAATTGGTTCAATTAATTCATTCATTCTTAATTTTTACCATTTATTAAACAGAATTTAGACAGAATTTATATTTTAAAGAACTTTTCTGATCTTACAGGAGCGTTTGGTGAGGTAGTGTTTACAGTAAGAGAGGTGATGTTTCAGAGAAGCCACTTCCTGCAGCTGTTAAGTGGTTGCACTTGTGCTAACAGACCCAGAGGCTAACTTGACATGGAAACAATAATCCCTCCTATTGTCTCCTCTTAGAGGTTGGCTCTTAACACCCCACTGATTGCTGGCCTTGCTGGTTAAGATTTAAAGGGCCTGCCACATTACTGTATGGATTTGATCGTTTTATATTCTTTTGAGTGTATTTCTGACTGAAGGTGGAACACTACTAGCCTGACATAACCCGCCCATAATACGAATGTTCATCCGTATCCATGGTCTGGGAACGGTCATCTGGGGCGTGTTTACATCGGTAGAGAGTCTACCGGCCAATAAGCGAAGCTGATTAGACGAGCTTTCCAATCGTTTCAAACCAAGAGTGAATGCCCTCCCCTCCGCAGTATAATCGCGTCAGGTTAAAGAACCCCCAGACCATGAATACGGGTGAACAGCAGTATTATGGTCGGGCTATGTCAGGCTAGAACACTACACTACTGTGGAAAAGACGTGGCCTTTAGATTCGGTTCTATTGTTCTGTGCGTTGGCATGACTACTTTTTAAGTGTGGTTAAAGTGGGATTTGGCAGGAGGGGGAACTCTCAAATTTTGTGTTGGCACAATCAAAGCAAAATGTATAGAAGAAGAATGGGGTGATATTCTCCCCTGTGTATAAGTGTGTGTGTGTGTGTGTGTGTGTGTGTGTGTGTGTGTGTGTGTGTGTGTGTGTGTGTGTGTGTGTGTTCATTCACTTTCTCAGCATAGGTCTGTGTCGACATTGGTTTTCAACATACTCAGGAAAAAAATATTATATGAGAACATTACCTTATCTTTATGTAACTTCACAATTTATTAAGTGGGCACATTATCTAAAATATGTCATCTAAAAATTAAAGAACATGAATTCTGGTCTTATGTAACCTAATTTGCTTCAAGCACCTTTTTCTCAGTATATTGAGATAAATAAATACAACTATAGAAAAATCTATGGAATGATATAAAAACTATTCATCTTGACAAGAAGAAACGGGTTTAGAGGGACTATGCTAATATAGCAGATGTTGTGTTTTTCCCCAATTAAAGTATATGTCACACAGATGTTTCCAAACAACAGGTTTGCTGACTGACTCATAACATGGTTGGAGGGAGATTACTGTGTGATTAGTCCATGTTTTCACAGGTCTGCGTCACCCTGTCAAAGGTCAGCTTTTTGGCCCTGGGAAAGTCACAAATATGTGACCACCTCAGCGGGGTACAGCATGGTTGGATATACAGAGTCGGCTCATAATGCTGGCAGCACAGACCCCCTAATGTGGTTGCAGATTTACCTATAAAAACCTGAGAAGCTTCTTGTTCTTAGAGTCGAACTGCTGTTTCTGTTGTCAGTTCTGCTACAATGGTCAATCAGTCAACCATGGTGTTTGCAGCCTCTTTCTGCTGTTGTTTGGTTTCACTTTGAGTCAGTGTGACAGAGAAGTAGGCGGCATAGTTGACTGTTGATGATGAATGAGAACACCCATGCTGTTATGCATCTTTTTTTGATGTCATCCACCAGAGGGCAGTAGAGGGTTTGTAGCCTTTTAGCCATTGAGCATTTGCAGTGGGTCTGAGGACGCTAATGTGTTTTTCCTCTGGGTTTTGGTGTGGAACTGAAAGCCCTGGAAACAGAGAGTAGAGGGAGGCCATCACATACACTTTCACTGATGAGGAGCAAGATAAGACATCCTGTTTGTCACATAGTAACCCCTGTTTCAGACTATATGCGTCTGTTGACAGACGACAGAGGGTGTGTCTGACAGAGGGGGAGTCAATTTTCATTGGTTGATGGATCCGTTTCTACATGAAAAGTTGAACATTTTTCCACTTTTCGACGGACGCAGCGGAGCTGGCAGAACTGACGGACCCATAATGCATTTCGTAAAAGCTCCAGGCAAAGTCAATGGGCATCGACGGTCTTGTACAGTCTGAAACAGGCGTGATGGGCCCACAGCAGAATTTACTGCACTGACCCAACACTGGTTGATGTAAACACCCGTCTTTTTTCCTAAGCTTCTGGGGCCAACAGGGAGTAGGACTCTCTTGAGCTAGGCTGGTCTTAACTCAGCACTTTAAAGCATTGCTCCGGTGTGATTTCAAGCATAGCCCTGTTGAACGAGCCTGCTAAATGCACTAGTTAGCGAGTGGAACAAAAGAACTTGGAACAGCATAGACCGAACGCGAACACAGAAGCGAACAAGCACTTTGCACTGAGTCACTGGAACTTCAGATTATTCAAAACCGAAAGTAAGATCTGAGGTTTCCGGTGACTCAATGTAGTATGTAAAGTGCTTGTTTGCCATTATGTTTGCGTCCGGTCTATGCTGTTCCAAATTCTTTCAGTCCCTGCGCTATCTAGCGCTGTTAAAAGGCTCGTGCAGCAGGGCTATACTTGAAATTACTCCGGAGCAACAACCTGATACTATTTATGCCTGTTGCACCATGTAGGCCTAAACTCCTAGACCTTTCCATCTCTGAGGTTCATTAACTCCCACTATACAGTTTTTCTTCAGTTTATACCAGAGCCAGATGGGAGACTCCTGATCGCTACCTGGGAACAATAGTGTAGGGAGGAGCTTCTCCCTAGAGTAGCCCTGCTTCCTTGGACTGTTTTGACTTGGCAGTAAATCTATTAATTTCCAAAATGCCAAGGAAAGGCTATCAAAGCTTGGATGTTTTTTTTTTTAAGCTGACAAAAAAAGAACAAATAGGCCATGAGCTGTATCTAGGTGAAAAAATGAGCTCAATCTAGGTCACGTTTTGCACTTTCAATAATTCATTTGGGCAACATGCAACTGCTTAAATATAGAAGTACATGATCTGTATATTTAAATATCCTAACTGCCTGACTGAACAGAGAAAGAAAGACGTTGCCATATATTATTGATGTAGATTTGGTCTTTGGGACTGCTGTTGGAATTCCAATGGCACCAGTAGAGGTATATGAACTGCTGTTGGAATTCCAATGGCACCAGTAGAGGTATATGAACTGCTGTTGGAATTTCAATGATGCCAATAGAGGAATCTTGGTCACAGGTAGAGCAGCAAGTTAGTCTCTTCGGTGACGTAGGATTGGTTTACAACACCGCATGCATGGCATGTCACTATTGAACTCAGAGGTTCATCATGGACATCTTGCAAACAGTAAGGTAATACAAAATTAAGTGGCGGTGCATTAGAGTTGCTGGTGATGGTCAGACGCACAAGTAAATATGCATTTCTTTTCACCTGAGTTTGTGGGTGGATGGGGGGTTGATCACCATTTTTCTGCCACACGTTAAACGGCAGAAGCAGGGTGCAGGGGTAGGCCTTCGTGGGAACTTTGTAGCTGATTTTTAATGTTCCCCTCATTGTGGTCTTTTTGGGATCGTCCTGCTAGGGATGGACAGTATAATCAAATGGGGGGCTGGGAGCCTGCCTCCAGAAAATTTCATATTCCGTTGATATAATTTCCTGCACTCTGGTGGATTTTGGGGTGACCTGCTGGTGATATGCATTACCTAAATTACATGTGATTGAGATTCATAGTTCATTCAGAATTCACAGATTCATTTCTATGTCCTGTTATGCCAGGTCTTCACAAATCAATTACTAAAGCTGAGCATTCACCAGGTCCTGGTGATCAACAAATAAGGCTGCCTAAACATTACAGTATTAAAAATGTTTTCATAATAAGGCCAGTATAGTAAAATATGAAGTGCTGGGCTCCACCATAACCGTGCTGCCAACAGAGATACCTGTCTTGGGTGGTAACTTACCCCACTCAAGGTGTTCAGTCATGGGCTCAGACTCAGCATGCCCACTTTATCTGGGATGGACCCCCCTCTCCATCCCTCCAGAATGGATAACAGGCCTAAAAACTGACTCACCACCTGACAGAAAGCATCACTGGACTTAAACTGTCTTATCAAAGGTCTTAAAGATATTTGTGCCAACAATCAGTAGATCCAACTGTTCCTCAACAATTAATACTAGAACCAACTACTAGAATTAAAACTGTATCCATAGATCTCAATAGTCACATCACACACACACAGAGGACTAGCTTACCTCCACTGCCAACAAGAACAACATTGGCAGGGGCTGAAGACTCACCTGGCAACTTACTTGCTTCCCTCAGACGTGGCACAACGGCTGCACTAAGCATGGTCACCTTTGAACCAGTATCCAATATCCAATATCCCTTCAATTCAACTTGGTCCTGCATTAATGTGTGAAACAAACTATCACTCTGCAGACCTCTCATAGCGTTTTGCTTGACTTTTTTACTTCAAAGCTGGAAATGATGCATAGACTGTTGATTTTCACTAAGTTGTTCTGTGTGTGGCAATAATACATCTAATTTGCTTGCCACACAACTGAAGAAGAGAAAGTTGGTCAAGGACGCGCCATAAGTTCTAGAACATGAAGGGCAATAGCAGAAACCAATGCAATGAGAAATGTTTGGCTTTAGCTGCTGGATAGGTAATCGCCCACCAACATGGACCTGGGGTGAGGCTGCAAATGCTCCATGGGTATGTGGGTGCATGGCTTTGTTGTAGTTGACGAAGTGGTGGGTTCGAGATCTGAGAGCAGTCGAACCAACCATTGGTGCCAAAACACAAGGTAGGAGTGCAGATTTAGGGAGGTGAAGGTACCGGATGGCAACTACCTTGACTACCTGGCGATGGAAGCCTACATGGTAAATCCTCACAACCCTAACCTTAATGGAATTGGAATATCCTCCTGTTCGAATCGGAACCTGGGGTGAAAACTTGTGGTCTCTGGAAGAGCTCACCAACTTCCTCTTCCTCATAACATACACAGAAGAAGGTCTAAACCAGCAGCTAGCTCCCCCTGGGGCATGGGTTGAATGTGTGTTGTATACAGTATGAATGTAAACTCCTGGCCTATCGAAACAATGTGAGTGGGGAAAAATTCGGAATGATATGAAACATATCCAACCCTCTTGCACCATATTCTCAAATCTTCTCCGAAAAATAATTATTAGAAATAATGGGTATCAAATATGTACTGTATATGGTTACTGTAACATAGGAGCTGACTATGGTATGGTAATAGTGCAGCAACATTAGTAATGCAATGAATGTGAAGCAAGGGTTGAAAGCAACAAAAAAAATTATGTTCATCCACCATAGCAAATGTATCTTATGTTTTTTTTCTCTTATTCTTCACTGTCGCATAATGGCTTGAGCACATTAGTGAAATATCGTAGCATGCAGCAGTATCACATGTTCAGCACTACGTGATCATTGCAACTGCTTTGTGGGAGAATGTTATGGTTGGTTTCTACTGGTCAGCACGTAGGCTATCTGGACAAAAATGCTTAGAAAAACTATATGCATTATTAGCAGATGGTAAAATCTGCTGAGAAGTACCACTAATTATAGAGAGCAGACAGCATCAGATGGTACACTGTAGCGCACAGGCCTCAGATCCCCTGGATACAAGCTGACCAGTCCCCTGTCCTGCTCTCATTTGCACACTCATTTGCCTGACTAATAGTCAGCATGCCAACACAGGTTGGCACCGAGTGTCATGCCACTGTTACATCACCGGGGCGGCCGTGATGAAGCGGCACTCCCCCGTCCCATCGCTAACAGGACACACACAGGGGCTGCGGTGTTCTCCGTCCAAAAACCTCCCCCAGACTCTTGCACCATTGCTCCCATTGTTCCGGCCTTCTCAGCCATCGAGCTGTAATGGTCCTCTCATTGGCCACGTTTTGTGATATGCTTTTTCCTTCCTCCCTCTCTCTTCATCTCTCTCTTCTCCTTCACAAAGAGACAGAGGTCCTAATTGGTGCTGGAGAATCAAGCAGTGCAGTGCAGGGACTCTGCCCTGGCTGTCGGAAAGGGCATCCCCCCTTCCAGGTTTCTGCTGGGGTGCGTTAGAACAAGCAATGTGCTGATGTCAGCCTCTTTGTCGGTGCTAAGGGCTCTATCGGACCACAAGAACATCTCTATCGGACCACAAGAGAGGCCCTTTTCATAGCGGTCCATGAGCCTAATTGACACTGTCACCGTCAATGATGAAGTACGGGTTCTGATGGACCGATGACAAGGCGTTTTAGTGACAGAAAGAGAGAGAGAGAGAGAGAGAGAGAGAGAGAGAGAGAAGTGATTGAAGGGGAAAAAAACAGTGAGAGAAAGAAACCAAAAGAGAGAAAGGGGCAGGTCGTGGGTGTGTTCTCACTTCATGCTAGTGGTCTAGCCCAGGCCAAGTGAGTTGCTTGAACTGTGTGACCCAACCTCAGTTGAGAAGAGATTGCAAAGGTGCTGCATCAGACAGCTTTGAAATCCTCAATGTCTCAGGAGTGTTCTGTTATCAGATGGCAGTTGAAGGTCTTGTTGAGCATTTCTATTCAATTCAATTAAATTATCTTCTCTTTCTCTTCTATTCTATTCTTTCAGTCTCCTATTAAATGCCAACAATTGATGAAAAACAAGTAAAAAAAAAGTCCAAGCTCCATAGATGATATGAAGGTGATATAAAAGCCCAATCAAGCTCAATAAAAATGGCACTGAACTGATTATTTCAAGTCAATACTGCGTTTTTGTGCTGTAATATTTTCTCTTGAACATAAAAAGCCTCTTGTTTATTGGACCAAACAAGGACAGGATAAAGAATAAGGGCATAAAACTACACTTGTCCACCAAAAAATATTATGAAGAAAGAATTCTTAAAAAGCCACACATGCTCCATGGTAGAGGGATCTTAGAGAAAATAATGAGAGAGAGAGAGAGAGAGAGAGAAAGAGAGAGAGAGAGATAGTGAGTCAACCGGGGAGAGAAAGGGAGGGAGAGAGAGAGAGCTGAAAGAGGATTTGTACGCTTCTCGTGTGAAGGTGAATCATGTGTATGTGTGTGTGTGCGCGTGTGGGTGGGTGAGTGAGTGTGGGCAGGGCTCTGGGAGCTGCCTACGTTCAGTTAGACACCGCCACATGGCTCACGTGATCCTCAGGATTACCCTGGACCCTGTCCTTGTCTGTACTCGGGAGATGAAAGGAGGGAAGAGGAGAGGAGGGAAAGGTGCAGCCTGACAGTCATCAGTGACAGGCAGCATATCATCATTTACATCACAGTCAAACCACATGACAGGAGACACAAATCAGCCTGCTCAGATACTCCTACAGAGAGGAACGTATCAAGCACGCATCACGGATTATATGAAGGCTGACATACTTTGATAGGTGAAATGTGATAGAATCATCTGGCAGGACATGAGTTGGGCTCTGTGACATTCTACTAACACCAAAGCTGCAGATGTTGTTCTGGCTCTATCCAGAAATACAGCACATGCTTAGCCATGTTGTTGTTTTTGTTATAGTTGCTGTAGATATCGTTGCTCTGCCTGATATACTGTACTGTAGATGCTCTGCCTTTGCCCTTTAGCCCAGGCAAGACATCCACATACCACACTTTGTCATCTGAATGAAGAGGGTGTTGGCACAATCGCCGCAGCACCAGCTACGTTGCTCTTTGATAAGGTCCTGTTTATAAATAGCAGGTCCTCTCAGACAGATACACTACGTGGATGCTGGTGCATAGGCAGAGAATGACTCAGATTAAGAATGCAGCAGATCACCTGTGCTGTCGTGTGGATTCACACTGACATTTTGCCAGAAGTCACATGTCCAAGTGAGCTTACAGTATGTACTGTATATATGAATCATATACCCAATATGACTTTCAGTATATTATAGCCTGTGCAATATGAGGTTTGGTTGTTTAGCATTTTTTAAACTAGATGTACATCAGGGTGTGTGTGCAAGACAAACATTTGTATAGTGGAACTGCCTCAAATAATCTGCTTCTATAACAACTATTGACAGAAAAGTCAAGAAAGGTCAATATTTGAGAATAAACAAAATGATTTTCTTTTCATTACTGAGTAGCTAACTGCCTTCTGTTTTTCATGGCGTACAGATAGATTTTTCCTGTCCTTTAAAAATATTTATTCAATATTTTATTAATGATCTTTTTTGCATAAAGGAAAGTTGCTTAGAGCAATAATTTTGTCCAAACGACCTTTCATCTAAGGTCACCGAAGTATTGCTTTGTCACTACCTGCCGAGTTCAGCACTATCATGTTTCCAGTTTTGCCCTATAAAATTCCATCTCTGAGACTCAGTGCAACTGGAGCACCGGCCCAATGTCGAGTGCCCTATTTTCCCTGCTCACTCCAACAAAACATTCTGTGAATCAATGAGAAAACAGACCTTGGAGCACAGCAACATCAGAGCTATTTTTTGTTGCAACTATTTTATTTTAACTAATTGATGAAAAAATGTGTCTTGTACTTCAAAAGTATCAAAAGTAATGTTTTGTTGGCCCATCCTGCGCAAGCCACACAGGATTCACAATGACTTTCAATATTGGGCCTGCAAACATTGTTTATTGATATTATGATGTTGTAAGACACTTAAGTTTTAGCGTAGTGATCAATCAATGTAAATGGGCTTCAGGATTTCAGTATTGAACTTTTACCTCTCTGGCAGTTGCTAGGACCACTGGACTGAAGGGTCAGCTAGAGCAGCTATCTTAGGTCATGACAGACAATCTCTTAGGCCAATTACTGTATCACAACCGCATGACCTTGTATCAGACATGCCACTGTTATCTATATCTTATGCAGAAAATGCAAGGGTAGCTAGCCTGAATACTATAGGTTCAACTAAAATTCTATGAATTGGATTCTTGGCTAAAGTAGCTGCATCTTTTGTTTGGTCAGTGATGTTTGGACTGTGGCTGTATAAACTGACATGTTTGTCTGGCTCCTGACCTATCCTCTCTGGAGTGGCGATGATCACCTTGACTCTTGCCATCTGTAATGTGGGACAACCTGCACACTCTGCTGAAGGGGAAACAAGTGTACATCGCCACATCAGCAGTTATGCTCTTGTGCCTATCATTCTCATTTAAAGTGACCCATTTATAAGAAATAGACATCTGACATGTGTCACCCTGTAGTGTGTACTCTGGGAAACAAATATGTCAAAAATATAGGAATATTACAGTATAGGAAACAGACCTCATAGTAAACAGATAAAGATAGATTGAAAGAGTAGATACTGTAGATAGATTGACAAACAGACAGATAGATAGATCAATTGGTAGAGAGATACACATGTACTGTACAGAGGGAGGGAGAGAAGGAAGTGTAGTGAAGTATATTCTTTTACATTTTTATTTCTTTTTAGTTTTAAAGTAATTTCAAAAAGTCCTTTTCTTTTTTTTATTTTTATTAATTCAAATTCATATTCTTATCCACTCATTTATTTCACATTAATTCTCATTCACTTTTTACTCTCTATTTCTTTTTCTCTGTATCTCATGAGACTGTGATGTGCTGTCACTTTTGGAAGCATGATTAGTGTACCTAAAATTACAAAGTTTTCTTCATTTTCTTTTCCTTCATAGATGTAGCTATAAGGGCTGTTCCTGAACACTCCTGAAACACCTGTTGACGTATTTTGAACTTCTAAACAATGTGAACCCCACCAAGCATCCTCTTAGCCTTTGTCTCGCCATTTGTCTGTTTTTGTTTGTGGTGGCCATTTCAAAGAGCGCAGATTTTTATCTGAAAGAGCCCAGCTCGGCTGCAATCGCACCTATTTTCTTTTCTCTCATGTTAGGCCTTGCCGCACAAGGCTTTTTCCTGGACCTCACCAAAGTTTGTTTAACATGTAACCACACCGGACTCTTCCCTGCGGCCCAAAACAAAAAGCGACGAACAAAGTGACGACAGTATTAAAAACACACTGACCCAGAACTCATTTTGCAACACATCCTTACTTAGGTTATGTAGTATACCGTTTCGTAATAGGGAAAGGATGGAAAAGCACTTTCCCTCCATGGTACCAATGCATTCTGATATTCATGTAGGCCTAGGCCTACACTACTTGTGTCTCTCTTGCTCCTGCAGCATCTACCTTTGTGTACCTTCAATGAAACTGAATTCAAAGTGCACTGGGACAACTGGGGCAAGTGAGAGTATGAACACTTCACAGTTGATCAAATAAGAGTCCATTTTGAAACCTGTGATAATGCAATGGCCTATATTAATAGGCTATTATTATTATTATTATTATTATTATTATTATTACATCTGTGCATTGTCTGATAATGCTCTTATGATATAGACTACTTTTTTCTCGAAATTAAATTGTCTCAATCGAAGTAGCCCCTAAACTAGGCTAAAAGTTGACTGAGGGTGGTGCCTACATGGGATTTATCAGTGATAAATAAACGTGGTTGACTATAACTCTCTGTTATGAATAGGCTATTAACACATTTAAGGATGCAGCTATCCATATAATTTAAAGGCATAAAAGTTTACACCAATGCATCTGTCTACTCTGAGTGTGCAATGAATGACCACATGAGTCTACTGTGTCTTCCAGGAGCGCGTGGTGTGAGCGTCTATGACATTCACAGCCAATCACAGCGCGGGTGGTCACGCTCCCTCCTGTAGTAGCACAGCCAGCCAACCAATCAAAATGTAGTCCTCGGAGATTAATATATTTACCG
This sequence comes from Sardinella longiceps, assembly GCA_027497455.2. Taxonomy (NCBI): domain Eukaryota; kingdom Metazoa; phylum Chordata; class Actinopteri; order Clupeiformes; family Clupeidae; genus Sardinella; species Sardinella longiceps. Next base: position 22,231,604 of record JAODXP020000018.1, on the reverse strand, counting down.
GTTTAGCAGCACAGGCAGGGATATATCGGAGAAGTAAATGTGAAAGGCAATCTAGTGGTACCGCCTTGATGGCAAGACTATAGGATAGTGCTCAGTATATGTTAATTCAACGTTGATTAATTCATTTCAAATGCGTCTTACTTCAGAAGTTTAAAGGCATATGGCAAAGTGTAACCGGTTTGGTGGATTTGTTTAAAGCCGCTTTTGTCTTCTTTGTTGTGCTACTGGTGAACAAGAAACACAATTCCAGCCTCCAAAACAGTTCTCGAACTACCACTACAACATGAATTCCGACAAGGTAAGCTTTAACTCACTTTTAGAGCAGGTGACGGAAGTAACGGTACATTTCTGTCTCTCCTCTCATCATCATCTCTGTCTCAGTTGCCGGCAGACCATGTGCGACGTGATGGACGTGATGCGCGTTGGCCCGGGTCAGACAAATCATTGTCCCGTTCATTGATAAGCTGATTCTTTATGCATGTCACAAGGCACTCTGGATGGGAGTTCAGACATTATGTTGGAACCCAATCTGAAATCATACTACTTTACCTTTTAGTCCATTACCGGTATAGGAGTTTCTCTCACAAAATATTTAGTCAAAGGTTTTTTTGGGGGAAAACAAGCAGTTGGCAATGGTCTTTGATAGTTGTTAAATTGTTAAACAAATGGCAATTTAGGCATTATTATTTTTTTGAGGAACCTGTGCGTTAGTGTCATGTGTTCTTCTACGCCTACTCGAAATTCTCAGAATGGCATGTCGGTTTCGGGGCAAAATACGTGTCGGGAAGTGCCGGTTTGGTTTTCAGCGTATCCGCTTGCGTCTGTTTCTTCAGTGTGAAAAAGAAAATGACAGATCATTTTGTTTCAGATGTATATAGATCTAAGCCTATTTTAAAAGCTGGTTTAATGCTGGAAAATATTTCAGTCATAAGTTCTGGCAGTAATTGCCAGCCCTCCCATGCTGAGCGAAGTTGATAGAACATGTTTGATGTTTTAATGAAAAAGGTGCAGCTTGCAGAGCAACTCAGTGAAACTCCTCATTGAAAGTTACCCAGTCGTTAGTGCTTCACCAGTCTACAGTGCTTCACCAGTTTCACTTGTGAAGATGCCTTTATGCATTTTTGCATTTAAATTATAGTAAGGCCTACTGTAATTCAGGATTTGGAAAATGTGCTCAGTTCAACGTATTAAGTTTTTCTTCTGTTGAAATAATTGACTCTTACAACTAACTACAAATGCAAACACAGAAAGAAAAAAACTAAATCTTTGAACAGATTATGTATCAGTATATTTATGTTGTAGGCTATTTAGTTAGGCTAATATTTATAGAAATGTGATGACAAGCAAGGATGAATATGGAGAATGGGCATTAAAATGCGAATGATCCCAAGCCCCTCAGTGTAGCCCCCTTATCCTTGGTTTCTGTCGCTTCAGCACTTCGTTTCTTGCAGTGATCATGGTGAGATGGGCCTCAATGCACTCACTGACATCTCCAGTCCACTGTCTTCGCTTTGTAATACATGCACCTAGACACGCTTGCGCTGTCCTACAAGAAAGTGTCATAAATGACAGGCAACACAGGGAGACAAATGGTTTGACTCATGGAATATCATTCATTTAAACAAAGGGGGTCATGACTTGAGGCTGTTTGTCTATGCATTTTCTCTTGTTTACAATGTATGTGTGGCTTGTGTGTGTGTGTGTGTGTGTGTGTGTGTGTGTGTGTGTGTGTCATCAAGCAGGTTTGAACAAGATTAAAACACTATTAAAAGGGACTGATGTAATCGTCAGCTGAAGCAAGATAAGATGATGCCTCATGGGGTTGAGAGTTCATTCAAAAATGACCGGAGTTAGTGATTGCTTGGAACTGCGATGATGTTAAACATTGATGTCATTTATTGATAATATCATGCAACATTAATTTGGTCATTTTTTTAGGGAGGTTACAGTATGTTTAAACATAACTTCAGTAGGCTGTGGTTTACACTTTCCGATGTGTCTGACATCTCCAACTACCAACACTTTTTAAGTTACTGCTGTATTGTGGCACCTCCTTTCCACAATACACATCAAAACACAGTCATTGATAAACTCTCCAACCTGTTACGTAAGGGCTTAGAGTGTGCAAGCGAGTGGATTGGAGCAGGAATAACCATTGGCATCTTATCCTTAAACTCGGTGTACGTGTACAGGTACAGATGCTCTGCTTTACCTTTAACAAGATTAAGCCTGTTGCTGTCCAGGGACCAGAGGCTTTCTTGCAATGGCAGCACATCAGCTGGCTTTGCATTCATTCGTCCTGAGAGAGAGAGAGAGAGAGAGAGAGAGAGAGAGAGAGAGAGGAGGAGGGACGGAGGCATGCCAGCTCATGTGTTGCCATTGAGTGACAGCATGTGTTGCTGCCAAGCAGGGAGTGTGATCTCCTTCGCAAGGAGCTATGTGTACGTGGTCAGATTCAGATGCACCATTGTCCCTTAACAAGATTTACTACTGTTGCTAAGTTGACCACTGGCTTTCTTAATGCAATCACATTAATCTAAAGCATCTGGTGGATTAAGCTTGTCCATATGTTGTTGTTATTGTGGTTGCTTTCCTAGTGTCTTACCTGGTTGCAACAAAGAGAAAGGCCTTCTTACCATGTACCAAGTTGCCAGCATCATCTTGAGTAAAATTGTCCAAAGGTTTACTTGAGGGTGTCGTCATAATAGTGATATGGGCCTGTCATAAGCGTGACATGACATGTATCATGAACATTACCGTAACTACATTAATGTTTAGGACTATTGTTATTAAGTGTATACCCCAAACAAAAGGAATGACACTTAATGACAACAGTCATGTACATTGAAGAAAGTGTCATTAATGTTCATGATGCATGTAGTGTTGTGTCACTATTATGTTGACACCCTCATGAGAAGATCCCACAATGAATTGGTTCTTTCTGTTGGATTGGTTTACTTATGAAGTGGAGGAGACGCGCTCACACTATCGCCTATACTGATAAATAGAAGTTTTTAAACTGGGTGCTGAATCCCACGTAAAGCATACATGAATAAAAGAAGTGAAGGACAGCACTCTTCAGATTTTTTTCTATTATTTATTCGCCTACGAACGTTTCGGGCAGAGCCCTTCTTCAGCGTATAATGGCGATTGGGAATGGGATTGGTTTACTTCTCAGTGCGTATAATGACTTAGCAAAAATGAGCAATTAGCCAATATAGTTATCAGAAGATAAGACCTATCAGAGGAATGTTGCAGCCTTTAGGGGATGCAAATGTCAGACATGCATACAGCATTACAGAGTAACTGATTCTGTGGTCCAGTCAATGTAATCTATGGTATGATAAGTAAGGCAAGGCAAGCAAAAGACCAGATGGAATCCATAACATGAAGGCAAAAAAAAAAGCAATTCAAACTGTTTATTGGGAGAGTAACAGTTTACCATACTATACTTTATTTATCTGGACTTTGATATTTGAGTTTGTTTGTTTGTTTCTAGTGATCTTATTTATAGTTTTCATTCCTTTACTTTTTTCTTTTTTTCCCCCTCTGCAGCAGGTGACGTTCCAGCTGATGCTGGCTGTAGGGACGGCTGTCATTGGCTCCTTGCAGTTTGGCTACAACACCGGAGTCATCAATGCCCCACAGAAGGTGTGTGATCAAGCAAAAAACACACACACTTCCTCTCCCTCTCTCTTCCTCGCCCTTTCTTTCTCACCTTTAAACACTCTTAGCCATAGAGACACACAAACACACACAGACACACCCACAAACACATTGTATTTTCTCTCTCTCTCTCTCTCTCTCTCTCTCTCTCTCTCTCTCTCACACACACACACACACACACACACACACACACACACACACACACACACACACACCCATAAAGTGATGTGATGCTGCTCTAGGGAATGAAGGTGAGCGAGTCTATATTTATCCTGCAGATGCTGGACTCCATTCAAATAGCAGCAGCAGCAGCAGCAGCAGCACCTCCACGATCACAGAGGCACAGACAGACACTAGCCCACGTGTAGGAGTTAATCAGTGCCTAATTATAGCAACACATGTCTTTCACACAAACCAGCTACTACTGTAGAAGGTCCTGGCCTGCTTGTCCACCTCATAGACTTTCTTTTTTCCGACCCATAAAAGGTCAGTCATGAAGACTAGCATACAGGCCCTCAGCAGCCAGTATCATGGGACTGCGTTTATTACCCATCATGCATTGCACAGCATCACTTTTGTAGCCTTTTAGTCTGATGAAGAAGCAGGCTGCAGACAGCATTGTAAATTTGATTAGGACATGCTTTGGAAAAGAATATACTTCCTGAGATTGATAGAACACACAGCTGTCGGAGAGCTGTAGTTGGATGGTATTTGTTATGCTTTGAGCGTCTCTCTCCTTGACGGGAGACAGCCCTTGGAGCAGCCTGACTCAGCTGGATAGAGGTGAAAGGCATATTCCCCCCAACACACACACACACACACACACACACACACACACACACACACACACACACACCTCCCACATTGTTGCGGAGTGGCAGAGTGCGGAAGCGGCAGCCTGGAGGTTGGAGGTCGGTGATGCTGTAAGGGGATAAGGGGAAGAGGCGAGTCGCCGCTGTAAGATGAGGCACCCGGCGAGGACACCCAGGCCCAACTGCACTCTGAGCTCCACTGCAAATAGGGACACACAGATTAGGGCTAATGTTCTCTCAAGGTGCTCTAAAACGGGTGCTCTCTTGGCAGGCACCACCATGTACTGAGAAGTGGACTGTGAAAGGCAAACTTTTTGTGTGTGGTAACTGGGAAAGGTGTTAAGGTCAGGGCTTGTTCGACAGTGGACAGTGAAATAGCCATAGCCGGTTCGGTTGTCAGGAGCGCTTTCATACTGCATGTCCACATCGGATTTTAAGCTCTGTGTATATCTTATACTGTAAAAGGCTTTCATATTGATGTTTCAGCTTGAACCATCCTAATGCAATCACAACCAGTTGTTGTGGTGCATACTGTATATTTTAAGGCTTAACATCTTACTTTATAGCTGCATACAGTGTATGATAAGAATAACAAGATTAGAGGAGAAAAGCCTGCATTGGACCAAGTGTATCTTGTTGGAAATGGGCTTACTGGTGTACGTCAGTGTTTGTTTGTCAACACTGCAGACAGGCCACATGGTCAGAGCTGACTTGAATGGTGTCATGTGCCCCCTGCTGGCTGTTTGTGACATGACATGGCAGCATCAATGAGAAGGCAGCTTAGGAGGACATTTGAACACCCCCATCAGTGAAATAAAACTGTATATTGATGTACTTTATGGTAATACAGTATATTTAAAATGCATTTGTTTTTTAAATCCAATAGTCACCTACATATTTTCAGGTTTTGGGTACATAATTCATTTTGGCATGGTGCTTGTGTGTAAATGAAAGTTTTTTTTTTCCACCCACCCCCCACAGATCATTGAGGGTTTCTACAATGAAACCTACTTCAGCCGATATGGGGAGACCATGCCGAAGGCCACCCTCACTACCCTTTGGTCCATATCTGTGGCTATCTTCTCTGTCGGTGGCATCGTAGGTTCCTTCTCTGTGGGAGAGTTTGTCAACCGCCTGGGCAGGTAAACAGATGGCAGCTTTGATTGACATCTTACGAAAGACTATCCCAAAATAAAAGCGCTACCTCTGCCAGTGACTCGTGGTTCTTGATTAATCCTGTGGCACCCATGTTAAATTACCTGTCTCCATTTCCTGTTTACCTAGCACTGCTAAACACTGCTCCTTCAGGTTAATAATGTCTATTTTTATCTCTCAAATTTCCTGTGGTAAAAGTGTGTCAGGTTTAACATCAAGCATATCAGACAAATCATTTACAACAGTTGCTAAGCAAAATATATACCTTGTTCAGTAATTTGTAGTAAGCATTATATTTACTTACTTGGTGATCATAAAACATCGTAATTAAAATGTTGCCTTATTTGAGTCGTTGCGTAATACTGTTGTGTGGTTAGCATCATGCAATTGTGACAATAGCTGCCAAGTTCATATAATATCCACATGAAGAGAGAGTGTTACAACTTTTTTTCCCCTTCCCTTTTTTCTCTCCATAGGAGGAACTCGATGCTCCTTGCCAACATCCTGGCCTTCATTGCTGCTGCTTTCATGGGCTTCTCCAAGCTGGCGTCCTCGTGGGAGATGTTGATCATTGGCCGCTGCATCATAGGACTCTACTCTGGCCTCTCCACAGGGTTCGTGCCCATGTACGTGGGCGAGATCGCCCCCACTGACCTCCGGGGGGCGCTGGGCACACTGCATCAGCTGGGTGTCGTGGTTGGCATCCTCATTGCACAGGTGTGTGCATTTTTCACAGAATTAGATATAGTGTTTTTTTCTTTTGTTTTTGTTTGTTTATTTATTTATTTGTTTGTTTGTTTCATTTACTCTTCGCGATCAGAGAGATCTCTAGGGAAACAGTAGATCACAAATACAAATAAACAAAGCATGGATGAACATTCGGTGCCCATTCATGTATTCACGGCCCAGATCTACAGTACATGCATGCGCTCAAACATACATTCTCTAATCCCACATGGTTAAGAAACCATAAACACAGACAAGACCATATAGCATTAAAACAACAACAACAACACATTCGGTATCTCATCACGTACTGTATTTCCCTCATGCTGTGTTGTGTTCAGATCTTTGGGATTGAATCCATCATGGGGAACTCTACACTGTGGCCCTTCCTGCTCAGCTTCACCTTCATCCCAGCGGTGGTGCAGTGCGCCCTCCTGCCCTTCTGTCCCGAGAGCCCTCGCTACCTGCTCATCAACCAGAATGAGGAGGGCAAGGCCCAGGACGGTAAGAGACACACACACACTGACACTACCACTGCATGCTCTCGCTCGTGTTTTTTACCCTCAACGGCACCTTCCAGGCAGCACTGTCTGTACCTTAACCCTAACCCTAAACCTAATCTCATTAACCCTCACCCTACTGTAACCCTAGATTTGGGGGGGACGTGGTGGGGGAGGGTGGTTTAGTGCGTTGAAGGTAGTGCAGCTTGGAACGTGCCGTTGAGGGGAAAAAATACCAAAGACCCATGCCCCTGCTCCCACAAGCCAAACTGATTTTTTAATCTTTTTTTAAATATTGTAACAGCTAATGTGCTCTGATAGCTGGGAGCATATTATGAATTTGCACACAGTGCAACAGTACTGCAATAAAATGGCAATTATTTCCAAATTCATTTTTTCATTTCAATATGTTGCAAGATATTACAGTTCTTAATGGTAACTTTAATTTACATGTCTCACAGTATTATTACATTGTGCTAGTATAAATTATTACCTTTGAGAGTCTGTGCTATTGAATGGCTATAGAGTTGTTATGAAAACTGATGTCATGTTAACCCCCCCCTCCCAAACACACACACACACACACACACACACACACACACATACAGTGCTGCGTAAGCTGCGTGGAACAGATGACGTGAACACGGACATGCAGGAGATGCGTGAGGAGAGTCGTCAGATGATGCGGGAGAAGAAGGTGACCATCCCTGAGCTGTTCCGCTCGTCACTCTACCGCCAGCCCCTCCTCATCGCCGTCATGCTCCAGCTCTCACAGCAGCTGTCAGGAATCAACGCTGTGAGTGGCCTTCAGCTCCACACACATCAGGATGCACACACACACACACACACACTCTCTCTCTCTCTCTCTCTCTCTCTCTCTCTCTCTCTCTCTCTCTCTCTCTCTCTCTCTCTCTGCCTCTCTCTCTCTCTCTCTCTCTCTCTCTCTCTCTCTTGCTTTCTCTCTCTCTCTCTCTCTCTCTCTCTCTCTCTCTCTCTCTCTCTCTCTCTCTCTCTGCCTCTCTCTCTCTCTCTCTCTCTCTCTCTCTCTCTCTCTCTCTCTCTCTCTCTTTCTCACACTGTACACACTTAAACAGAGAACCATACACACACGTCTGCATAGATATACTGTATGCTGAAATTCACACATAATTGTCTGTTTACACCATACTCGCACCATCATACAGTAATTTCACACACACACACTCACACACACACCCACACACACACGCATGTCTGCATAGATATATAATGAAATCCATGCATACTTGTTTATGTACACACTCATATCTTTACAGTTTCACACACACACACACACACACACACACACACACACACACACACACACACACACACACACACACTTAACACAAACGTCTTCATAGATATATGCTGAAGTGCACACATATTTGTTTGTGTACATATACTCACACCTTCACAATTTCACACACAGACACACACAAGCACACGCAGATAGACACACATACACACACACACACACACACACACACACACACACACACACACACACACACACACACACACACACACACACACACACACAAGCACACATAAGCCCCATAATACCTCAGCAGTACCAAGGGCTGGCAGGCATCAGTGCTCTGAATGCTCAATCAGTATTTATGTGAATACACAGCATACATTCAGCTCAAGGATGCACATCCACTCTGTCAACAGTGTTCCAGTAAACAAAAACACATCACGACTGCTCAGCTGTAATCCTCATAATCACAGACTACACACAAACATACAAATAAGCGGGGCGCCGTGGCTCGGTGGGCTGGAGCGTCGTGCCGTTACTCTGGGGACCCGGGTTCGAATCCGACCCGAAGTTGTTTCCCAATCCCACCCCATCTCTTTCTCCCACTTGTTTCCTGTCCACCTCTATACTGTCCTGTCCGATTAAAGGCAAAAATCCCCCAAAAATATCTTTTAAAAAAACATACAAATAAGCAGCTGCCTCTTTCTGTGTTTCCCAGGTATTCTACTACTCCACTGACATCTTTGAGAAGGCAGGCGTATCGCAGCCGGTCTACGCCACAATCGGAGCAGGGGTGGTGAACACGGCCTTCACTGTGGTTTCGGTATGTGGCTCTCTCACCCCCTCATGTGTGGCCTAGAATGCTGGTTTCCTCTTGTTGTGGTGTGCAGACTGAAAGCACTTTAGCTAAATTTGTGTTGATAGGATTTGTGTCTTATCTGAGTTATTTTGACCTCATCGTCTCTGTCTTGTTGTCACGTCTGCCATCTTTTCTTCCTGTCTGCTACTTTCTTCCCTCTATTCCTCTGTGGTCTCCACACACATACTTTCTATTTGTATCTGCTTATCTCTTTGTCCCCCTCTCCCCTATTTCCCCGATGGCCCTCTCCTATGCTTGCTCGTCCTATTTGTCCTTCTTGTACTTTTTCTTGTCCTTTCAATTACCCTCCGATCATTCAATTCATCCGGTGACCTTTCTCTGTCCTTGTCCTTATGATGTGGACCTCTTCTCCTCTCCTCCTTTTTTTCATTCACCTTTCTCTCCTCTGCCCTCCTGTTTTTTGCTTCTTTTTCTGTTTTTTGCTTTCACTTTTTCTTGTTTTTTTTTGTTCACCTTTTTTACCTAACCCTCTCTCCTCTCTCCCTGCAGCTGTTTGTGGTGGAGCGCGCCGGGCGTAGGTCGCTGCACTTGTGTGGCCTGATGGGGATGGCTGTGTCGGCCGTGCTCATGACCATCGCCATGGCGCTGCTGGTGAGTGCCGTGGGCTCGGCTTGTTTACACCCACCCTTCCGCCACACACACACACACACACACACACACACACACACACACACACACAAACACACCACCACCATCACCGCCTCCTCTCCGCCCACAGCAGCAGCCATTACGGCTCATGGAGGACCACTCGTGATGATTAGTGGAGCGCAGAGCAGAGTTGCTGTGGTGTTTTCCCAATAGTCTACACACACACACACAGAAACTCTTGTGCTGTGTACTCCTCTTTGATCTCAAATTGCCTTGGCACAGTTGGGTCAAGCATTTTTTTGTACTGCCTAACGATTTAATGGAGTGCGCTAGAGTAGGGAAAGGCCTCACGCACAGAGTGCTGTTGATCCCTAAACAATTGCCAAAGTTGTACAACTAAAGCTTTATTGTCCTCTTGTGGGTATGGATGGCATACTGTGAACATTAGGCAATACTTGCTGGCTTATTTCACATTCAGTTGTGCAACGACGAAAAAAAAAGTATTTCTTTAAGTTTCTATGTTCATTAATATATCCCACACAGATATTAAAGAACAAAGTAAGAAAAAGTTTTATCGGTATGCATATCTCAAAGTAATCCGATAAAGAATATTGGTTTATATGAGCACCTTGAATGATCAGGTAACTACAATAATCTGATTCTGAGTTGATTCTCTTGTCTGTTCTCCACAGGATAAACTGCCATGGATGTCATATGTCAGTATTATCGCCATCTTTGCCTTTGTGGCGTTTTTCGAGATCGGACCCGGGCCCATTCCCTGGTTTATTGTGGCCGAGCTCTTCAGCCAAGGCCCGCGGCCATCCGCCATGGCTGTAGCAGGCTTCTCCAACTGGACAGCCAACTTTATTGTGGGCATGTGCTTCCAGTATGTGGCGGTAAGTGGAACTCCATTTTTTCTCCATTTCTCCAACTGAAACTCTAGCGAGGTCATATCTGAATAAGCGCAGGACAAGTGCTGCTGATCGCAATGCTCTAATGGACTCTAATGGAAAGAAGCATCACTTAGGATGGGGATGTTCTCTAAAATGTTCAGCCAAAAAAAAAAAAAGACTCTTCAAATTCCATCTGTACATCAGTCGTTCTGTTTATAGGAAATTACATCGGTAACGGCAAGGTCATGCGTCCCATTTCCACTGAGCTCAAGTATGGGTAAAATGGATTGCCTGTTGTTATGATGAAATTTGTGGGTAAAAGCACCTTCTGGGACACTAAAAGCAGACTAGATGCACACTGGTCCGAAGTTAGGGTCTGTTTCTACAGTAAATCTGTTTGGATAAAACTCAGTGATGTAATGTACTGTTCAATCTGTGTACTATATGCAACACAATTAAACACACGTATGCACATATTTTGTAAATATTGACATTTTTGGTAGCACTCTTCTATAAATGGTTAGTAAATAGCTTATTAATACCAGAAAGTAATTTTGCGAAAATTCGCAGAATAGTTCATTAGTTAGTTAGTGTGAAACCACTAACTCTCCAATTAGTGAAACCACTAACTCTCCAATTAATTTCTTACTGATGTTAATAAGCTATTTAATAATCATTTATAGTAGACGGTTATTATAAAGTGCTACCACATTTTCTTACACTGTTTGTGCCTCAACTCTGCTGTCTCTGTGTGTCCGTAGGAACTGTGTGGGGCGTACGTCTTCATCATCTTCACTGTGCTGCTCCTGGGCTTCTTCATCTTCACCTACTTCAAGGTGCCCGAGACCAAGGGACGCACGTTCGACGAGATCGCTGCCGGCTTCCGACAGTCGTCCTCCGGCCGCGAGAAATACGCCTCTGAAGACTTCAACAGCATGGGCGCCGACTCCCAGTTCTGAGGCCCTGCACCTCGAGGTCGGGTGGAGACGTGGGGGAGGGTGGGTTAAGGGGGTGTGTGGGGTGGTATTTACCCGCTGCTGTCCCTAACCACCAGATCCACCATACCACATCACCCTCCGCCACCCAGACCTCTGTTCCACAAGAGCTTATCACGTAACCACAAGGAATAGAGACTACTGTGTTTTTTAAGAGAAAAAAAAATGTAGAGAGGACACTAGCCCCACCGGCTAGACTGAAGCAGAATGTGTTTCTGATGTGGAGACAAGAGACTTTGCAAGAAAGGCTGCAGACATAAGACATAGCACATGCTTCAGGCTACAAGAACGGTGGGGAGAGGAGTAGAGAATGTGTCTCCTTTCATGAAGGGATGTCTTGTCTTTTTCTTTTTTTTCTTTTCCTTTTTTTTGGATTCAAGCTGGGAAGGCAGATGATCATGTGGTTGGCATATTTTTGCCTGTCTGAACTCTTTCAGCATAGGAGCGTCTCTACTGATTGTATTTATGCACCGGTCCAGTTTATTTTCTGCTCCAATATATTTCACTCGATAGTATTTTTTTAATAAGGTAACCAAGCTGAAAATACCTACTGAAATATTTATACACATATTATAAATGACTACCAGTGGTGGTAGTATCAGGGTATGCTGTTTTATTTGAAAAAAAAAAGCTTCACTGAAGAATTTGTTACATATCAGGCATAACAGTGTCCATAATAGAAGTTATATTGGTGTTTTATCTGTGTAAAGTCAGTAGAGAAATGTCTATGTCCATACCGGCATAGTATTTGTAACACTTTGAGGCTTAATACTTGACACATTTACATGGTTTCATTCTATTGTATTATTAGGAATTTGAATATTGCTGTTTTTTTTTGTTTTTTCAAAAGGTAATCCTGTTTACTTTATTCCCTTCTGCAAGAGAATGACAAGTGAAATGGATGATAATATGAATTCATTGTGTTGCGGACTGCTGAGAGGCTTATTGATATCACTATCCCCACTCTAAAACACTGGACAGATATATATAGCACAATAATCAATGTCAAGATTTATTTGTATATACATTTGGTGCGCTATAACTAGTACAGTGATACAGACTACCTTGCACAGATGAAAATACACAAGACAGCACTGGCTAACTGAAATGAAGACAAAGAGGTAGCAGTGAAAATCTGCAGACAATAGAAGTAATTATCGTCTTTTGCACACAGTCCGTTTGTGTATTGAGATAGTCGGGTGTATCACCAGAAATGGACCAAGATGAAAATGAACTGTATTACTTTTCTTTTTCCCCGTCATAGTAATTTCACACATTTACTCACAATACTATAGAAGCAAAAGCTAATGTATTGCTCATATGGTCAAGTCCTTTTCAACTGTATGTACATCTCATATTTAAAATATTAATGATTTATTTATTGACTTTATTAATCTTTAACATTTTTAGAGATTTTCATTACCTACCAACTGTACGTGTGTATGGTTGTGTGAGTGTGTGTGCCTGTGTGTGTGTGTGTGTGTGTGTGTGTGTGTGTGTGTGTGTGTGTGTGTGTGTGTGTGTGTGTGTGTGTGTGTGTTTACTGTATTCTTTGTTTTTTTTGTCCCTAAATGGTCTTCGTGTGTGTCCTTGTCCAACCAGGTGTGTGTGTGTGGTGTGTGTGATGGCTGAAATACTGGGGAAGAGGACAGTACTCTAAAGCACTGTGATCAAAAACTCTATTGAAATGCTGCTGGATAACTCTGGCTGTAAGCACATGTACTTGTAGATCCAAATAGTGGCTGCGTAGCTACCTGGCGGTTCCATCTGATATGCTGTAGGGACATGTACTGGGACAGGGATAAATCATTCATGAACTCCTGTACATAATTGGTGAGGCTTGACCAGTAAAATGGAAATGACGTTTCAGGGAAGGGACTGGAACATCTGAAATGAGTCTGCATTGGAGTTGTGGGAGAAAAATTATATTTGATTCTGTAAAACAATGTGCCAAGACATATTACTGTCCTGACAGTTATCATTCTTTTGTAAGTAAATGTAATATATAGAGAGTAATAACACAAAATAAAAACAAATATATACAAATGTGCTTGTGAACTTGTGGAGTTTTTGCTTTCCCCTTTGATTTATTGGCTGGGATGTAAGTGTTGAGATGTTTGTCCATGTGGGGCAATAATACTTACCACCAAGAGAGTGCAGCATTTGACTTTGAACTAGAGTTTGTCTGTGCGCACTCAGTCTCTCAGAGTGTTATCCAGCCAACAGAGAAAGCGAAAATCTACCCTTCATTACAAAGAATACATTGTTGCAAGTTCTCCAGAAGTCTCTAATGTTGTATTGTACGTATTAATCTGGTACTAAATATGACATAGTGATGTTTATGAAACTGTTCCACTTGTGGGGGTTATACTAACAATTCCATGAGCTTTGCATTTAGCAAATTAACATTTTTACCATTATATACTAACAGAGAAACTCGACGTTACCCATTGCTGCTGTAGCCTGACATAGCCCGCCCATAATACGAATGTTCATACGTATCCATGGTCTGGGAACGGTCCTCTTGGGCGTGTTTATATCGGTAGAGAGTCTACCGGCCAATAAGCAACGCTGATTAGACGAGCTGTCCAATTGTTTCAAACCAAAAAGTGAATGCCCTCCCCCCCGCAGTATAATCGCGCCAGGTTAAAGAACCTCCAGACCATGAATACGGATGAACAGCAGTATTATGGTCGGGCTATGTCAGGCTATTGCTGCTGACCATTTTTCATTAATTTTTTTTTTTTTTTAAATGCAGTGCACTGTTATAATTGCTATACTGTCCAGATGTGAACCTGCACAATAAGTCTGTCTTATTATGACAGTGTTAATAAATAGTTATTTGGATTTTATATTCAAACTTGCATACTGCACAAATTAGTTTTTGCATTTTCCCCATCCTTTTGAATCCATCAGTGTTCCTGTTATATACTGTAGCTCTCTCTCCTCCCTGCTGCTCTCTGCCATGTGTGTCTGACTCTGGGCCCTCGGCCAGGCCCCTGTCATCTGTGGTGAAGAACCCCACACTGTGACAAAGTCTGGCACATGTCCTCTCACCCTTAACCTCCGTCGCCCTTGCTCCCCAGACCTGTGCCCTCACGGCTGGCTGGCGCACAGCCAGCATTCAGACAAAGTGTTATGAAAAGGAACAATGACAGAAAGCAAGGAGATGTCTTGGTCACTGTAAAACAAGCCAGTGGGTATTTATTTTGTTGTCTGACAAAATGTACTGCTAAAGTCGAGGTGCTTCAGTAATCATTACAAGGATTGTGCTTTGTATTCTAAAGCTGGTCTTGGAGAAAAAAACAGGTGAATGTTGTGTCTTTGGTCACATTGACTCAGAAAGGAGACTCTAAAAGGAGGGCTCTAGAGAATGCTTTAGAATGCTGATTCCTTCTTGCCATCTTTTGTGTTTGACATTGAGATATATAAGCCTATTGCAGTATGGGCTTGAATTTGATCACTGTTGATGGCATTTACAAAGTGGCAAAAAATAGAATTGCAAAATGTAAGTTAGTGGATGGCGGGTATTGTAATGTTGGTATATTGAGAGAGAGAGGGTGTGTGTGTGTGTGTGTGTGTGTGTGTGTGTGTGTGTGTGTGTGTGTGTGTGTGTGTGTGTGTGTGTGTGTGCTTGACAAAAAGAGGGAGAGTGAGTCAGGTATTGATTCTGCAGATTGTTAACTTAGACATTTGCGACTGGTATTGATGTGTTGAATCAACTCAAAAGGACAAATACCCATTTATGGAAGAGCTGTCAATTACATACACAAATGTAGACCTATACATACAGTATGCACACACACATACACACACACACACACACACACACACAAGAAGGAAACAGACAGAGTCCTTCTTCACAAACTGCTTGGCAGTCAATCTCATTTGCATGCTGTGGAAATGTTTCCTCTGCACACTAGTGATGAAAGCAGAGTAAACGCAAATCTTTTAATTTGCTTCATATAACTGTAAGCCCCCCACTCCGAACCATCGTTGTGCCTGAAAATGAATTTCGTTGTGCCCATAATGGCATGGACACACACACACACACACACACACACACACACACACACACACACACGCACACACACACACATAGAAAAACTTGTGGCAAGTCTTATCTTCACCGTGTGCTCCTAATTAAATTTCTTCCCTGCTTACTCATAACATATACAGAGCATGGGTGCCCTTCTGCATACGGCTTGCTCCAGATTAACATAACTCAGCCGGGACTGCGCATTACTGTGCCTCTACTGGCCCTCTTGACTGGCCCCTCTGCAACTTCATTACAGACAGATAGACAGACAGACTGGCTAGAAAAGAAGAGAAAGAAGAAAGAAGAAAAAAGAAACACAAGCCTGCGGCCAGAGTCATCATTTGAAAACATGGCAAGCGCACAGAGGAATGAAATTATATTTGCTCTTTGGTTAAGGCCAGTCTGAGGATCATTATATCCCCTCACTCACTCCATCCGGTGTTATTACTTTCCTTTGCACAACTCTGTCACAGCCTGCAGCATGATTAATTGTTAAATGAAACTGTGTAAGCTCTTGCTTTTGTGCACGGCATTAAAAAAAAACACACGCACAAATAAACAGATTGTGTGAAGATAGCTTTGCCTCGCAAGGCGTTTGGTTGAGAAACCACATACTCTCTTTGTATCCTCTGTCTTCTTTTACATACATCAGTAATATGACTGAAATGAGTCAAAGGCTGGACTTTAACACTTATAATTAAGGCCATGAAGTACTGGGTAAGTAATCTACAATTTGTTCATTGATACTTTTTGTTATGGCGTTCTTACGGTACCTACTCCTTGCCCAGTTGTTCACAGACCACAATCTGAAGCGTTACTGTATTTTACATTTTTACCAAGCTCATTTTGAGTCGATTTGATTCGAGTTGATTATTGCCTTGCAACAGAACTTCCCTTTGCACACATACAGAGAAAGCCACGGACACTGTAGTATACTGTACATGCTTACATAATCAACATTTTAGTCAGAGGGTTGATGGATCTGACCATGTATGCCCACACGCCAGTAAGCATGAAATTACTGCAATAATTTGCTGTCTGTTGAGGGTTTTTGAAACCAGTGAATTCTGCCATTTCTTATTTTGTTTGTGTTGGCATCACAGAGTGGTGTTTCCTGGTTCCCTGGCCCTTAGACAAGCATCTTTCATTCTCCCTTTATTGCTCTCTCTCTCTCTCTCTCTCTCTCTCTCTCTCTCTCTCTCTCTCTCTCTCTCTCTCTTTGTGTGCCTGTGTGTATATGTGAGAGAGAGTGAAACAAAGAGTGAGTGTATACGTGTGTGTACGTATAAATATTTGATGTTATTTTAACATTCATGGGGGACAGTGTGTCCTTACTTTTCAAAGCCACAGCAAATAGAAAAGTATCTAATTCACAAGATGTGCACGGTACATCCTCCTCTATCCTCTCTTGTTTTCCTAAGTCTCAGTAGATCGACCCTCTCAAACCCAGCATGATTAAACCCTGCAACCTTTAGTACAATACCATGAAGACACACAAGGCTCGACTGAGCATCTAAATAATTAACATGCTGTCAGACCGTTGAATTCACATGGGAAACCCCAGCAGAATTTTGCATTTAATCTACCGAGTCTTTGAGTGAGATGAGAATCTATTTGTTAACCATGGGGCGAAAATGGGTCGACCGTTCCATGTTCAATCTCTGTCACAGTAGGCCTGGTGCAATCAGTCCATGTCTACACACGTACGGAGAGAGAACCAGTGACCTTCCCCTGGCCTTGATGTTTTTGATTCTCCTCAGCTAGGTTCAATCTCTGGCTCTCCTGTGCGATTGTTCGAATCGTTTCATTGAACTGCGGCACAGTCACAGAAGATGTTTACATGTTTGCAACCGGCCGATTCCCAACTGTGTGGGGGGAAAGAAACACTGCATTTTTTCAATCCATTAGCTATTTAGGGGTGATAGAAATGGCCTTGCTCATGAAAAATACATGAGGTTATGTTTACACCTCGGGCACAAGAACACAGTAGTTTGGATCGAGTAGACAGGGAGCATATGAGGGAAGTGGCTGGGAGAAACACATTGACCAGAGGGGAAAATATTTTTCTTGTTTTCTTGGGAATTTCTCTGTTTTCTGTCTGTGGTGTTCGGTTAATATGCACCACTAAGTGGTAAGTCCTTTTTTTTTTTTTTGTCTTTTTTTAGGGGGAGGGTAAAATGAAAGTCCAATGACAGGCTAGTTTTCACTGTTTTCCCCAACCATGTCATTATTTCCTGGTAATAGTAGGATTCCGCAGCAGGATCAAAGGTGACGATCCACACTTGCAAGTCAACGACTCCAGAACCGATTTCAGCATAAGTGGAAGGTGGCCTTTTTTGCATTTGTGATTCTAACCCACAGCTTTGCCTTTGTCTTCCTCTCAGCCTTTAGAATGATTTCACCACTGAGTCACTAAGCCAGAACAACAAAAAAAAACATCATGTGTGTTTAAGGCCATCATTAAGCTGTGTGAGTCACCATGAATACACCCTTGCCCTGTCTTGTGCTCTCGGTCTCTTTCCCTCTCCTCCTTCTTCTCCTCCTCTCTCGCTGGGCCATCCGCACCAGGATAGAGAGACTGTGTATGTGTGTGTGTGTGTGTGTGTGTGTGTGTGTGTGTGTGTGTGTAATGTGCAGAAAATGCATGCCTCTCCCTGTATCAGAGTTGATATTCCAAGAGGGTTTCTCCAGCCTGATTGTATTCCTCCTGGGATGGGTAGATGGGTAGGGATGATGCGAGGTGTGTGTGTGTGTGTGTGTGTGTGTGTGTGTGTGTGTGTGTGTGTGTGCGTGTGTGTGTGTGTGTGTGTGTGTGTGTGTGTGTGTGTGTGTGTGTGTGTGTGTGAGTGCATGTTTTAGGGGAAAGGGGTTGCTCTTTTGATGTTCGGTAATGACCTCCTGACCATCAATAAGAGAGGGGGATTTAGTAAGATTTCCTTCTAGGTGGGAGGAGGGGCTGATGACCGTTGTACTGACTTTGGCTGTCCAATATCATAAAATGACTTTTAGTAGAGAGCCATTCTGTCCCCTCTGAGGCTCTACGCTCTCTAATTACTGTAATTAAGACCA
Organism: Sardinella longiceps; assembly: GCA_027497455.2. Taxonomy (NCBI): domain Eukaryota; kingdom Metazoa; phylum Chordata; class Actinopteri; order Clupeiformes; family Clupeidae; genus Sardinella; species Sardinella longiceps. The sequence continues at coordinate 22,213,002 of JAODXP020000018.1, read as the reverse complement.
AATGAGCACTAATACAAAAGAAATTATTCTGAGGACTATGAACATGACACTCTAAATACCTTCCTGTGCCCTAAGCCATGGTCCCTCATCAATATTAAAGTCCACTATCTGTTTAAATATAGACAGGAATACATTTAAGGCAAAGTAAGTAATCTTTTTTATCATAATAACACCACTAAATACAATGAGGATATGCTGAGGATGCTGTAAGGGAACGTATGCATAATTCATCTGATTCTGTGAAGAAAAGCGTGAGAAAGGAGGAGAAGTGTGGATATGTGGTTAGCATACACTGTGAGCAAACACACACAGAGAGAGAGAGAGAGAGAGAGAGAGAGAGAGAGAGAGAGAGAGAGAGATGCACAGATATGCGGTATACACACTTAAATTGTGGATATACTGTACTGTATGACTCGCATATCGTGCATAGATACACACACACCCACAGAGACATTCAGCACACACACACACACACACACACACATACACGTTGATGATTAGCATGCATTGCACACACACATTGACATTCTGTACTGTAGACCTACCCACACAACACACACACACACACACACACACACACACACACACACACACACACACACACACACACACACACACACACACACACACACACACACACACACACACACACACACAGAGAGAGAGAGAGAGAGAGAGAGAGAAATACACTCATGTAATAAAAAGCATTGAGAATCCATCATGCTACTATGGGAGAACAGCAGAACAGCAGCTTGGGAGGGGCAGGCAGCTGAAGGACATTAGAGGCAATCAGTGGTTTGTTTGGGTAAAGTGGAGCCGATCTGCACAGAGAAAACTGCACAGATCGGCTTCACCAGGGAGGAGGAGTCTAGGCTTCACGGGCCTGCCACAAGCCATACACACATTCACACACACACACACACACACACACACACACACACACACACACACACACACACACACACACACACACACACACACACACACACACACACACATTCACTGCAATGAGCCCAAGAGCAGAAAGCAATCTTCAGGGACAGCAAATCTATAGCCTCATTGCCCTGCTGTTGAAACCCATTTTGATAGTTGGGCCCAATAGGCTATCTGTTACTAATCAGTAGGGCTGTTGGATTGCATTGTGTTTTTATGATTGGATTACCAATGGGGAAACTCATATTTGGCATGGTGGCCACAACCCCTCATTGAGTGCCTGATAGAGTCATTTTTCAGATGCTGAGATGGCTCTCATTGAGTTTCTGTCTTGGGGAGTAGTGGTGTGAATGATTTAGGCTATGCTGAGAAATGTTTGCAACTTTTTGCATGAGTGGTTTTTCAGAGCAAACTTTTGTGGCTGGAGTGCAAACCGACTTACTATTAATGCCTGACATTTGTTCCTTTTTATTGAGGGAACAGAGTATTGGTGATAAGAGCTGTACTGTTGAATAAAAATGGTGTCTCCCACTTCCTCACTGAGTTTACGGTAAAAGTCAGTAAAAGTGTTACTGTAAGACCGCTATGGACTAAAAGAGCATATCAGTGCTCTATATATATTCCCTTTTGTTCAAGTCCTGTTGGCCTATCTCAAGCCTAGCATAACACACTCGAAATCCCACGCTTGTTCATCCAGCTAATGGATGCCCTGTGAGTTCACCTCGACTGGCGCCTGCCCAGGGGAGACGGGATGGATGGATTCCCTCCTCCTCTCGCTGTGAGACTGAGACACGTCCACTCCACTCCGGTAGTCCCTTTTTACCGCTCGCCCGCCGGCCAGCCTGCCAGCAGCAGTCAATCCTCACGGTTTCATTGATCCGGCCACCGCATCTGCCAGATCCACTGTCGACTCGCACAAATCCGATTCAGTTCGATCAACCGCACCCAAAGGCCCTACAAGTATTGGTTTATTTCTTTTGTGCCTTTTTAACCAAGTCCTGATGAACCCTTTGAGGCCCTGAGTCTGTGTAGCATTGGCCTTGGATCTCCTTTCCATAATTCCAGTCTTCTTTTTTGACTTGAGTCAGAGTAAGAGTGACAGAGGGACATCTCCTGCTCAGGCTGTCGCTGTCTTGTGTGGTGACAGGCTTGATGCCTTCTGACACAGCCAGACATGGCGCTGTTAGACTGTTCTGCGTGAATATATATGTACAGGTTGAAAGAAAGATGGGCCGACCAATGGCCTTGTGGATAGCATCCAGAGTCCACACAAATCCATCCAGACAGAGCTGAAAAGACCATTAGGTGCTTCAAAAAGCCATTTCATGCATTGTCTCCCTCTCCCTCTCTCTCTCTCTCTCTCTCTCTCTCTCTCTCTCTCTCTCTCTCTGTCTGTCACTCTCTGTCTTTGAAGCACCCATAATATTCCAGTATAGCTATAGTGCAAAGCCCAGCAGTAGATCCTCTCATGGGTTTTTCAATGAGCTGCTTGGCTGTGGTGGTAGAGGAATAAGGCACACAAAGTGATTTGTGCTTTTCAAGTCAAAAAGATGCTTCTCTAGGTTTTTTTTTTTTTGTGGATGAGGGAAGGTGAGGTACTTTTGTTGTTGTTTGAAAAGAATGTCTGAAGTGAATGAATATTTCAGTTTGTTTCTGATGAACAAGAGCCAGTGACATCCCTTCGCCACCTCCGATAGTCCAGACCTTCAACTGGGTTAAGCTGGGACATAAAAGAAGCTCTCCACAATGAAATATGCATAAGTGCAGCAGCAGCAGCAGCAGCAGCAAGCCTTTCTTTCCCAGCCAAGGCATTGGCAGGGAAGAGGGCCATTGGAGAATGCCTTGGAGAATGAAGCCTCTGGCTTTCTTTCTTTTTTTTCTTCCCCTCATCATCAACCCTGTCCTGGAACACAGACACCCTTCTGGAACAGGTTTAAATTAAGGCACAGAGGGCCCAAAGTAATCAGCCCGTTTTTTTTTATGATGTTGCATTAACATTTTTACTTGGCTTTGTTTGTTATTTCCCATATCCATTTCCCTATCATGTGGATAGAGAGGGAGGACAACCTACAGCGGGGATTTTTTATTTCCTCAGATTTACATGCATAGCACTCAGTAAATCAAAATGAATGTCTCCAGTGTCAGAGAAGAGGTGGTAATTTCATGCGGTTTTATCATGGGGTTTTAAAAGATTTAAATAATGCATTTTGAACTTTTTTTTTCTCATGCGGGGAGAGCAGTGAGGGGTACAGTTTAAGAGTGTGGTTTTAAACTTTGCATGCTTACGAGTTGGACGAAAAGCATGATTCAAAGGCAATTAATGTTCAAACCCCAGAGAGATGCTGGCAAAGGCGGCCTTACATAAGAACGGCTCCAAGCAGAGGAAGAAAATAACCCTGATATGACTATCTTCATTCATCTTCTCTGACTTTGGGTTTTTATCATGTCTGCCGATTGTTCTGCACCCAGTTTCCAGCTAAACTTATGGCCATATGGCTCCATAATCAAACAGAGGCCCTCTACAGGATTTGGCCATAGAAACTTAACCGAGCAATCAGGTCCCTTCTGGAGTCTTTCATTAATGAAAATGATATGCCACACCACCACAAAATGAAGTCAGGAAAAAAAGAAAAAAAAAACTAAACTCTCACTGCCATGTTTTCCATTTTCCAGGGAAATCAGGGTTGGGGAAAAGTGGGTAATTATGGTACAGCATACCAAGCTCACTTCAGCCCACGAGCGGCTTGTCCCAGGCTCTCTCTCTCTCTCTCTCTCTCTCTCTCTCTCTCTCTCTCTCTCTCTCTCTCTCTCTCTCTCACCCTCTTGAGCATTGGGATGCAGTAAGTATGGTGTGTCAGATCAGATGCCTTCCTGACAGACTATCAAGTGCCATAGTTCCCTTTCCCTTGGGTGACACAGAGACTGCACGGACAGATCGGGCAAGGGCTCGAAACACCACAGAATACCAGTGACACAGCCTGTTGTGTGTTACATAGCCAACAGTGTGTCGTATCAAAGCCCATGTCTAAGGAAGAGAATTTACTGTTTGAGCAGAGGCTTGTTGCACAGCACTTGTCAAGTGATGGAAGTAGGGTACTGATAAGAACTGAGTTTAAGGAAGTGTACACCACACAATAAGCAAGTGTATACTTGTAAGTGTGTAAGTATATAAGTGTATAAGCATGAACTTAAAACAGAATATAGGATGGATGAAAAAGGCTATTCTATCAAAAGCAGATTAAACATCTGGTTGACAGGTAAACAAAAAAGACAGTAAATCAGTACATTGGCGCTGTGAGAGTCCATTGATGCAAGCGGCACGCTGGTGCCATTGATCGGTTAGCAGTCTAAGTGTTATTAGTACATCATGTACTCCAATACACTGTACACACAGTGACAAGCAGTTACTCTTTACATAAGCAATCAGAGATGCTGAGCTCTGCGGAGGCAGCTTGTGGTCCAAGGCTTGTTTTGAGGGAAGAGAGAGAAAGAACAGTTACTGTAGGATAAATGCCTTGTACTCACCGCTGACTTGTACTTTGATTTTTAATGTTACACTGGTTAATTAACCCCGGTTTATAGTGCTAGTCATGTTTGCTGACTGTACAATCACCACCCCAATGTAATGGCTACAATATTATATTTCCAGTGCTGTATGCCATTTGGTTTGGCAGCAACAGTACTTCAGCAGAGAGAATACACCCACCGCCCTCACTCCTCACAGGCCAGCAGTCACACTGCAATATGGGATGGGCTCCTAGAGGAGATAATGTAATGATGGCTGCAATCAAATGCACTTCTGTAATAACCTGCCAGTGTGGAAATGAGACATTCACTGGTAATTTATTTGTGAAATGAAAGGGGAGGAAACAACCCTGGGGTTATGACAGAAATAGATAGATAGAGAGAGAGAGACAGAATGAGAGAAACATGTATCATGTAGTGCTGTGACAAGCTTTATCACTGACAAAAATCCATTTTACTTCTATGTGGTCAGCTGTATTTGAATCATATTTTTATGTTATGCATTGCACAAACTTTTACATTAGCAATGTGCATATGTTTAGGGGTAAGGTATTGAGTAATGTCATGTACATACTGAGATTATGTACATAAACTAAACAAGATTGTTATTTGGTACAATGTAGGCTAATCATAAAGCATCAAGATGATGCTGAATATGTGCAAATCCGTAAGGAATTCCTGGTCGACAATACAACATATTTCTCAATGTTTGCACACATGCGCGTACACAACACAAACCAGGCATCCCAAAGTTGCAGTTACGTCGCCAAGCTGTTTGACTACGCTCAAGTACAATCCTCGCTGATGCCAACCCGCTGACTTTCGCTTAGATAAGAGGTAGGAGGTGCTCCCTCATCAGCTAGTCTTGGCTGAGGGGTGGTGTGGTCGATGCTCTAGTAGCGAGCGATACGCGTGCTATCCTGCGCCTTTTGTCTTCAGAAACCGAGTGCAATGGGTTTTGCATTTTGACTTCTTGTGGGTCATTTATATTTGGTTAGAGTTCTTTTGTGTACAGTCGTCAGTTCTCGAGTTTCTGTGCAGAAGACATCTATAGGCTATCCTCGGTGAATTTAAGGTAAGACATTCTGGCACGTTTATTCCAGCACCCTGTGTTCAACGCATGCACGTTATATGTTTGTTAAGCATATTCGAGTTTATGCTATGTTCTTACAGTTAAATATGTAGTGTTTTTGTAATTTCCACAGTTGCTCTGCCAATCCCCAGTGAACTCTCTAATACAGAAAACGCGGCAAAAAAATATTTTGTTTGGAAGTTGCATGACACATAGACTTATCTCCGGTCCACACACCCACTCCAAATGGCCAGGTTTAATGTTAATAATGATTTCATCAAATGATTCTGGATTGATTTCCAAATACATCGCAAAATGGCATCGGAGGCATTGCCTTTTCTGTTTCACAATTGCTTTCATAAAAAAAAAATATTACATTTCGTCTCTCAATGTTATTTGACATTTTAAAATGACTATCTATTATGACTCATTCACACCTTAGATCGTTGATACAATCTTCTTTGTTATGTGTGATATTCAAGGAAGTTGCTTTGAAAATTGTCTCTGTCTCTATGATGCGCCGGCATAGTGTTTGATGATAGCTTGTTTCATCTGACCCTCGCAACCTCCCCTCTACTATACCCCCCCCCCTCTCTCTCTCTCTCTCTCTCTCTCTCTCTCTCTCTCTCTTTCTCTCTCACTCACACACACACACACACACACACAAAAGCTACATCGGCCAGGTCGCAGTGGCTTTTCAAGTGAGAGTGGCCTTTTCTAGACTGCCTGTTTGAAATACTTATTTATACTCGTCTACTCCTCTGCACCGGATCAGGGAATCTTCTCCCCTCGCGTCAGCAGCCACTTCTTCTGGAAAAGTAGCCTGCAGACATGTGTCTTTATCTCTTGCTGCGGCCAGACCCCGCCTTAGAAGACACTGTAAATGTTTTTCCCCGATTTGTTGTTCTGCGTTCGTACAATCTGTTGTAGGTCAGAGGCACACAGCAGGGCAGACTATTTTCAGCTTTTTTCTTCCATGACTCACTGGCTCTACTAATTAAGCTATTTTTTCTCTTCAGCTGTGACAATAGTCAGTCTAACATTGATCAAGAAGGACATTGTCTTTGGAAAGTAAAAGGTCAAGGAATAAAACGTAGGCCTACATGAACTAAATAAATATCATATAGGCCTAGCTTACATTTATCTGTAAGGCTAAAGGTTAGCAGGTCTTGATAATTGCAGTTCTGTCCTTTCTAAAACTGAATGTCATGAAGAGTGATGTCTGTGTACACCAAAACAGTCTGTAGAATAGCCTACCTTTTTAACTTTGAAAGTCAAATTCTGTCAGGAGCAGACTTCCCCACCCTCCCATTTCTGTTTGTAATCATGTTTGGTTTGCAAATAGAGAAATAGGCTGAACTTGCAGGTCTCTGAGGAATTGCAGATGTCTGTGTTGCCTCTGGGCTTGTCGAAATCGTCCGGGCATTGCTTAGGTTTAAATACACCATCTTCGGCCTCTGCACCTGAGCCTCCAACCGCAGTATTGACAGCAATGATCGACCTCTCATAGGCTATTTGTGTACTTCTGAATTACTAGAGGAAATGCTGCGAAAATAAGGATGATACCAGGTGACCCAGTGAAAATGATCTCATCCCTAAATCTGAATATTTTTTTCCATTCTATTTTGCAAACTCTTTGAAGAAATTCTGATCATTCATAAAGAACACATCTGTCAAGACACAACAGATGCAAGGCAAAAAGACCCTTAATGAGAGAGAATTTTAAATAGGCTGTCTTTAATAAAAGATTCATGAGCCATCTCTTCTTAATGAAGGAGTCATCCAAAGTGAAATCGTTGTGAATGAAAATAAAGTCAGGCATCTGACTACATCACCCAGAGTACTGATCCATCAGTCAGCGATTTTAAGTAACAACAAATTATGTCCATTTTGCTTCATCATTTCTGTTGAATGGTGCTTACTTTTTGGTCAGTTTTGGCCCATAACCACTGAGCAAACCTGTTTTACATAAGAAAATGCAGAGGTGTATTGCAGTGCCCCAGAACATGAATTTTATGCTTGAATAGTTATCTGAAGAGCCCCTTAGAGCCAATTTAAAAGATGTGATAGAATCCTATGTAGAAGTTCATATGCAGTTACAGATGACTAAATACAGCAATATACTGTATACTGGGTATTTCTAATTACACATACATCTGTACTCTACATAGCTGTTGCAATGCAGTCAAGAATAGATTCTTACAGACTTTTGTTTTTACAATAAATTGTAAGCCGATACCTGGCCATCGCTGCAGAGCTGTCTGTTTGAGTGGCCATACCCCTCCCTCTCTCTCTCTCTCTCTCTCTCTCTCTCTCTCTCTCTCTCTCCATTAGTTCTGAAAGCTATGAGCTCTTGGGAGGATGTTCGCGCCGTGCCACAGACTCTAAACAGCTATATCCTCTATTATTAAACATAATGGCCTCTGACAGTTTGCAGGAACGATGTCCCTGACGTAAATGTGACTTTCCTCTGACTTAAACAGATCAAGACAGAGAACACGCAGTCGTAACATATATCACACTGCCCATTCCCACACGGTCAGATCGGTTTCATGACTTTGGAGGTGCAGTTGCTCATTTTATGCCTTGTTCTTATGCGTTCAGTGCTACACTTGACCCTACCACGCCTGACAGATTTGTATACCATTCAGCAGATATTGTGCTGACCATATGTACGTATGTATGTGTGTGTCTGGTGCATAAGCAAGTGTGTATGTGTAAGGGAGGTGACCACCACACACTGGTATATTTAAGTGAATTTATTGAGCAACCCATTTCGAAAGTTGCTTCTTCAGGAGCAACGCAGGAGCCTGAAGAAGTGACTTGCGAAATACGTTGCTCAATAAAGTTACTTAAATATGCCATTGTGCGGTGGTCACCTCCCTTATACAGTATATGAATTGTGAACCTGCAATCCACCAGCACCTGTTTGGCTGTGAAAATGGACTTTTTTCTATTTTTCAAGTGTGTATGTGTGTCTGTGTGCTCAGCTCATGTCATATACACGTGTGTGTCCTTGGCGGTGACCGAGCCAGCATTCCCCACTGCGTGCCCTGGCCTAATCTTAGCATCTAAGAGCATCTGCTGCCTCTACCCCCTCTCTGTCCTGGCGCATGGCAGTGAAACGGACACGGCAGGGAGCTCATGTCTGTGTCCACTGGCGGCTGGGCTGGGCTGGGGCTGGTGCATGCTGCGTTACTGATGGACAGTGATACCTGGAGCCCCCATGGGGCCGGGCTTTACAGCATGGGTGAAATGGTTTGTGTCGGATTGGAAGAATACTCCTCTTCATTTCTCTCTCTATCTCTCTCTCTCTCTCTCTCTCTCTCTCTCTCTCTCCATCTTCTCTGGTTCTGTCTCTTCCACACGTCTCTCATTTGCTGGTGTCTTCCCTCTCAATCATTGCTCTACAATTCAATATGTTTACCCACAAGGCGGTACAAGAACTGGGATCAAATCCGTGGCTATTGATTAGTTTGACTGTCACAATGGTAATGCACCATTAACACTCAATGCCACCTTCTCATGTGTTGCACAGGAATCAATAATAGAGGGTGTTCTGTTCTTTCCATATAAACCATATCTTTCTCAAAATGTATCAATAGGGCATTATTTACATCCGAGAAACACCTGAGCATTATTATTTGTTTTTCGTCTTAGCCTTTGATTCGCAGGCCGAGAAAAATGTGCATAGGATTGTTTGCCAAATGAAATCATGTCTACTTTTAGTAATGTGTTGGGCTTCATTGAAGCCTCTGGGCTAAACATTGTCCCCTTTTGCTCAGGCCTGTTTGAGGCAGATGGTGTATTTTTACCCCACTGTGTTGGAACGCTGGGGAAACGGCAAATAAGCCCTGAGTATTCCAGAGCTCATTTGTCAATAGAACAACCACGCCCCTTCTCTGCCAAGGGACCAGAAAACAGAGAATTCCAAGGTCAAGGAGGAAGGCTAAGCCATCATATTGTTTTCATTAGATGCTCAGCAAACAGGCGCTGTCTTTCGTGATGAATATCACACAACTGCTTGGGCTGGAAACTCGACGGCAGTCTAGAGAGCAAACTCCAACAGTTGCCTCAGAGGTACAAGAAATTGAAATGGTCCAGGTGTTAATGTCAACACTTGTCTTTCAAATTGGATTTTTAAACTACTTTCTTCGTGGGTGTTTGCACTTGCTCGGGGGAATCATTCAGCGGATTTTTACTAAGGTAGTCCTAATGCGTTTTTTTTTTTTTTTTTTTGTATTATTATATAATTCTTTTTTTTTTTTTTTTTTTATCAGACTGAGGTAGAGAACAGACTGCAGTCATCTCAGGCCCCAGCGGTGCACGGTGAGTGACATTAGTGGGACAGTCCCAATAGTTAAGACACCTACAAGTGAGATGGAGGTGGGGTGGGGTGAGGGGACACTCTCTCTAGTCCTGAAGGGACCCATGGTCTGTATCCAAGAGTCAGTCTATCCAACCACCCCTCGCCCCGCTTCCTCCGCACCGACCCCCATATCCCAATAGTCCTGGATGAAACTGCCCTGAGGGGCAGTCTAGCTAATTGGCTGCCTGTGTCTGAGTCCAGTGAGACCCACAGTCGAGTCTTGGGAGACTGGAAGTAGAAAAAGGGGGGGGAAACTCTTGAAGAAAAAAGGGGAAATAAATTGTATTCAGGACGGTGTTGGAGAGAGGGTTCGTTGAGTTCTTATCAGCCTGAGGGCACACAGAAGGCACTTGCAGTTATCATCAAAGCAGCTTTACGGACTTTAGATTTCTCCTTTTGGCCCCTGTAATATTGCATCTAGTTGTGTAAGTACAACTAGATGTAATGTTACCGTACATTTGTCCAGTCTCATCGTATTTTGTATTGACCTGTAGATGGACTTCAAGTCCTCTTCGTGTCTCTTCAGACAAGAGGAGAAATTCCTTTGGTCAGCACAGGTTGCTTTTTTTCCTGATGAGTGGTCAGATAGGACAGCTACTGATGAGAGCAGAGGGTAGACAGCATTGGCGGTGAGAGCCAGCATCTTGCTTTGAGCCACAGTCTCTCGTGAGTCACCTCGGCTCGCAGCCGAGGGGGGCATGACGGAGGAATCATCGTTTCTGCCGTTGAATTATGGATAAATGCTGATGTGATGTGAACATGACATGACGTGTCAGACATGAGTGGTACTGGCGTCCAATCTAGTGTGTGTGTGTGTGTGTGTGTGTGTGTGTGTGTGAGAGAGAGTATCTGGTGTTTTGTGTGTAGGTCTGCTGTTAACAGTTGGTTACAGACTGAACTAGTAGTACTTCGAAATGAGTTTGCCTCCTGATGGATGCAAACCATAAACATCTCCTCTTGTTCTCTCTCACTCTCTCTGTCACACACACACACACAGACACACACACACACACACACATACTCTCAAGGTGACAAAGAGCACGCTTTATTTCCAAGGGATCTGACCGAGTTTGTGGAAGGTTTAACTCCTGGCATAAAAACCTGCTATTCAGTTTCTTTCTCAGAAAAAAAGAAAAAACCCACAGACGACAGAAGAAGATGAGGAAGAAAACAAGGATAAATGTTCTCTTCACTTCTCTTTCTCTTCCTGTGCTCTTGGCAAACTGCCATTCCATCACTAGAACAAGGAGCAGAAGCACTTTACAGATGTATTATCCCTAATCACAGCTCAGTGTGACCTCTTTTCACATAGATTGCTTTTCTCCCCGTGCTTGTACATTGATTTCTCAGGTTCTCTGTAAAGGTGATGGGCAATGATGCTACAGGAAATGAACCGATTGGTAGATAGTCTAATGCACACACTTAATTTCTTGGTGATGTACTAGGCCTATCTTTCCAAGCTTTTTGCTTTTAATCATGAAATGCGCTTTAAAAATAATGCTGATGTGTCTTGACTTTTGTCTTAAATGCTTGCCTGGCTTCAGTCCTGCTTTTACTGTAATAGGCTTTTTAAAGCCTTTCTTTTTTATAGCACCGATGGAGATTTTTGTATCATTATTATTAGTCATTGCAATGTTATTTGCCTTGTTTGAACTAAATGAGGTTGGTCAGCCTTAAAGTAATGGATGGAAATCAGATAGAAAATAATCATCTGTGCGTTTGCTCATGGGCATCGTTTGGCCCATCATGATTAGTAATGCGTGGAGGAGATCTAATAATTTTGTTCATTTCTTTCTTTAGCGGCCTCCCAGCTCATATTTATTCACCAATATAAGCTGTCACATTTGGTTTGTGTTGGAGCTTCATGTCTGTTTTTGCATGTATGTCTTCTCCATTAAGAGAGACATCAGAGCGTTAGCCATGCATGCCGATTAGCTACTTGACAGGAAGCAGTACAGGCAAGCTAACGGTGTTTACTTGGCGTACGCTGTTCACATGTTGTGTGATATGAGGCTTGTAAGAACCAGTTGTTGTAGTGCTCTTGTCATGTTTTTAACTGACAACTTGGTTTCTGTATTCAAACGTGATTGACATTGCTGAAAGGATAAACGTCAACAATCAGTGCTGCGTTTAGTTTGTGTTTCCCAAAATCACAGCAGTATTTTTTCCAACGTTGTGCGTGGAAGACCAATTGTCTTTCATATGGTAATAAGGCGTCAGTGTGATGGATCACCTGTGTTTGTGGCTTGTTCTCATCGTGGGCAATTTGATGAAACGTTATTTCCATCATATTTCTGTTTGCCCATTTTATTTGCTCTCAAAATCCATTTTAAAGAACGATTTATATTCATGTCACCTCTTGATGCAGCATGATCCTCCACCCCCACCTTGCATTTAGCTCTTTGTTCATTTATATTCTGCCATTTGGATTTCATTGAAATTCATAGTCCTCTGAATAACACATATAAGGTGAGCAGTTGAAATGCTATAATTTCTGATAAGCCTTACAGAGCCTCATCTTTTTGCTGGTGAAATGCTTCTGAGGCGTGCAGCACAGCTGAATTGCCAGGACTTTCTGTATTTTTAACACATTCACATGCATCGCAGGCAGTCTAGGAAGGCAGAGAGATGTGATTTTCTTTTCGTCCTGTTGCCTGTGACAAGCTGGGTGACTTGGCAGTATGGGTGGCAACAGTTTTTAAACAGATCGCAACAGTGTGGGAAATTAAATTGCCGGCAGTAACTATAGGCTGGATGCCCTCTAACCAGCTCTGTCTGTTGCCTGATGTCCAAATTGCCTGCAGGTTTTTTTTTCTTTCTTTCTCAGAATTGCCTTGCCATTCTTGAAGCCTTTGTAACTTCACAGAGGCATTCCTGGATGAAGGACTTCTGAATACTCTTTCTCACTGTGTGGCTTTGGTTTATTCAGGCTGCAGTAAAAAAAAAAGAGGAACTCAGTGAAATTCATTTGTAAATCTTTCTGATTTCATTTAAACGTGTCATGTGGACTTGGTGGGGGAGGCGACATTTAGAGCAGTGCAATTATGTCAGGCTTTGGCTGACTTGTATCATTTCACACTTATAAGCATAGAATTAAGACCCCTCTGGCCTTCTCATTCCCCTTAAGAAACTCGCCATTGAAAGTGTTATCTGTGCCTTTTGAAGCAAGCATTTCAGATGTAATATAAGGCTGATTAAAAATAAAGAATGAAAAAAAAAAAATATATATATATATATATATATATAGCAGACTATATTTAAATTTATATTTATACTTCAGCCCTGACCCTTTAGAACTTGATGAATGCTGTATTCTCCACATTCTACAGACAAAAGGTGAAACAATAACTGGGGATGTTGGACTAGGTGTCAGACTGGTGACAGAACCAATGCTTTTGATTGATAAGATCTCACGGCAGGCCACCGACTAATCAGGACTGCGTCAATAGCAGGCAGAAGTTCATAGCAGAAGGTCAAGGACATGGGTCAGGAGAGACCTATGCGCTCTCTCTCTCTCTCTCTCTCTCTCTCTCTCTCTCTCTCTCTGTCTCTCCATACCAACAGCTCAGTCATACTGTGCTGTGGCAATGACACTGAGCAGGTTACCCTCTGTATTTTGGGGACGAGAAATATTAAGCAGGGCATAATCAGAATGGAGGACAAGCGGAAGGATAGAATTATGCTGTTAGCGAATCAAAAGATATGTTTGACAAAAAGTTCAGTATAAATCAGAGGAATTAAAAAGAGCATTTTTGACACTAAAACATGCACATATGTACAGTATGCACACACACACACACACACACACACACACACACACACACACACACACACACACGTGCAAATAAAGACAGCTAACATCAGGTAACAACAAGAAACAACAGCTGTTGCTTACCATAACACAAAATCATGTCATGACTTGAGATCAAGAGTTGAAATAACTGTTCGATTCTTTAGAATTCAAAATGCTGTAAAATAACTGGTTAGATAACCACAGGTTGGTGTCCCTTTTTATGTTCACATTTTAGCGTAGTGATTTAGTATTTTTACCAGAACAATGGCGCCATTATCATCTTGCAAAATCAATTTTGTGATATTCAAGTTACAACAACAAAATGTTGATGTTTTTTAATCTTTCTTCTTCCCCTGAGTTTGAAAATATCAGAGGTTAAGGTCTGACTAAATGTTAGGAATAATAATAGACTGTTTATTAACTACAGCTCAGAGCACAGGCACTCCAAACAGAGTTTCTGACAGGCAGCTGGCCAAATGTCAACTGTCTTCACAAGAGCGGCAGGCCGACTGTAAGCCAGCGCATAATAAAAATGACTTTGGGTGATGTTGTTTGAGAGCAGTTTTTCCCTTAAAAAAAACACCCATGTATTTATTCAAATATTTGCATGGGTTTCATTGTTATTCATCCATATACCCTGTTTTTTGTTTTGTTTTGTTTTGTTTTTTTTTATTAATGTTTGAGGATGGAGAACTATTAGTCCGTAGCCAAACAAGAACAAAATAAACCCTATGAACCCGACCCTGTCCGTGTTAAATATAGGCTTCCAGGCAGTGGAGATCTTTCATACATAATTTAAATAGTGATTTGTGTGAAGGTGTTGGTGGACACACACAGCATTTCGTTTGTCCAATTTTGACCAGGAAATGAGTCAAGGCAATCTGAAGGAAAATCTATTTTTCCCCAACCTATCAAAGTTTAAAGTGGAGCCATGGCTGGCATCTCTGCAGACTTCGGCATTCCTCTATCTTCTTGTGTGTGTTGTGCGCATGTGTGTGTGTGTGTGTGTGTGTGTGTGTGTGTGTGTGTGTGTGTGTGTGTGTGTACTGTATGTGTGTGTTGTATTGTGTGCATGTGTGATTGTAGAGTACATTTTCCAACAAAAGGAATCTGCTTTTTAAGAGGGCTATGAGAAGAGGCTCCCCATTGTAGTCGATTTAAAGGAGTGAAGCGTGGTACCTTTACGGTCATCTTTTATCAGGGTTTCTATTCGTAACTACCACCCAGAGAGCCATGGTGGAATCCCTCAAAACGTTTGTAATGGGCAGCTGACAGTCAGTTATCATTTTGGGATGTGGGCTTCGGGGAGGTTGAAAAGGAAAGAGAGAGAGAGAGAGAGAGAGAGAGAGGTAAAAAGAGACAGCTAGAGAGAAAAGGAGAGAGAGAATGGCATACTCCCTCAATTGTTTGAGTTAATTGCGCCTCTCCATTATATGGAAACATGAGTGGTGAACATGCGACTGGTGCCATCATCCTGATGCGTGTGTGTATGTGTGTGTGTGTGCGTGTGTGTGTGTGTGTGTGTGTGTGTGTGTGTGTGTGTGTGTGTGTGTGTGTGTGTGTGTGTGTTTGAGTGTGTGTGAGTGTGTCAGCTCAGCATGGGGGCAGACATCTGCTTCTGCAAAGGCTCCATCTCATCAAATTAGCCTGAACGTGTGAATCACCCCCCGTACTCACGGCTCACCAGGTTGCCTTGTGGAGGTAATGTGCGGTGTGTGTGTGTGTGTAGGTGTGTGTGTGTGTGTGTGTGTGTGTGTGTGTGTGTGTGTGTGTGTGTGTGTGTGAGGTTGCAGAGGGACGAGTCACTGGCGATGACATTTAGGCAAGCATTAATTACATCTGCATAATTCAGACAACTTCATTTAGCCTTATGATATTCAATAAAGCATCTTGGGGTAAACAAAGCACTGCCTTGCAGGAAAGCATCTAATGTATTTATTACTTAAAGGACAATTTGGTGTCATATCGCGCAGTAAACCCCCATGCACATTTAAAACCATTAGTTTGGCTGATAAATACAAGCACCAATTAATGCACTTGGATTGATCCACAGTGGTGAAAATCACACACATGCACACAACACAAATCCAGATGCAAGTAGCTTGAGTGCTGGATGTTTGAAGTACTGCAACAGTTTTAACAGAGTTTTAACTGCCCAACACACACATACACATTCACTCACACACACACACACACACACACACACACACACACACACACACACACACACACACACACACACACACACACACACACACAGGCAGACTGTTGTGGCCCTGTTGAAAAGCCAGGCAACAACAACAACAACAAAAAACCCTAAGTGGTGCTGTGAGCAACTGATTAAAGGGGATTGGCGTTCCTCTGTGACAGCTGTATAGGACTGACTGATACCTCCCAGTTAAACTGCAGCGCTCAGCTCCCCCAGAAAAGCAAGCTGTCTGAGTGTGATTCATTAAGGTGACTCGCACCACAGCCCTACTGCTTCCAAAGCCAACTGGCATGGCATCCATCGCCAGGCTACTGATGGACAGCTTGCCATGGTGGGCCAGGTTCTCTCTCTCTCTCTCTCTCTCTCTCTCTCTCTCTCTCTCTCTCTCTCTCTCTCTCTCTCTCTCTCTCTCTCTCTCAGTCTCTCTGTTCCACTCGATATTTCACCTGGTAACTCTTTTTTATCACAGGTTCTCTTTCTGTCTTTTCCTTGCAGTCTGTCTCTCTTAGCTCTTCTTTTTGTCTGGTCATAACCTCCTATTTATTTAGTTTGTTGAAATATGTTTTTGCTCATATACCTGGCCCACTCTTTGCTTGTTTTAAAACTCATCTAAAAACCCATTTAGAAAGCCTTTATGCCTTGGCCTTCAATACAGCATGATTGGCTTATTTATTTATTTTGTGGATATTGTTATGCTCACTTTTTGTTGTCCTTACTGATGTCTATCAGTGATATTACCTTGCCTGCCCAGCACTTTGGTCCACTGCTTTATAAAAAACGTGAATTGCCTTTTTATATTTCTATCATTTTTTAAGAAACTGTCACTCTGTCACTTCACCTCTCTTTCTGGCATTCTATCTATCTTTTATCCTCTTTTATCTTTTCTTCTCTTTTTTCTCTATCCCTCTATCCTCTCTCCACTCTATTATTGGGGTTATACAGCTAGCCATTTATTCATTAAATCTCCGACAAAGTGGATTTTTTCCCCTCTCTTTCTGTCGGCACCTTCTTCATAGCGGGTTAGCCGCCAGGAACTTTTGTAGATTAGTTTACGTGGACTGAGCCGGAGAGGGTGGGTGCGGAGACCCAAGTCAACCCATTTTCTGCCTCAAATCAGCCCCATGACATTCCATTTGGATGTTATTCACCGCCTGTTCACCTTGATGCTGTCGCTTGTTTGGTGATAGGCTACATAGGTATACAGATAGATGTTTTCTAGAAAATGCTGTTCGGATCTTCCGTCACTATTGTTGTTGATACAGTGCTACCCACTGGAGTACAACTGCATGGATTGAAACTGAAGATTGTAGCAATGCTGCCAAGAAATTCAGCCTAGATTGTGTGTATTGACAGTATGAAAAGCCTGTGTAATGAGAAATTTGGGGTTTGAATGTGGATGGCCATGGTGGGATCACAGAGGCAAGGTCACGCTCAGGGTCCAGAACTTGAACATGTGCTTCAGATGTGTTACAGATGCTATTATTCCACGGTGTAGGGGGACCGGGAATGAATCCTTTAATCTGCTGGTATTATTAGAATGTTCCGGTCTCACATTCACATCAAACCCCCCCACCCCATCCCACCCCACACACACATGCGCACCCCATCCTCTATCAGTGTCCTGAAAAGACGTAGGGGGAGGAGGAGGAGGACGAGAGTGTTTTTGATGATGAGGCTTGAGTCTCAGGCGAGAGAGAGGGAGAAGGATTTTCCTAAAACATCTGTGCATCTTGTGGAATCAACACTAATGAGGCCATTTCCCAGCGGAATGGACAGGAAAACAAGGAGCTCCTGCTTTGATTGTGTTTCCATGGCGTGCGGTGCGGAGTGTGAGGGAGGGAGGGAGACAGGGTGCTGCTGAGGTGTTGGAGAGAGCAGTCTGTTCCCCAGGACCGTGCACACACACATACATACGCCCACAGTCATGCAAATCCCTGAAATCTATAGTATTGGCTGTTCTGACTGCACCATTTATGTAACATTACTAATATACTGTCAAGTGCACATCATAACACCCTACTGTAGAGTGTAGGCTACTGTAGGTGTAGCTAGTGATAAAGACATGATTTATATTTGTCTTTTCATTGCCACTGATTAATAATAGTCAGCCTTATGTTTAATTACACCTTCTGTCTGCGTTTAGAATGGGAGATAACATATTAATGTACATGGAGTGGCCAGGTTGGTAGTAGCTTCTAAACAGTCCCGAGATCCAATCCTCCATTTTTGTTTTCATTGACTGCAGAAGGATTCACCACCCGGCAAGTCCCGGTGATATTTCCCCATTCCCCATCCCATATCCTCCACCCTGTGGTGTGGAGAAAGCGCTCATCCCAGCCTTTTCCAGCTGTTAGCAGCCGCCGCTAGGATACTGCAGCTACTGGGCCCAAGGGTGATGCTGCTGGGGCTTCTCAGATAAGAAAACAATTTATGAGATTCTGCTCCACACGTTTACGCTGACAGTGAAGGGAATGGAAGAGAGGGCGCCATTGGAGGATCATTGGGTGTTATAAATTGAGAGTAGTCTCATGGTTGCTGAAGAGATGAAGTAGCCACTCTTGAAAATAAAAAAAACTCTGTGGTCTTGTTGAATCACCATCAGAGGACTGTACTGTATGTTGTTGCCATGATGCTGAGAAATAGCAGTTGGCTTTTGCTGAGATGCTGAAAACCGACTTCTATGAAGCCAATGCTTTTTCCTTGCAAAAAAAGGATCCCTATAGAAATTGATTCCTCACTATTCATTCCTATAGAAATGAATGCTTCACTATTCACTCTTCCTACAATGCACTTTGACCATGAAATTGACTATGCATTCTGACTGGGAGAAGCATTTAGGCAACAGTACTGTATGTTCTCACCACAAAGATGGTTTCTACTCATGGACTGCACTGCTTTATCCATGGTGTAGGCTACTCTTAACCTGTCTACAGCTTCAAAGCAACAAAATACATTAGTCACTTTTGCTTTTCAGTAAAGGGTTCCTCTTTTTGTTCTGGTGCCATTGTCTTTTTTTTGTTTTCAGCAGAAACTTTTCCCGTCGTCCGTGATTTTGAATTGAGCAGAATTTTTTCTTACAGTGTTTTTGACTGTAGCAAACCTTCTTAACAGCTTATTCATAATGTCAGTGGCAATGGAAGACCTACTATTTAGGTCAACTCCCCATGGATTTACATTCTCTGTGAATAAAGGTTTGGCATGAATATAATTGAAGACAAGTGTCTCATCAGCTTAACGTAGAAGGTAGGCCTGCCTTCTCGGTAGTTAGAATTAGCTTCTGATTGATTGTGTAATTGTATCTGTAGGAAGGTTATGCCAAATATGCTATGGCAATGTTAGGGCAGTAACTTTAATCTTATCTTATATGATGGAATAAGAGAGAGAAATGATGTAATGGTATAGCATTTCTTGCGAGAAGAAAAATCAGAAGACTCAAAGAAGAAAGATGAAATACCAGTGGTGTGAAAACATTATCTGAGCTTTCACTCAACTTATTCAAATTTCATATCTGCATTAACAAGTAAGAACAATTTAAACGAGAACAATCAATAGGCTAAATCCAAAATATTCACGTCTGCCTGTGTTTCCATCAAATGTGTAATGCAAATAAAATCCAGTGATGTGTTCTGACCAGCTGTTGAATCAAACGTGATGCCGCCAGGACAACATCTGTGGACAGAAATTAGTTAAGCATGAATACTAAACTGTTTCCATTGACTTTAATCACATTATGCCTTATTCACATCAAGAGTTAATCTACCCCTCTCAGGCAAATTAGCAATTCACATTGGGCTGAGGGGGTGATGGAAATTTGCAGGTGTTTCCAACGCAGGATTTGTTATTTGTTTATCTCAGTTCCTGTCATTTTTTTCAACAATCAGGAAGCTTAAAACCAAAAAGAGAGCTTAAAACCAAAAAAAGCCAGAATGGAAAACGTAAAAATTTAAAGCTAAGTACACTGTACAACATAGATGTTCTTACTGTAATATATAAATGTAAAGAAAAAGTGAAGTAATTATCACATCATATTACAAATTAGTATTCATGTACTATTTAGCTACAAAATTGGAATTTTAATTGCATATCTTCTTTTTTTGACATTGCTGCTGTACCTATTTTGTCAACAGTATCTCAATATAATGAGACAGCATAGTTTGAATAGTGGCCATGGTGGCCTTGGACGTATTTGAAGCATCCCATTTCCTCAGATAGGTTGGGCATTCCTCAAACTCCAGAGACAGGAACACAAAATATGGACGGTCAGAGAGCCGCACGCCACGGTCAGCTCCTTGGTCACCCCATGTCAGGCTCCTCAGGAACAGAAAATATGCAGCCAGATGAATAGATTAGTAAGAAGACCTTGTGTAAGATTTACACCATGTGGCATCAGGCTGGGCCCAGCTCTGCAGACGTGTGCAGGTGTGTGTGTGTATGTGTGTGTGTGTGTGTGTGTGTGTGTGTGTGCGCGCGCGTTTGTGTGTCTGTATTGTGTATGTGTGTGTGTGTGTCTTGTCAGGCTAGACTTAACCTTGGGGAGAGGAGATGATGTGTCTGTGTGTGTGTGTGTGTGTGTGTGTGTGTGTGTGTGTGTGTGTGTGTGAGTGTGTGTTAGGCTAGACGTAACCTTCCGGAGAGGAGATGGTGTGTATGTATGTGTGCATTGTGTGTGTGTGTCTTGTCAAGCCAGGCTCAACCCTGTGGGGAAGGAATGGATGGTGTGTGGGTGTGTGTGCATGTGTGTGTGTGTGTGTGTGTGTGTGTGTGTGTGTGTGTGTGTGTGTGTGTGTGTGTGATTAACACGGCTCTCCCTAAGAGCATGACCTTTAGCTGTAGCTCATTATCAGCAGTGTGTTCCTGCCGGTGCTCGACAGGAGGACAAGCGCTACGCCGCGTGTCATCACTGAGTTTCCTCCCAGGAGACACCCGTCCCAAAGATGTCATCATAATTACCATGTGACTGCCCGCTGCCCGGGTGTTATCTATGGACTTATGTTCTGCAGCCTGTTCTAAATGTATAAGCTTGTCTCATAGATATCATTATTAGTGCAGAGATTGAGTATCTATGTAGTTATAGTTACTGAGCCTGATCAGAATGTGTTCACCTGCTCTAAAGAATTCTTGAATAGATTGATAGAAAGATTGAGTGATTGATTGATATATTGATTGTCGATAGATTGTTAAATACATTGTTGTTCAATAGATAATTTCGACAAATTCGACAAATTTCGACCAATTCGACAAAGTTCCCACAGGGTTGGGGCTTTGCTTTTGTGTTTTACCATTGAAACAGTCTACTGTGTAGAAAAGATACCAGCTAGCCTAGCTGTGCTCATGGAACGTTAGTAAAACTCCCTCCTGACCACATCTCAAGAGACTGATAGTTAGATGACTGGCAGCCTGGGCATATCAACCACTGGCTACTGCGTTCGACTCCTGATTTAATTTTGCAATTTTACTTATAGAGAGAACAGATTCTCATTGGTGGGCCTGTTATCTGAGTGCTACTGAGTCCAAGTTGATGTCTGTTCTTATACCTAGTGTGTTGATGTGTGCATTAGTGCAGAAGTTCATTCCTCTGACTCCTCTTGTCTATTTTCCACCTGCCATCAGATGGCTGCGCGCAGTGAGCCCACAGTAGAGGTGTGATTTCACACCTTGAGAATGTTACCCACAGTGCATTGGTGTTTCTGTTGCCGGCATGCCGAGGGTTAAAGTGGCCTCCTCCTACTCACTGTCTGCTCATCCCCTCAGTAGACATAGGAACAACAATCCTCCAGGGCCTTCACTTGTTGTTTTTTTGTCTTCTTGTCACTGCGCTTGTCTCAACACAGACTAGCTTCACGGATGTAGACCCCCACTCTCTCTCCCTTTTTATCCTTCGCCAGCTATGTTGGGTGACGGTGCTCACACATGACATTTAAAGATGGCCAAGCTTGTTTTTTTTTTCTCTCGTTCACATATTCTCTTCCTTATTATTCCCTTGACCTCTGTTTCACTCTCTCTCTGTTTCACTCTCTCTCTCTCTCTCTCTCTCTCTCTCTCTCTCTCTCTCTCTCTCTCTCTTCCTCTCCCAAATGCAGTCATGTACTGTAATTGGTGTTGCGGTTTGCCAAGTCACATTGATGAAGCATTCAGACAACAGTAGTGAAACAGCAGTGATCCGTACTAGCGAATAAAAGAGGGCCGAGTACAATAAGGCCATTTCTTTCTCTCTCTCTCTCTCTCTCTCTCTCTCTCTCTCTCTCTCTCTCTCTCTCTCTCTCTCTCTTTCTCTTTCTCTCTCTCTCTCTCTCTCTCTCTCTCTCTCTCTCTCACTCTCTCTCTCCCCCTCCCTCTCTCTATCTTTCGTCCTAAAGCCAGAGCACAAAGAAAGCACAACTGTTAATCTGTTATTATCTCCCTTACAAACCTCTCTGTAGCTGCTTCAGTTCATGCACGTAGCACCTTGCAGAACCCCTCTCCTCCCCAACCACTATCACTGCTATCACTAACCACACACACACACACACACACACACACACACACACACACACACACACACACACACACACACACACACACACACCCACACACACACACACAATCCCCTGCATAGTGTAATATCCTCAGATCAACCCTAGTCTGAACTCACTGACCCACAGAAACATGTGCCTTGTTTCAACATGCATAGCCTACTGTAGGCCTATAAATCAGTTGTGTCCAACCATGACTTTACCCCTAAGGCAACACTGGAGGTGTGTATACTGTATGCTGTAGAAGTGTGGATGCTTGGAGCCTATTGGGCTGTGTGTGGTTGGCTGGGCGTCCAAGCCCAGTGTGTAATGTGTGTAATGTGCAGGCTCCGAGGAAGTGCCAGTGCCTCGGTGACACCCCCACACACACACACTGTGCACACACACACACACACACACACACACACACACACACACACACACACACACACACACACACACACACACACACACACACATTGTCCAAAACAATGTATTTTTCACCCCAGGGGTGTTGTTCTGTGGAGGGGAGCCCAGGAAACAGAGGGAGAGGCTAAAGGGCCACAAATTAGACCAGTGCTGCTGGGAGCTGCACTTGATGTTTGTGTTTGTGTTTGTGCTGGCT
>JAODXP020000018.1:22182485-22184985 GCA_027497455.2 Sardinella longiceps | reverse complement strand
ATAGCATGATAGATGGCACCGGCTGGA
Organism: Sardinella longiceps; assembly: GCA_027497455.2. Taxonomy (NCBI): domain Eukaryota; kingdom Metazoa; phylum Chordata; class Actinopteri; order Clupeiformes; family Clupeidae; genus Sardinella; species Sardinella longiceps. The sequence goes on along the minus strand of JAODXP020000018.1, from coordinate 22,184,958 downwards.
GCTTTTGGCTAAAGCTCTGCAAATAAAACTGCACATTTAATCAGTTTCTCTGTCGCTCTTTCATTGTTCGTCTCTCTCTTCCCTTCTCTCTCTCTCTCTCTCTCTCTCTCTCTCTCTCTCTCTCTCTCTCTCTCTTTCTAGCTATCTATCTATCTTCCCCCCCCCCCCCTCACTCTCTCTCTGTGTCGGGGCTTTGTGGTAATTTATTCCTAAAGAGGAAATTTCCTGCGGCTGAAACGCGACACTGTGCTGAGCGAGGCTTGCCTCTCTCCACACGCGTTGCTGATTGGCAATCCATCACTAAATGCATAAAGAAGAATGAGGAGGCCCTTCTTGCATATGAAAGATCCTGTGTGCTGCAGACACACAGACACACACACACACACACACACACACACACACACACACACACACACACACACACACACACGTTTTTCTTTTAGTCCCTGCACTCTTGGCCTTAGTCCTCACAATACCAAACAGCACAGCCAATCTGTTCTCTTAAGCTATCAGGATGGTGTAGTGGTGTACCCTTCTTTTTTCAATGCATGGCTTCTTTCAGTGGTGCATTAGACACAGACACACACACACACACACACACACACACACACACACACACACACACAGACGGTCTGGTGGCTGTCCTCTGTATCGAGCGACTTTATCAGAATGATATTGTGTAAATGTGTTTGTCCTGACACCATTTTATTCCTTTTGCACTGACCTTGCTGCTGCTGCTGCTACTGCGGAGATGAGGAGCGGATGGCCTTAGCGATAAGAGAGAGCGAGACTAAGAGTTATCTGAGCCTCATTATCCTGCTGGAAGCCTGCCTGATATCACTCATTGATAACACACACACACACACACACACACACACAGAGAGAGAGGCGGCAGAGAGGGGGCACAAGAGAGAAAGAGTGAGAGAGAGATAAAAAGAGATAGAAAGAGGGAGGGAGAGAGAGACAGAGAGAGAGAGAGGAAGGAAGGAAGTCTACTTGTTGCTCTGATTTGAGTCAAATACATTGTCTGGAAAGTGACCAATCACAGAGTCACGGATCCTCGACAGCCTGAGTGACTGAGGGCTGAGATGAAGCTGTTAGATGGGACACCCAGAGGACAAGGAGCTCTGCCCCAGACTACTGTCCCCTTGAGATCATATCTCTGATTTGATTGGGCCAGCTGTCTGTCAATCTCCCTTAAAGAGGGAGGGCCAAGATAACTGCTGTTTCTTCAGCTGATTGAAAGGAAGAGAGAACTTGGGGTTTGTGTGCGTGTGTGTGTGTGTGTGGGGTTGGGGGGGGGGGGGTCAAAGGTGCTACTTCCCCCTTCCTCGTTATAACCATCTGACTTACAGCAATGGACGTCTTTAGCGCTTCTCCTTTGGTGTGGGGAGACAGTGTGAAAACCCCCTGTGTGTGCAGCCCTGTGGTCAGCCGTGCAGCCAGCCTGTCTTACTTTTGCTTTCTTAATGGAACACAACTGCTGTCTGCTGCTGTTCTCTTGTATTATCTTGCCCTCATGCTCCTCTTGTACTTATTTATTTATTTATTTCTTAAGGGGAAGTAAAGCCATGACTTCTGCAAATTCCCCCTTTCACTATGTGTGTGGTGTGTATATGTGTGTGTGTGTGTGTGTGTGTGTGTGTGTGTGTGTGTGTGTGTGTTTTTGTGTGTGTGTGGGGGGGTATGCCTGCTTGTGTGTGTGTATGTGTGTGTGTGTATTTTTCTCTTTTCACTGTATGTTTGTGTGTGTGTGTGTGTGTGGGTAGGGGGTGAATGTGTGTGTGTGTGTGTGTGTGTGTGTGTGTGTGTTTGTGTGCGTTCTCCCTCTGGCTGTATTAGCGTGTGCTCCCTCCAGATTGGTGCCTTCTAAACACAAATGCATTTTCAGCCTCAATAAGCTGAGCTGTGTTCAGAGGCTCTGCCCTCCATTATTGCCCCCCTTCAAAGTGATATTGGATTTCTCATTCGCTACTAATGATTCTATTTCACCAGCTCCTTGGGAGGACACAGATCTGTGTGTGTGTGTGTGTGTGTGTGTGTGTGTGTGTGTGTGTGTGTGTGTGTGTGTGTGTGTGTGTGTGTGAGTGTTAGGTGGTGAGGGGGTTACGGGGGTTCTGTTTACAGAATCATTCTGAACACAGGAAGCATGTGAGAAGGGCACCGTCTTGTTACCGAGGTGACTACAAGTGGTCAGTTTCCCTCCCCTCCCTCTCTCTCTCCACCTCTCTTCCCTAGCACTGACACGGCCACACACACACACACACACACACACACACACACATACACACCCACCCCTTATTTGTCAAGGAGGCGTGAGACAGAGGAAGGGAGAGAGAGAGGGAGGGAGGAGAGCCAGAGGGGGAGGAGGGAAAGGGGAAAGGACACACGCACACACACCCTCTCTAGATTCTCCCACACACACACACACACACACACACATGCTCACACACTTGCTCACGCTTACACACAC
>JAODXP020000018.1:22169985-22179985 GCA_027497455.2 Sardinella longiceps | reverse complement strand
GCCAGCCTCTCAAATCGCTTGACTTTGTCTCCGGCGTCTCACTGACATTCAAGTCCAAGTCGAACCAAGTGGAACAGTTTATGTAAACAGCAACTGACTATAATGTTGTTACATTGGTGTACATTTCACTAGAAGAATTTCTTTTTCTGCACATTGTATTTTGTCATGTGTCTTTGTAATACATGACAAGAGCATCTATGGAATCCTGACCTCACGTCAGTAGCTTTCTTTATTGCCAGACCTGTGTATGATCTATGCATTGTTTTGGAGACATGTGACTTGGCAAACTCTTTATACAGCAGATTATTCATCCTGGGAGAAGCAGCTGCTTGGAGACGGAGATAAGACTATTACGTAAACTATCTAGCCCACGTCTCCATGTAGCAGTCATGAGCTGCATTGTCAGAGAACAAGCCATGTTTAATTTATCAGCGTTTGCTTTTGCTCTTTCGCTCTCTCTCTCTTTCTCCCTCTTTCTCTCTCTCTCTCTATTCCTCTCTCTCTCGGTGTGTTCATCCCCCCTTCAGTACACTACGTCTCCTCCTCCTCCTCCTCCTCCTCGGCCCATGAAACCTTAATGGGGTTTTATTAAATCAACAAAGAGATGGCTCTCTCTCTCTCACTCGGGCTCTGGCTATCCCCCTCCCTCTGCTCCGCTGTTCGGGGAAGTGCTACCTCACCGACTTTCACCTGACTTGAGCTTAGTTTCAGAGGCCAGTCAAGGCCGCCTGCTGTCCCCTCTGGGCAGTCCTTTTGTGTTGAGCTGGGCCTGGTAGGATGGTGGCTGGTGGTGGTGGTGGTGGTTGGTGGGACAGACGGCAGATGCTGTTGAGGATTGGTGGCTCGAGTGTGGGGAAAGAGAAGAAGAAGAAAGCTTCTTGTTGTTTTCTGTCTTTGTGTGTGGGGGGACAGAAATCTGGAGCAAGTCAGTTGCAGGTTCTTAGAAGTCAGCAGATTCTTTTAGTTGCATATTGCAAGTGGTGGGTTTTTCAATAGGCTCTGAGTGGGTAAGTGTGTGTGTGTGTCTGTGTGTGTCTGTGTGTGTGATGAGGGACTAGGATGAGGTGTGGTGTGTGTGTGTGTGTGTGTGTGTGTGTGTGTGTGTGTGTGTGTGTGTGTGTGAAGGTAGGCTATATCTCGGGAGCCAGACTCTGGATTGTGTTTTATCACAGTGAGAACCCAAGCTGAAGCTGAATTTGTCTGTCTTTGTTCTTTTCTTCTGTGTATAATTGTGTGTTTGCTTGTGTGTTTGTGTGCGTGTATGTGTGTGTGTGTGAATATGAGCATGTAAGCGTGACTTCGTCTTTGTTGGAAAGTAGGGGGTATATGTCGTCTTATAATCCCGTAAACATAGACATTTGTAGATATTTAATGCCCCGCATGTAATCTCAAACCCCATAGAAACGTCACAGCATACAATACCATTTGTCTGAGAAGGGTGGTTATTTAGCTTTTTGTCAAAACGAGTTGTTGCTCTGTTTGGTTTTCTCGGGGGGGAAAAAAGCTGACATGAAATGAATACTTGGTCTTGTCAGTCATGGTTTAGTTTGCATTACAAAAGGCTCCTCCTTATTGCACCGTGAACTCTCTCTCTCTCTCAATAGCCTGAAAGCACTCAAGCTCCTCTTAAGACAGCAGCTAAACCAACACAACCCCTCCAAGCCATACACACAACCTCCACTCACTGCACTTTACAACTCAGCACACAATTACACACACACACACGGACACACACACACACACACACACACACACACACACACACACACACACACACACACACACACACACACACACACACACACACACAATGAGCATTAACATAGACAAATGCAAACACTCACAAACACACACCATTTGGGTACTATTTGGTGTGTACTCACTTGAATGCACTCACACACAAGCACACACAAGTATGTAATGTATGTGTTCATACACTTCCTGCATACTGTAACACACACACACACACACAGACAGACACAGAGAGAGACAGACACACACAGCGTTAACATAGACAAATGCAAACACTCAGAAACACACACCAAATGAGTGTACTCACTTGAACACACACACACACACACACAAGCTCACACAAGAATGTGTGTGCTCATGCACTTACTGTACTCAGTAACATACAGTACACACACACACACACACACACACACACACACACACACACACACACACACACACACACACACACACACATGCACATCCATATTTCAAAGCTGTCTTGGAGATGAAATCAAGACGCCATCATTTACTCCCAGCATTGCTCAGGCGACACAAGCTTGTCCGTCACATGTGCCCAGCAACATTCCAACCTTTTGTGTCACACGACAGGTGTGGTGAGGGTGGGTGTGTGTTGGTGTGTACTGGACTGAATGTGTGTGTGTGGTGTGTGTATATATGTGTGTTTGTGTGTGTGTGTGTGTGTGTGTGTGTGTGTGTGTGTGTGTGTGTGTGTGTGTGTGTGTATGTGTGTGTGTGTCTGTGTTTGTCCCCTCCTCACTTCTACATGCGGGTGTTCATTGTGCAATCCAGGGCTAGGTTTTTGAAACATATGAGTGCACTTTTACGTAAGCATGTGGTTACTGTATATGTGGTTCGTAACTGTGTGTGTGTGTGTGTGTGTGTGTGTGTGTGTGTGTGTGTGTGTGTGTGTGTGTGTGTGTGTGTGTGTGTGTGTGTGTGTTTTTGGACTTGTCTGTGGACATTTTTGACATGTGCGTGGAGTCGTGGAGTGTATGTTTTGACATTTGTGTGTGTGTGTGTGTATGTGTATGTATGTGTGTATGTGTATGTGTGTGTGTGTGGGTCCCTGGAGGCCCCTTAGAATGCTCCTGCACACACAATGGCTGGATGTGACTGTCACCCCATGGTGCTTAGTGGGCTACTGTGTGAATGGTCTCCACTGGGCCGTACAGTCACCCCACTGTGCACAAGCATCAATGCGCACATTCAAAACATGTCTCATTCACTCAAAGGGCTGCATTGAGACACGGGGCAGCAGAGCAACTCTGAGGACATGCCATGTGTTATGATTCAATATTTGCAAGGAAAGCCCCCCGCCTACAGGTCCCCAGACACACACACACACACACACACACACACACACACACACACACACACACACACATCATATCTTCTCACATACACCTCAATCCACAAGCTCCATGACGGGATGGAAAGCAGTGCTTCATCTGTGTTTTGTTTTTTTTTTCTTTTTTTTTTTCTTCCTGTCTCAAAGTTTTCATTTCAGATTCTCTTTCATACTTTCTCCCTTGGATGATTAAAGTCAACCTGGAGGAGAAACCATAAGTCCCCTAGAGATCGTTATTAAGATATTTAAGATACAGTACTGTACGTATGCTTCCACAGATTTATAGTCCCTGTGGACACTCTGAACTTGCACTTTAAGTTCCTGTTTGAGATGATGATACTTTTACCTCAGAAGCCACACAGACAGCCGGGAATGTTTTATTTATGAAGCCAAAGTCTTGGAGTTGCTGAGTCTCCGGGACAAAACAGAGACAGTCGGAGCTCTTCCCCTCGATGCTTTTCCCGGAGCCGTATCCGCTGAGTACTCGGGAATTTGGAATAGAGGAACATGATGAAAAATTGATTGCGCTTGTTTTCGGTAATATTCCCATTATGTTAAGCAGGGAGAGAAACAGCAGGGCCACCGCATGTCGGCCTCCTAAGGGCTGTGGGTTACGACTCCATGTTCTCGCTGGGGAGACTTGTTTACCGCCGCCATCCACTCGTGTCTTCACCAGACGCGGAGAGAGACAAGGCTATCTTCCTCATTCATTTTCATTCACTTAGTAAACTATCATTGCTGATGTAACATCATGCTCTTTTTTTTTTTTTTTTTTTTTTGTCATTGTGCACATGTCGGGGAATTTTCTGTCCCCTGCATCACCCCCCCCCCCCCCCCCACACACACACACACACACACACACTGTCTTTTCCCACTGCTGAAACACAGGACAGACCTACAAGTCCAGTTGGCCCCAGAAACATCAGAGACATGTTATGTATGTCTGAGGAGATTTAGGGCTTTGTGAGTTTTGTCATGGGGTTATGCAGGTTATGCAACTTGCTGCCTGAGCTCCGAGTGGCTTCTCTTCCCCACCCCCACCCCCATCCCTCTTTCCACATCCCGTGCTTCTGTTGTCGCTTTCAGCATGAGTGGGCCAGCTATGCTTAGCCGGCGTGATTGTAGCAATGATTGTAATTGAGAACTCCTGGGAAGGCCTGAAATTATGTGTAGAGTCAGCAGTCAGCACACACACACAGACAGACATACACACACATACACACACACACACACCAGTATTTGCGTGTGTCTGTGTGTTTGTGTGTGTGTCATTTTGTTTCTATGATGGGCTGTATGTTTTGGGGGAGGGAGTAGGCAGGTGCAACAACAATCCCATGTCATATATATATGCGCCCGTTCGCCTGTTGTCATGGCAACCAAACCTAGCATACAGTATGTGGCTGCTATGATGTTGGCGCAGGTATGGATAGACACCCCCACACCACCACCACTACCATCTCAAAAACACACCTGCATCATTTTGACATGCGGATCTCCTGCACTCAGCTCTTTTCTCAACAACTCCCCCCCCAGGACACACACACACACACACACACACACACACACACACACACACACACACACACACACACACACACACACACACACACTTATACCACTCTCCCCTCATCCAACATATCAGCTTAGTCTTGGCCAGCTCGCTTGTCTCTCCTCCCTGCAAAAGCGGACTCAACTAACCCAAAAGCACTCCATCAACTTCCCCTCGGAGCAGACAGCCCTGCAAACATGCTCACACACATTAGTGCACTTAATTATGGCCGCCGCTCCTACACAAGTAGGTCACTCTTGTTCTAAAAGATCCATTATGTACCTGGCTGTGCGCTAGCTAGCTAGCTAACTAACTAACACAGTGTGTACCCTTGTCCCGCTCGCTGCCCACGCCTGCAGGGAGGAGTTGTGTTTGTGTTGCGAAGGCCGTAATATCGCCGAAGAGTATCGCCCGCTGGCTCGCTCGGCCCGGTATGTCAGTGTGCTTGCGCTCGTGCTGCCATGTGCCTCCCTCGAGATGAGGCAGATTGATGGGAGATGGAGCTACACTGATAGCAAAGATAGGAGATGGAATGAGTGGAATGAGTGCAAGTGTGGGGGAGTTGTTTTTTTTTTTTTTCGTTTATTATTTATTTATTTATATTATTTATTTATTTATTTTAAATATGATCAGATATGAAAAGGTGCTGCAGGGAGATATGATGAAATGCATGGAATGAAAAATAAAAGAAGTGCTTCAGGACTAAGACTGAGGATGAGGATGTACTTTTGAAGGCTAAAATAATCAGTGTTTTGTTTCCCCAAGTTGGCTATCACTGAGCATCAGTGTACGCACAAAACAACACACTGTTCTCTGATACTTTCATGTTGTTTTTCCACATTCCCAGGCCTTCAAAATAATCAATAAATGCACAAAAAACACCTTAAGCCTTAAGCAAATTGTCTAACTCCCACACAAGTCGCTGGAAAAAGCCTCAAATATTACAGGTCTTAGCTAAATCCACTGACTGTATGATTTACTACCTAACATTTCAGCTGCAATGATTTATAACCTACGGTGACATATCAGCTGCAATCAGGTTTTAAGTGTAATTTATTATACTCAAACTGTTACACCTATATTCAATGTAGTGATGAAGTGTGTGTACCTATGGTATAGCAAATACAAGTCACTTATAAGCATTAAACTATCTAATAGTCCATGTTATGTACAGTTCAGTACACTATATGATGGCTTGTATGCACACATCAGAGAGGGAAAAAGCGATGAGTGCATGATATTGCCTGAGGTGATCCATCACTGCAAGTTGTAATACATCAGATCAGTTTCGAGGATGTAGTGTTGCTCTCGCTAAGCCCTCTTTTATTGTGTGCATTTGTAAGCTAGCGTCCACTGGATCTGTTAAATAATATAGCAGATAGTAGATACCCCTGCAGGCATGAAATCCTGACCAATCCTGCCTCATTCCACCCCAAGCCTACTGAGAGAGAGAGAGAGAGAGAGAGAGAGAGAGAGAGAGAGAGAGAGAGAGAGAGAGAGAGAGAGAGAGAGATGTTATGTAGCTGTGTCAGGAAAGAGATCACCAGCCCATCCCAACCCCCACCCCCCCAATCATATCCCCATATCACATCGCTAACCCTCACAGGGTTTTTTAATATGGTGCTTCACTGGGTGGACTTGGCAGCCGAGGCTTGTTGGAGCTGCAGTAGCTGGCAAGCTTGGCTTGAGTGGGGTTTGGGCTGGCCTAAGGGTGGCTCTCTGGTTAGCTCAGTGCTCATAATACTCTGATTAATCTGCATGTACACACTGACTAGCGAGCAAAGCCTCCATGATGAATGCGTGGACTGTGGGGTGGGAGGTGGTGGTAGGTGGGGGGAATTTAGGGGGGGGGGTGATGTTGGAGTCTCTTATGGCCATGGAGGAAAACAAGCACACAAACACACACATTTGAATTTCGTACGGGGTTAATAAATACTATCCTATCCTATGCTCTCCCATCACACACATTCATGCATGCACACAAACACACTCATATACATACATGCAGACACATACAGTGCACACATCAAGCATACACATACACACACACACACACACACACACACACACGCACACACACACCTGCAGACATGCATTGAGATGCATAGGTACATGTACGTATATGACCACTTGTAGATGCATATCACATGCTTACAACACACAAACAATGGAAAGGCACATCTGCATAATGTCATACACACACACACACACACACACACACACACACACACACACACACACACACACACACACACACACACACAGTCTGAGTTATGAGAGTGAACGAGACAGAGAAAGGCAGAAATGAATTATTAATCGAGTGCAATGCAGCATTATCACCCTGGCCCAAGATTTAATGAGTAAAGCTGTTCAGCACACACACACACACACACACACACACACACACACACACACACACACACACACGCGACTCCTCATAATATCTCCCCGTTACCGAGTCTCTCCAGACAACGTCAGGAAACTGAGCAGCAGCAGCAGCACTGTGGCGGCGGCGTCTGTCACTTTGACACACTGACACGGCCTCCTTTTGACAGAAATGACAGGCAGTTGCCGTTTTAGGACGATACCTCTCATAGCTGCCATGAATGTGTCACACGGGAGGGAGGCCCGCGGCCCTTTTATTAGTGAGTGGACAACACAAGGTCTAGACAGAGAGAATGTGTGCTTGTGTATGTGTGTGTATTTATGTTTAAGTATGTTTGTGAGTGTGTGTGTGTGTGTGTGTGTGTGTGTGTGTGAGAGAGAGAGAGAGAGAGAGAGAGAGAGAGAGAGAGAGAGAGAGAGAGAGAGAGAGACAGAGAGAGAGAGAAAGAGTGGCTAGATAGCCCCAGCAGGTGTTATGGTTTGAGCCCTGTCTGGGTCTCGGGACACTAGGAGCAGATCCACCCCGCCCAGCCTGCATTACATACCCTACATGAGAATTCCGATGCAATTGGAGATTGGGTGAGACGGCGAATTGTAGGTCATGAGATATTATGTTTTGCTCTGCAGCTCAATACTCTAATGGACTTGACCTCCTCCTCCAGTCCTCCTCAGTCATTCGCTCCCTCTTCCTCCCTCCTTCAAAAAGCCCCGTCGGACTCAGAGGAGAGAAATATCTTAACCCCTCCCAGGTCATTCTGCCCTTTTTTCTAGCCCAGTTGCCTCAGGAGGAAATGAAAAAGAAAAGAAAGAAAAAAAAGAAAAGAAAAACATTGTCCCTTATGCTGACGTGCTAACGGGCCTCAAGCGTTCACACTTCACACTTCACGTCTGACCCCATTGGATGAGTCACTGCCTCCATGTGCCGATCTTTTTGTAAACACTTTAGAACAAAAAAACACTAAAGTATTCCTATTGTTAACTTTCTGGGATCATCGTGCCAATCACATGACTCGCTGGAGGGTGTGATTGGGAATAATAATACGCTGATCCAGTCGGAAAAGTAGCAAGCGGATTCGGTGATTTCACATGGGCAAGAGTATCAAGAATGGACGCGGAGGCTCCATTATATAAGTTAATACAGTAATTTGTAATCATCTGCATAAACTGAAATGATTGCCCGGAGACAAATAAATTAGGAATTGTGGCGTTTAAACAAATAGCTGCCGCCACACGAATGTGACTCTGTGGCATTAATCAGAAGGGAAAATTGAAATATATTGATATTCAACAAATGAGGTGTAAACTTCTGCAAACCTCCCGTCCTCTCTGAGTTTGCCTGGTCATCAAGCATGGCCCTACTGGGTGAAGTGTGTCGTTGCTTTGGCATGAAACTCAGATTGAAGTGATAATAACCCAAACTTGAAGTTTTAATATTTGGATTATAATTTTTCTGTTGAAAAGTGTTAAGGCCGTTTCCAGTGTTAGCTCGCACCACATTTATTATTCTGCTAGTTGTTCTTCTTGTTGCTGCAGTAATTACGTTTCTTTTTCCGCTTTAAAAAACAAAATCTCCATAATCTCCATATCTTGCTGCTGTCATTGTCGTTGGTTGGAGACTTGTAATATGCATGCAGTCTGAAGAGTCTCTCCATATGAAAGAAATACAATCATTTGTGGCCACTGAATAAGCATCGGTCATGCTACATATCCGTATTGTAATGCTAGGGGTTGAGTGTGATTATTGTTCTCTGATGCTGGAGAGCTCTGCAGCTCTGTAGTCGGAGGCATAAATATCGTGTGTATTCAAGTGGCAGAAGGTGGTGACAGCTGATTGGTTGGATTTTTTCCTAGTGAGAGCTGAGGGGCAAAGGTGAGTGTACAGAACATGAGGTTTCATTATGAGCTGTTTATTCCCAGCTTCTCACCTGAAGAGTGTCTGCATTCATAGGTTTGTTTACTGTGTGTGTGTGTGTGTGTGTGTGTGTGTGTGTGTGTGTGTGTGTGTGTGTGTGTGTGTGTGTGTGTGTGCTGCCTGTGTGAGAATCAGTGTCTGAAATACCCAAGTCTGAGGAGCCATGACAGTGTTGTGTAGAGAGCTAGAGAGAGAGAGAGAGAGATAACTACAGCTACACAGCAGCACAGCACGACACACTCAGTCTCATGACACATACACTATCTCTGTCGGAGCTCTCGATCAGTGTGTTTGCTACTCACTACACACACACACACACACACACACACACACACACACACACACCTGAAAGAGAGCAATAAAGATGGTCTCTTTCCTGTAAGTGGAGGTGCATTTGAAGGTGGTTAAATTGGATAGTTAGTGTCTCTGAAGTTCCGTCTGAAAGTGAGGAGGTCAGGGCTAAAGACACTGAGTAGAAATATTGACTCGCTTTTGGCCTCATGTTTGAGGAGTTATTACAGTGTGTGGCACAGGTAGCGGTAGCATCATGCCCAGTGCTACGGCTCAAGACAAGCCATTACAAACTCCATTACAAATTCTGTGCATGTCCCCCTTCACTGCTGTTGAGTTCTCTGAAGTTGCCTTCACACTCGGCCTGTCTAGCTGACCAAACTCTTCCCTCTGCCCCTGTGTTTATTTATGCCGTAAACACAAGCGTGAATTTACCAATAACGTTCACCAACGTTTGTCACCTCTTTTTCAAACACACACACACACACACATTCTGTTCATTCTGACTGTACATGCAAATTATGACCCTCTCTTGGCAAAAAAAATAAATGCAATAGCCTATAATGGAATATCGTGCTGTCCTAAAAAGATGCTTTGGTATGCTTTGCTGCAGTGATGGTTAAGGGGTGGATATATTTGTTCTGGAATAGTTTCTGTTAGGAAAAAAGAATGTTATGTGGTAAGCTCGAGAGGGTTTTTATAATAGACTTCCTGAGAGAGGACCAATGCACTGCATATAGAATGCAGTTTTGAATTAGAA
>JAODXP020000018.1:22146075-22163575 GCA_027497455.2 Sardinella longiceps | reverse complement strand
CGGTGAAAACCTCTCGCTTCAATCAGGCCCTTCTGCTGACTTACACTGCAGCCATAGGCTATGTGTTTGTCATGGTAAAGCATAAATATTTTTGTATAATTAACCCTGTTTTTCCAGAAAGGGCGACGGTGAGCCATGCAGCACTTTTTCTCTTTTTTCATAACATAGAATAAACAACTCATAAACAACCGTGTCTTTGTGTCTGAGGCTTTTTTTTTTTTTTTTTTTTTGCTTGGGGGAAGAATCTGTGATTGGCTGTGGAATGTGAGAGTGCCTCTCCATCTCTTAATGGGCAGCCTAACCAAGCGTGACATTTCAGCGATGAATAGAAGCTTCTGGAAAAAAAAAAATGGCATCCGTATATTTGTACCCTCATTAGTTTTCATGCTAAACTCGGCTGGAATTTGCTTGGTGGAGGTGTGTAAAGTCCAGAGAGTTTCAGTGCTCGGCGTTGAGTTGAATGAGTGAGAAGCTTGTTTGCCTGACGATTGATTGATATGTGCAAGTCTGTCAGAGTTGAACAATGAGTATTCACACCACAGTATTGGGCTATAACCCGATAGCATGATAGATGGCACCGGCTGGAGCTTTTGGCTAAAGCTCTGCAAATAAAACTGCACATTTAATCAGTTTCTCTGTCGCTCTTTCATTGTTCGTCTCTCTCTTCCCTCTCTCTCTCTCTCTCTCTCTCTCTCTCTCTCTCTCTCTCTCTCTCTTTCTAGCTATCTATCTATCTTCACCCCCCCCCCTCACTCTCTCTCTGTGTCGGGGCTTTGTGGTAATTTATTCCTAAAGAGGAAATTTCCTGCGGCTGAAACGCGACACTGTGCTGAGCGAGGCTTGCCTCTCTCCACACGCGTTGCTGATTGGCAATCCATCACTAAATGCATAAAGAAGAATGAGGAGGCCCTTCTTGCATATGAAAGATCCTGTGTGCTGCAGACACACAGACACACACACACACACACACACACACACACACACACACACACACACACACACACACACACACGTTTTTCTTTTAGTCCCTGCACTCTTGGCCTTAGTCCTCACAATACCAAACAGCACAGCCAATCTGTTCTCTTAAGCTATCAGGATGGTGTAGTGGTGTACCCTTCTTTTTTCAATGCATGGCTTCTTTCAGTGGTGCATTAGACACAGACACACACACACACACACACACACACACACACACACACACACACACACACGGTCTGGTGGCTGTCCTCTGTATCGAGCGACTTTATCAGAATGATATTGTGTAAATGTGTTTGTCCTGACACCGTTTTATTCCTTTTGCACTGACCTTGCTGCTGCTGCTGCTGCGGAGATGAGGAGCGGATGGCCTTAGCGATAAGAGAGAGCGAGACTAAGAGTTATCTGAGCCTCATTATCCTGCTGGAAGCCTGCCTGATATCACTCATTGATAACACACACACACACACACACACACACACACACACACACACACAGAGAGGCGGCAGAGAGGGGGCACAAGAGAGAAAGAGTGAGAGAGAGATAAAAAGAGATAGAAAGAGGGAGGGAGAGAGAGACAGAGAGAGAGAGGAAGGAAGGAAGTCTACTTGTTGCTCTGATTTGAGTCAAATACATTGTCTGGAAAGTGACCAATCACAGAGTCACGGATCCTCGACAGCCTGAGTGACTGAGGGCTGAGATGAAGCTGTTAGATGGGACACCCAGAGGACAAGGAGCTCTGCCCCAGACTACTGTCCCCTTGAGATCATATCTCTGATTTGATTGGGCCAGCTGTCTGTCAATCTCCCTTAAAGAGGGAGGGCCAAGATAACTGCTGTTTCTTCAGCTGATTGAAAGGAAGAGAGAACTTGGGGTTTGTGTGCGTGTGTGTGTGTGTGTGGGGTTGGGGGGGGGGGGGTCAAAGGTGCTACTTCCCCCTTCCTCGTTATAACCATCTGACTTACAGCAATGGACGTCTTTAGCGCTTCTCCTTTGGTGTGGGGAGACAGTGTGAAAACCCCCTGTGTGTGCAGCCCTGTGGTCAGCCGTGCAGCCAGCCTGTCTTACTTTTGCTTTCTTAATGGAACACAACTGCTGTCTGCTGCTGTTCTCTTGTATTATCTTGCCCTCATGCTCCTCTTGTACTTATTTATTTATTTATTTCTTAAGGGGAAGTAAAGCCATGACTTCTGCAAATTCCCCCTTTCACTATGTGTATGTGTGTGTATGTGTGCGTGTGTGTGGTGTGTGTGTGGAATGGTATGTGTGTGTGTGTGTGTGTGTGTGTGTGTGTGTGTGTGTGTGTGTGTGTGTGTGTGTGTGTGTGTGTGTGTGTGTGTGTGTGTGTTTGTGTGTGTGCGTGCGTGTGTGTGTGTGTGTCTATGCTTTCTCTTTTCACTGTATGTTTGTGTGTGTGTGTGGGTAGGGGGTGAATGTGTGTGTGTGTGTGTGTGTGTGTGTGTGTGTGTGTGTGTGTGTGTGTTCTCCCTCTGGCTGTATTAGCGTGTGCTCCCTCCAGATTGGTGCCTTCTAAACACAAATGCATTTTCAGCCTCAATAAGCTGAGCTGTGTTCAGAGGCTCTGCCCTCCATTATTGCCCCCCTTCAAAGTGATATTGGATTTCTCATTCGCTACTAATGATTCTATTTCACCAGCTCCTTGGGAGGACACAGATCTCTCTCTGTGTGTGTGTGTGTGTGTGTGTGTGTGTGTGTGTGTGTGTGTGTGTGTGTGTGTGTGTATGTGTGTGTGTGTGTGTGTGTGTGTGTGTGTGTGTTAGGTGGTGAGGGGGTTACGGGGGTTCTGTTTACAGAATCATTCTGAACACAGGAAGCATGAGAGGAGGGCACCGTCTTGTTACCGAGGTGACTACAAGTGGTCAGTTTCCCTCCCCTCCCTCTCTCTCTCCACCTCTCTTCCCTAGCACTGACACGGCACACACACACACACACACACACACACACACACATACACACCCACCCCTTATTTGTCAAGGAGGCGTGAGACAGAGGAAGGGAGAGAGAGAGGGAGGGAGGAGAGCCAGAGGGGGAGGAGGGAAAGGGGAAAGGACACACGCACACACACCCTCTCTAGATTCTCCCACACACACACACACATACACACATGCTCACACACTTGCTCACGCTTACACACACACTCAAACACACACACACCCTCTGCCTGCCTGCTTGCCCAGTGAGACAGCGCCAGAGGCTGCACTCAGTGAATCGCTCGTTTCATTCGTCCCCTCGCTGGCACTCTCCCTCGCTCCCTCTCTCTCTCTCTTTTTCTCTCTATCTCTCTGTGTCGCTCCCTCGCTCGCTGAGTCTCAGTAGAGTTGACTCTCGCTGCCCCCATTAGCAGCCATGCCGCAGAGGAAGAGGAGCTTCACTTTTGGAGCCTACGGAGGGTAAGACAGCCTTGTCATTCATCGAAGACTTATCTCTGACTTCTGTTCTTCGCTCACTTACTCGCTCGCTCGCTCACTCGCTCTAGCATGGAGAGAAAGAGAGGATAGAGAGAGAGAGAGAGAGAGAGAGAGAGAGAGAGAGAGAGAGAGAGGGAGGTAGATTGAGAGAGCAAAAGAGGTAAAGACCCAGAGGTCGACAGATTGACAGTGGGAGGGAGAGGGGTGAGAGAGAGAGAGAGAGAGAGAGAGAGAGAGAGAGAGAGAGGGAAAGGGAGAAAGGGAGGTAGATTGAGAGAGCAAAAGAGGTAAAGAGCCAGAGGTTGATAGATTGACAGTGAGAGGGAGAAGGGTAAGAGAGAGAGATAGAGGAAGTGAGAGGAGAGGAGAAGAGAGAATGGGAAGGAGAGTAAGGAGAGGGGTTGTTAAGAGAAAGTGAAGCAGATTGATTGAGAAAGGATGAGAGAGAGAGAGAGAGAAAGTGAATGCATGTGTGTTTGTGTGTATCTATGTATGTGTGTGTGTGTGTGTGTGTGTGTGTGTGTGTGTGTGTGTGTGTGTGTGTGTGTGTGTGTGTGTGTGTGTGTGTGTGTGTGTGTGTGTGTGTGTGTTTTACTGTGTCCCGTCGGTGTGTGTGTCCCTATATTGGGTTAAGGCTGTCTTAACATGTCAGATTGCATTGGCCTCACAAGTCTCTCCTGCCTGTGACAGCACACAGGGAATGTCATTGACATTTGGAAATGGCCACAAGCAGAAGGGAACCAGCATGGTGGATAGATAGATAGATAAATAGATAGATACACACAACCTGCTGTTGGAGCCTGTGGAGGCTTTTCTCTGTAGGAGATTCTCAACTGTTTCTCCTAACCTGAGACCACACCAGGCTCCTTAGAGGCAGCTAGGGCCATCAGAGAAAGGAAACTTTTTTGACAGAGATAAGTACTTTTTTTGGAGAGAGAGAGAGAGAGAGATATTATGCTCAGCGAAGGAGGCTTGCTTTTTGCACAGGGGAGATAATTACATTTGGATGGAATTAGTCACCGTGGCTGGCTGCAGTCAGCATAAGCTTGAAGAGAGAGACCTGTGTGTGTGTGTGTGTGTGTGTGTGTGTGTGTGTGTGTGTGTGTGTGTGTGTGTGTGTGTGTGTGTGTGTGTGTGTGTTTGCAGTCTACTCAGACAAGCTTAATGTCATCATAGGCTATTTATTCTATCAATCAGGCAACCCCCAGATTTAATTTAAACGCCCTCTCCCCCCTCTCTCTGCCTCTCTCTCTCTCTCTCTCTCTCTCTCTCTCTCTCTCTCTCTCTCTCTCTCTCTCTCTCTCTCTCTTTCTCTATCCCTCTCTCTCCCTCTCTTTCTCTCAGGGGTGCGACCTGGCTTTTGCCTGAAACCTGTAATAGACTCGAGTGGGTCATGTTTACGTTGCATGGCTTGTGTAGTGTGTGAGAGGGCAGCTCAGATTGCCTATGACCTGAGAGCTGTGTATGGTTTCCACAGGGTCCCTAGGGGCTTGTGTGTGTGTGTAGTGTGTGTCCGAGTGTGTGTGTGTGTGTGTGTGTGTGTGTGTGTGTGTAGGGGTAAGGGTTGGGGGTGTTCTTCTCCGTTGGTTTGCCTGCAGCAATGTTTCCGCTGCAGTCAACAGGTGCTAGGCTAGGCTGGCCTCTGTGAATTTCCTCCAGGCAGAGACAAGCGTTGTTTGTCCTCGCGTGTGTTGTGTTGCGTTTATCTGTAAAACCCTGACTGTACTGACCACCGCTAGAGAAAGCAACCCTTCAGCAAAATAAGGAAAAAAAAAAATGTGATCTAAGGAAAAGTGCAGAGAAGGGTGCATCCTTGGCTGTCTTTTAAAGAACTGCTTTGAATACATGCCTTACCTCAGGGATGAACATTTGGAGGAGTTTTGTTCATCTCCTTCACACACACACACACACACACACACACACACACACACACACACACACTCTCTCTCTCTCTCTCTCTCTCTCTCTCTCTCTCTCTCTCTCTTCCCCCTTCTCCCTCTCCCTCAGTTTTGGTCTCTGTCTGTGTATTTTTGCCGTGCAGAGTTGGATGTGTTCCTTTGACATTTAGAGTTGCCGTGATATGCTCCTCAGAGGAAAGACGGGGAATCTAAATGCCATCTTTGAACCGACTGCCGCTGTTGACAAAGAGGAGATGTATTTGTTGATGGGGAATTGGTATTGACACAACCTCGCCAAATTGCTCTGTATGTGCCGTGAATTTCAAAGGGACAGCCAGCCTCTCAAATCGCTTGACTTTGTCTCCGGCGTCTCACTGACATTCAAGTCCAAGTCGAACCAAGTGGAACAGTTTATGTAAACAGCAACTGACTATAATGTTGTTACATTGGTGTACATTTCACTAGAAGAATTTCTTTTTCTGCACATTGTATTTTGTCATGTGTCTTTGTAATACATGACAAGAGCATCTATGGAATCCTGACCTCACGTCAGTAGCTTTCTTTATTGCCAGACCTGTGTATGATCTATGCATTGTTTTGGAGACATGTGACTTGGCAAACTCTTTATACAGCAGATTATTCATCCTGGGAGAAGCAGCTGCTTGGAGACGGAGATAAGACTATTACGTAAACTATCTAGCCCACGTCTCCATGTAGCAGTCATGAGCTGCATTGTCAGAGAACAAGCCATGTTTAATTTATCAGCGTTTGCTTTTGCTCTTTCGCTCTCTCTCTCTTTCTCCCTCTTTCTCTCTCTCTCTCTATTCCTCTCTCTCTCGGTGTGTTCATCCCCCCTTCAGTACACTACGTCTCCTCCTCCTCCTCCTCCTCCTCCTCGGCCCATGAAACCTTAATGGGGTTTTATTAAATCAACAAAGAGATGGCTCTCTCTCTCTCACTCGGGCTCTGGCTATCCCCCTCCCTCTGCTCCGCTGTTCGGGGAAGTGCTACCTCACCGACTTTCACCTGACTTGAGCTTAGTTTCAGAGGCCAGTCAAGGCCGCCTGCTGTCCCCTCTGGGCAGTCCTTTTGTGTTGAGCTGGGCCTGGTAGGATGGTGGTGGTGGTGGTGGTGGTGGTGGTGGTGGGACAGACGGCAGATGCTGTTGAGGATTGTTGGCTCGAGTGTGGGGAAAGAGAAGAAGAAGAAAGCTTCTTGTTGTTTTCTGTCTTTGTGTGTGGGGGGACAGAAATCTGGAGCAAGTCAGTTGCAGGTTCTTAGAAGTCAGCAGATTCTTTTAGTTGCATATTGCAAGTGGTGGGTTTTTCAATAGGCTCTGAGTGGGTAAGTGTGTGTGTGTGTCTGTGTGTGTGATGAGGGACTAGGATGAGGGTGGGGTGGGGTGTGTGTGTGTGTGTGTGTGTGTGTGTGTGTGTGTGTGTGTGTGTGTGTGTGTGTGTGTGTGTGAAGGTAGGCTATATCTCGGGAGCCAGACTCTGGATTGTGTTTTATCACAGTGAGAACCCAAGCTGAAGCTGAATTTGTGTTTTTCTGTCTTTGTTCTTTTCTTCTGTGTATAATTGTGTGTTTGCTTGTGTGTTTGTGTGTGTGTGTGTGTGTGTGTGTGTGAATATGAGCATGTAAGCGTGACTTCGTCTTTGTTGGAAAGTAGGGGGTATATGTCGTCTTATAATCCCGTAAACATAGACATTTGTAGATATTTAATGCCCCGCATGTAATCTCAAACCCCATAGAAACGTCACAGCATACAATACCATTTGTCTGAGAAGGGTGGTTATTTAGCTTTTTGTCAAAACGAGTTGTTGCTCTGTTTGGTTTTCTCGGGGGGGAAAAGCTGACATGAAATGAATACTTGGTCTTGTCAGTCATGGTTTAGTTTGCATTACAAAAGGCTCCTCCTTATTGCACCGTGAACTCTCTCTCTCTCAATAGCCTGAAAGCACTCAAGCTCCTCTTAAGACAGCAGCTAAACCAACACAACCCCTCCAAGCCATACACACAACCTCCACTCACTGCACTTTACAACTCAGCACACAATTACACACACACACACGGACACACACACACACACACACACACACACACACACACACACACACACACACACACACACACACACACACACACACACACACACACAATGAGCATTAACATAGACAAATGCAAACACTCACAAACACACACCATTTGGGTACTATTTGGTGTGTACTCACTTGAATGCACTCACACACAAGCACACACAAGTATGTAATGTATGTGTTCATACACTTCCTGCATACTGTAACACACACACACACACACAGACAGACACAGAGAGAGACAGACACACACAGCGTTAACATAGACAAATGCAAACACTCAGAAACACACACCAAATGAGTGTACTCACTTGAACACACACACACACACACACAAGCTCACACAAGAATGTGTGTGCTCATGCACTTACTGTACTCAGTAACATACAGTACACACACACACACACACACACACACACACACACACACACACACACACACACACACACACACACACACATGCACATCCATATTTCAAAGCTGTCTTGGAGATGAAATCAAGACGCCATCATTTACTCCCAGCATTGCTCAGGCGACACAAGCTTGTCCGTCACATGTGCCCAGCAACATTCCAACCTTTTGTGTCACACGACAGGTGTGGTGAGGGTGGGTGTGTGTTGGTGTGTACTGGACTGAATGTGTGTGTGTGGTGTGTGTATATATGTGTGTGTGTGTGTGTGTGTGTGTGTGTGTGTGTGTGTGTGTGTGTGTGTGTGTGTGTGTGTGTGTGTGTATGTGTGTGTGTGTCTGTGTTTGTCCCCTCCTCACTTCTACATGCGGGTGTTCATTGTGCAATCCAGGGCTAGGTTTTTGAAACATATGAGTGCACTTTTACGTAAGCATGTGGTTACTGTATATGTGGTTCGTAACTGTGTGTGTGTGTGTGTGTGTGTGTGTGTGTGTGTGTGTGTGTGTGTGTGTGTGTGTGTGTGTGTGTGTGTGTGTGTGTGTTTTTGGACTTGTCTGTGGACATTTTTGACATGTGCGTGGAGTCGTGGAGTGTATGTTTTGACATTTGTGTGTGTGTGTGTGTATGTGTATGTATGTGTGTATGTGTATGTGTGTGTGTGGGTCCCTGGAGGCCCCTTAGAATGCTCCTGCACACACAATGGCTGGATGTGACTGTCACCCCATGGTGCTTAGTGGGCTACTGTGTGAATGGTCTCCACTGGGCCGTACAGTCACCCCACTGTGCACAAGCATCAATGCGCACATTCAAAACATGTCTCATTCACTCAAAGGGCTGCATTGAGACACGGGGCAGCAGAGCAACTCTGAGGACATGCCATGTGTTATGATTCAATATTTGCAAGGAAAGCCCCCGCCTACAGCTCCCCAGACACACACACACACACACACACACACACACACACACACACACTACACACACACACCCACATCATATCTTCTCACATACACCTCAATCCACAAGCTCCATGACGGGATGGAAAGCAGTGCTTCATCTGTGTTTTTTTTTTTTTCTTTTTTTCTTCCTGTCTCAAAGTTTTCATTTCAGATTCTCTTTCATACTTTCTCCCTTAGATGATTAAAGTCAACCTGGAGGAGAAACCATAAGTCCCCCTAGAGATTGTCATTAAGATATTTAAGATATAGTACTGTATGTATGCTTCCACAGATTTATAGTCCCTGTGGACACTCTGAACTTGCACTTTAAGTTCCTGTTTGAGATGATACTTTTACCTCAGAAGCCACACAGACAGCCGGGAATGTTTTATTTATGAAGCCAAAGTCTTGGAGTTGCTGAGTCTCCGGGACAAAACAGAGACAGTCGGAGCTCTTCCCCTCGATGCTTTTCCCGGAGCCGTATCCGCTGAGTACTCGGGAATTTGGAATAGAGGAACATGATGAAAAATTGATTGCGCTTGTTTTCGGTAATATTCCCATTATGTTAAGCAGGGAGAGAAACAGCAGGGCCACCGCATGTCGGCCTCCTAAGGGCTGTGGGTTACGACTCCATGTTCTCGCTGGGGAGACTTGTTTACCGCCGCCATCCACTCGTGTCTTCACCAGACGCGGAGAGAGACAAGGCTATCTTCCTCATTCATTTTCATTCACTTAGTAAACTATCATTGCTGATGTAACATCATGCTCTTTTTTTTTTTTTTTTTTTTTTTGTCATTGTGCACATGTCGGGGAATTTTCTGTCCCCTGCATCACCCCCCCCCCCACACACACACCACACACACACACACTGTCTTTTCCCACTGCTGAAACACAGGACAGACCTACAAGTCCAGTTGGCCCCAGAAACATCAGAGACATGTTATGTATGTCTGAGGAGATTTAGGGCTTTGTGAGTTTTGTCATGGGGTTATGCAGGTTATGCAACTTGCTGCCTGAGCTCCGAGTGGCTTCTCTTCCCCACCCCCACCCCCATCCCTCTTTCCACATCCCGTGCTTCTGTTGTCGCTTTCAGCATGAGTGGGCCAGCTATGCTTAGCCGGCGTGATTGTAGCAATGATTGTAATTGAGAACTCCTGGGAAGGCCTGAAATTATGTGTAGAGTCAGCAGTCAGCACACACACACAGACAGACATACACACACATACACACACACCAGTATTTGCGTGTGTCTGTGTGTTTGTGTGTGTGTCATTTTGTTTCTATGATGGGCTGTATGTTTTGGGGGAGGGAGTAGGCAGGTGCAACAACAATCCCATGTCATATATATATATGCGCCCGTTCGCCTGTTGTCATGGCAACCAAACCTAGCATACAGTATGTGGCTGCTATGATGTTGGTGCAGGTATGGATAGACACCCCCACACCACCACCACTACTATCTCAAAAACACACCTGCATCATTTTGACATCATGCGGATCTCCTGCACTCAGCTCTTTTCTCAACAACCCCCCCCCCCCCAGGACACACACACACACACACACACACACACACACACACACACACACACACACACACACACACACACACACACTCACACACACTTATACCACTCTCCCCTCATCCAACATATCAGCTTAGTCTTAGCTCGCTTGTCTCTCCTCCCTGCAAAAGCGGACTCAACTAACCCAAAAGCACTCCATCAACTTCCCCTCGGAGCAGACAGCCCTGCAAACACGCTCACACACATTAGTGCACTTAATTATGGCCGCCGCTCCTACACAAGTAGGTCACTCTTGTTCTAAAAGATCCATTATGTACCTGGCTGTGCGCTAGCTAGCTAGCTAACTAACTAACACAGTGTGTACCCTTGTCCCGCTCGCTGCCCACGCCTGCAGGGAGGAGTTGTGTTTGTGTTGCGAAGGCCGTAATATCGCCGAAGAGTATCGCCCGCTGGCTCGCTCGGCCCGGTATGTCAGTGTGCTTGCGCTCGTGCTGCCATGTGCCTCCCTCGAGATGAGGCAGATTGATGAGAGATGGATCTACACTGATAGCAAAGATAGGAGATGGAATGAGTGGAATGAGTGCAAGTGTGGGGGAGTTGTTTTTTTTTTTTTTTCGTTTTTATTTATTTATTTATTTATTTATTTATTTTTTAAATATGATCAGATATGAAAAGGTGCTGCAGGGAGATATGATGAAATGCATGGAATGAAAAATAAAAGAAGTGCTTCAGGACTAAGACTGAGGATGAGGATGTACTTTTGAAGGCTAAAATAATCAGTGTTTTGTTTCCCCAAGTTGGCTATCACTGAGCATCAGTGTACGCACAAAACAACACACTGTTCTCTGATACTTTCATGTTGTTTTTCCACATTCCCAGGCCTTCAAAATAATCAATAAATGCACAAAAAACACCTTAAGCCTTAAGCAAATTGTCTAACTCCCACACAAGTCGCTGGAAAAAGCCTCAAATATTACAGGTCTTAGCTAAATCCACTGACTGTATGATTTACTACCTAACATTTCAGCTGCAATGATTTATAACCTACGGTGACATATCAGCTGCAATCAGGTTTTAAGTGTAATTTATTATACTCAAACTGTTACACCTATATTCAATGTAGTGATGAAGTGTGTGTACCTATGGTATAGCAAATACAAGTCACTTATAAGCATTAAACTATCTAATAGTCCATGTTATGTACAGTTCAGTACACTATATGATGGCTTGTATGCACACATCAGAGAGGGAAAAAACGATGAGTGCATGATATTGCCTGAGGTGATCCATCACTGCAAGTTGTAATACATTAGATCAGTTTCGAGGATGTAGTGTTGCTCTCGCTAAGCCCTCTTTTATTGTGTGCATTTGTAAGCTAGCGTCCACTGGATCTGTTAAATAATACAGCAGATAGTAGATACCCCTGCAGGCATGAAATCCTGACCAATCCCCTGCCCCATTCCACCCCAAGCCTACTGAGAGAGAGAGAGAGAGAGAGAGAGAGAGAGAGAGAGAGAGAGAGAGAGAGAGAGAGAGAGAGAGAGAGAGATGTTATGTAGCTGTGTCAGGAAAGAGATCACCAGCCCATCCCAACCCCCACCCCCCCCAATCATATCCCCATATCACATCGCTAACCCTCACAGGGTTTTTTAATATGGTGCTTCGCTGGGTGTACTTGGCAGCCGAGGCCTGTTGGAGCTGCAGTAGCTGGCAAGCTTGGCTTGAGTGGGGTTTGGGCTGGCCTAAGGGTGGCTCTCTGGTTAGCTCAGTGCTCATAATACTCTGATTAATCTGCATGTACACACTGACTAGCGAGCAAAGCCTCCATGATGAATGCGTGGACTGTGGGGTGGGAGGTGGTGGTAGGTGGGGGGAATTTAGGGAGGGGGGGTGATGTTGGAGTCTCTTATGGCCATGGAGGAAAACAAGCACACAAACACACACATTTGAATTTCGTACGGGGTTAATAAATACTATCCTATCCTATGCTCTCCCATCACACACATTCATGCATGCACACAAACACACTCATATACATACATGCAGACACATACAGTGCACACATCAAGCATACACATACACACACACACACACACACACACACACACGCACACACACCTGCAGACATGCATGGAGATGCATAGGTACATGTACGTATATGACCACTTGTAAATGCTTATCACATGCTTACAACACACAAACAATGGAAAGGCACATCTGCATAATGTCATACACACACACACACACACACACACACACACACACACACACACACACACACACACACACACACACACACAGTCTGAGTTATGAGAGTGAACGAGACAGAGAAAGGCAGAAATGAATTATTAATCGAGTGCAATGCAGCATTATCACCCTGGCCCAAGATTTAATGAGTAAAGCTGTTCAGCACACACACACACACACACACACACACACACACACACACACGCGACTCCTCATAATATCTCCCCGTTACCGAGTCTCTCCAGACAACGTCAGGAAACTGAGCAGCAGCAGCAGCACTGTGGCGGCGGCGTCTGTCACTTTGACACACTGACACGGCCTCCTTTTGACAGAAATGACAGGCAGTTGCCGTTTTAGGACGATACCTCTCATAGCTGCCATGAATGTGTCACACGGGAGGGAGGCCCGCGGCCCTTTTATTAGTGAGTGGACAACACAAGGTCTAGACAGAGAGAATGTGTGCTTGTGTATGTGTGTGTATTTATGTTTAAGTATGTTTGTGAGTGTGTGTGTGTGTGTGTGTGTGTGTGAGAGAGAGAGAGAGAGAGAGAGAGAGAGAGAGAGAGAGAGAGAGAGAGAGAGAGACAGAGAGAGAGAGAGAGAGAGAGAAAGAGTGGCTAGATAGCCCCAGTAGGTGTTATGGTTTGAGCCCTGTCTGGGTCTCGGGACTCTAGGAGCAGATCCACCCCGCCCAGCCTGCATTACATACCCTACATGAGAATTCCGATGCAATTGGAGATTGGGTGAGACGGCGAATTGTAGGTCATGAGATATTATGTTTTGCTCTGCAGCTCAATACTCTAATGGACTTGACCTCCTCCTCCAGTCCTCCTCAGTCATTCGCTCCCTCTTCCTCCCTCCTTCAAAAAGCCCCGTCGGACTCAGAGGAGAGAAATATCTTAACCCCTCCCAGGTCATTCTGCCCTTTTTTCTAGCCCAGTTGCCTCAGGAGGAAATGAAAAAGAAAAGAAAGAAAAAAAAGAAAAGAAAAACATTGTCCCTTATGCTGACGTGCTAACGGGCCTCAAGCGTTCACACTTCACACTTCACGCCTGACCCCATTGGATGAGTCACTGCCTCCATGTGCCGATCTTTTTGTAAACACTTTAGAACAAAAAAACACTAAAGTATTCCTATTGTTAACTTTCTGGGATCATCGTGCCAATCACATGACTCGCTGGAGGGTGTGATTGGGAATAATAATACGCTGATCCAGTCGGAAAAGTAGCAAGCGGATTCGGTGATTTCACATGGGCAAGAGTATCAAGAATGGACGCGGAGGCTCCATTATATAAGTTAATACAGTAATTTGTAATCATCTGCATAAACTGAAATGATTGCCCGGAGACAAATAAATTAGGAATTGTGGCGTTTAAACAAATAGCTGCCGCCACACGAATGTGACTCTGTGGCATTAATCAGAAGGGAAAATTGAAATATATTGATATTCAACAAATGAGGTGTAAACTTCTGCAAACCTCCCGTCCTCTCTGAGTTTGCCTGGTCATCAAGCATGGCCCTACTGGGTGAAGTGTGTCATTGCTTTGGCATGAAACTCAGATTGAAGTGATAATAACCCAAACTTGAAGTTTTAATATTTGGATTATAATTTTTCTGTTGAAAAGTGTTAAGGCCGTTTCCAGTGTTAGCTCACGCCACACTGATTATTCTGCTAGTTGTTCTTCTTGTTGCTGCAGTAATTACGTTTCTTTTTCTGCTTTAAAAAACAAAATCTCCATAATCTCCATATCTTGCTGCTGTCATTGTCGTTGGTTGGAGACTTGTAATATGCATGCAGTCTGAAGAGTCTCTCCATATGAAAGAAATACAATCATTTGTGGCCACTGAATAAGCATCGGTCATGCTACATATCCGTATTGTAATGCTAGGGGTTGAGTGTGATTATTGTTCTCTGATGCTGGAGAGCTCTGCAGCTCTGTAGTCGGAGGCATAAATATCGTGTGTATTCAAGTGGCAGAAGGTGGTGACAGCTGATTGGTTGGATTTTTCCCTAGTGAGAGCTGAGGGGCAAAGGTGAGTGTACAGAACATGAGGTTTCATTATGAGCTGTTTATTCCCAGCTTCTCACCTGAAGAGTGTCTGCATTCATAGGTTTGTTTACTGTGTGTGTGTGTGTGTGTGTGTGTGTGTGTGTGTGTGTGTGTGTGTGTGTGTGTGTGTGTGTGTGTGTGTGCTGCCTGTGTGTGAGAACCAGTCTCTGAGAGATACCCAGAGTCTGAGAGAGCCATGACAGTGTTTTGTAGGAGCTGGAGACGAGTGAGAGAGAATAAGCTACACTACTACACAGGCACACACACAGTCTCTGACATACTCAAGTCTGAGGAGCACATGACACTGTCTCTCTCTCTCTCTCTGGAGACTCAGTGTGGATACTACACACACACACACACACACACACACACACACACACACACACACACACCTGAAAGAGAGCAATAAAGATGGTCTCTCTCCTGTAAGTGGAGGTGCATTTGAAGGTGGTTAAATTGGATAGTTAGTGTCTCTGAAGTTCCGTCTGAAAGTGAGGAGGTCAGGGCTAAAGACACTGAGTAGAAATATTGACTCGCTTTTGGCCTCATGTTTGAGGAGTTATTACAGTGTGTGGCACAGGTAGCGGTAGCATCATGCCCAGTGCTACGGCTCAAGCCAAGCCATTACAAACTCCATTACAAATTCTGTGCATGTCCCCCTTCACTGCTGTTGAGTTTTCTGAAGTTGCCTTCACACTCGGCCTGTCTAGCTGACCAAACTCTTCCCTCTGCCCCTGTGTTTATTTATGCCGTAAACACAAGCGTGAATTTACCAATAACGTTCACCAACGTTTGTCACCTCTTTTTCAAACACACACACACACACACATTCTGTTCATTCTGACTGTACATGCAAATTATGACCCTCTCTTGGCAAAAAAAAAATAAATGCAATAGCCTATAATGGAATATCGTGCTGTCCTAAAAAGATGCTTTGGTATGCTTTGCTGCAGTGATGGTTAAGGGGTGGATATATTTGTTCTGGAATAGTTTCTGTTAGGAAAAAAGAATGTTATGTGGTAAGCTCGAGAGGGTTTTTATAATAGACTTCCTGAGAGAGGACCAATGCACTGCATATAGAATGCAGTTTTGAATTAGAAGGTGGTGTCATATTATTTTATTTGAAGAAATCAGATACCTGTGAATGATACCAGCAGAGAGAGCAAGAAAATCATACAAGATTTAATCACTCCCTCCAGCCTCTCTCACAAGAACCCAATAATTACAAATCGGCCCTGCATGCTCTGTGCCTCTCATTTTAGAAGGAAAAGTGTGACTCAGGATGTCTGTTTCACACACCCTCCCTCCACACACACACACACACACACACACACACACACACACACACACACACACACACACACACACACACACTCAGCAAGGCTTGACACTGCTCAAGTTCAACCATGCCCCCAATGGAGCAGTCGCCCCCTCTCTTCTCTATTTTGAGAAGTGGAACAGGCTGAAGCGCCGAAAGGGGGGGGGGGTGGGGGTCAGCAGTCTGGATCTGAGCTCGAGATCCAAAAAAGTGTTCCGACTAATCCTGGAAAGATGTATTCTTGGAACG
The DNA here is from genome assembly GCA_027497455.2 of Sardinella longiceps. Lineage (NCBI taxonomy): Eukaryota > Metazoa > Chordata > Actinopteri > Clupeiformes > Clupeidae > Sardinella > Sardinella longiceps. The sequence goes on along the minus strand of JAODXP020000018.1, from coordinate 22,147,442 downwards.
CTGATGCCAGGGGGGACCCACAGGTGCCCATGGTGCCCATGCAGCTCAAACAGCTCTGCCTGAGCAGACACAGAGACATACAGTAACCCCTGGTCCCTGGTCATGGCCTGTGCGTGTGAAATAAACGAGAGAAACACTGACAAGGGTGAACACATGGCCAACAGCTCTGTTATGGCAGAGAATGGGGCATTTGGGGAGGGGGGGGGGCACCTCTGCTTTGGGATTAGATGCTGATTTACGATACAGTATTTTTACCTCCATCAAGGAGGTTATGTTTTCGGTAGTGTTGGATTGTCTGTCTGTCTGTCTGTCTGTCTATCAAATTCAAATTCAAACTCATGACATAATTCAAACCAACAAAAGAAACAAACAAAAGTAAGAGGTATGTCTGTCTGTCTGTTTGTTTGTTTGTCTGTTTGTCAGCAGGATAACTCGAAAAGTACAGCACGGATTTGGATTAAATTTTCGGACAATGTGTATATTGGGACAAGCACGAGCTGATTCGATTTAGGTGGCGATCGGTGATCCAGAACATGATCTGGAATGTATATTGTGTCTGTGACACATTGCCTTGGCGGAGGTCTGCGCTACAGTATTGATGTGTTGGTCTTACATAATATGTGTGTGTGTGTGTGTGTGTGTGTTTGTGTGTGTGTGTGTGTGTGTGTGTGTGTGTGCCCCAGGTTTCATATTGCTACTATTCATATTCATATTGAATAAGTGAATTAAGTGGGATTAACCTTTTATGTGGAATGATTAATGCAGCCATGTATCACACAAGCACTTCATTTCATGGCAGCATATTCAATTGGCATGTTTTCCTTTACGGTGAAGATGGAACTGAATGAACACTGCCACCTAGTGGTGATTGAAGATCATTGCCTGGGTTTGTGTGTGTGTGTGTGTGTGTGTGTGTGTGTGTGTGTGTGTGTGTGTGTGTGTGTGTGTGTGTGTGTGTGTGTGTTTGCAGTGGGATGACTGCTCTAGTATTTTAACCTAGGGCTATTTCTGTTGGACATACGGGACATTTGGTTCAAAAATGTGCAAAGCGTTCCCTCTCCGAAGGCTCCTCTTTGTGACTGCTGTAATTTTAGGTTCCTTTTGCCACTGTGTGTGTGTGTGTGTGTGTGTTGTGTGTGTGTGTGTGTGTGTGTGTCTGTGTGTCTGTGTGTGTCTGTGTGAGAGCTGTTGAGTGAAACCTTCTGAGCGCTCCTATCAAGGGTGGAATCTGGTGCATTATTTTAGAATCTCTCAGGGCCTCCAGAGAAGCGATCAGGAGAAGAGAGGCTGATGGAGTGCTTACAGTAACATGATGGAGATCTCCGGAGTTCTCTGTTCATCCCTCATATTGCCAGAGGTTACTGTAG